>CATNUY010000042.1:0-600000 GCA_951217065.1 Baccha elongata
ATTATTATTATTATTATTATTATTATTATTATTATTATTATTATTATTATTATTATTATTATTATTATTATTATTATTATTATTATTATTATTATTATTATTATTATTATTATTATTATTATTATTATTATTATTATTATTATTATTATTATTATTATTATTAATATTGTTATTATTAATATTATAATGTATTATTATTATAATTATTAATAATAATAAACGTTGCCGCCACCGCCCTAGTGTCAAAAAAAATGAACAGATCTCGATCCTACCCTATCTCAAGTCCATATTCTACATGGCCAACTGACAACGTCTCTTCTTTGACACTTGACATTTCGCAAATGTCATGATGTTTTCGTTTTCGTGTTGTTTGGATGCCGGTGGTTTTTCGATGGTAAGTAATTTTATTGTTTTGGCGTTCTAAAATGTTTTTTTGGTTTTATTTTCTCGTTTAGAAAATTTGGGAGCTATGCTAGGTGCCCATAACAATGTATTGATATTCACTTAGTCCCTACTACGTTTGCTGATGTTGACGCTAAGTTTCAGATTTAAGCGTCTTATATCTTCCTTTCTCCAGTGTATTATCAGGTGGTTCACATTCTATTACAAATTTCACGAAGTTCATTGTATGCGCCAGAATCATGCCGTTTGGACGGGTGGAACATAAAATATGACGGCAAAGACAATATTTCCGATTTTCTCTTTAAGGTGGAAAGGTTGCAAGCTTCGTCAAATTACAGTTATGCGCAAGTTTGTGCCAATTTCCATTCGTTATTTGGAGGAAAGTCAACGATTAGTATTGACCATTTTTCCGCAATCCCACTCCTAGCTTGAACCAAATAAAAATCGCTTTGAAGGGAGAATTCAGCCGTAAAGAAAATGACGTCGACGTCTATATGCGCCTGCTCACTCGTAAGCAAGGATTTAAGCAATCTTTTGATGATTTGTTTAGCTCAGTCGTTGGTCTGAATGACCGTTTAAATGAACTTTTTGATTCATTAGTCGTGTTTTGTTGGTAATTTTTAGTTAGTGAGCACTGGAAAGAACCAACAAAACGCTATATTCACTTTTGCATCCACATTTTTATTTTATTTGAAAGTTGGTATTCTTGACTATATGCCAAACCGAAGTTTCAAATAATTTTATGGATGTGTCTGCAAAGTCTGGCTATTTGAATATGCCGAGTTGGTCAACTTGCACCCCACTTTCCACTACAAACAAATAAAAACCGGATAAATAATCATTATTAAGCTTGAATATTACCAAATTATATAATTTTCTTTAAAAATCTGCTTTAACCAATTTTTATTTGTTTTTAAGCGAAAAGTTCAAAATCATCAAAAAAAATTCGTAGGTTTAAAGCTTCTTACTTCTTCCCCAAAGCTGTCATAGGTGCCACCAACCTTCAAGCAAAAAATGTCCAGGCATTTCAAGATTTTATCTTCACTTTTATGTTCACTTTAATTACTGACCAATTTTTCGCCAATTTTTGTATCCCATACAAAATTTTACTAAAGTGACTAAACACTTACCAATAAAACACGCCTATTGAAGCTGATTGAAATCATCAAAAGCAACGCTCGTGAAAAGATCAGTGAAGTGTTGTTGGCAGCGAGTGTTACGAGCTTGGATCAACTCAAATCTTAAGCAAGAGAAACCGAACGTTTCTAAGCAAGACGCTCCGCTCAAAGAACCGTTCATAAAATCCATTTGGAGGAAAAGACTGAGCAAGATAACGTAACTGCAGAAGTCGCAGCATTCAGCAGGTCTGGTGGTTATCGTCAACCATCATCTTCCCTTTTGTGTTTGAACTGTGACAAAATTGGTCATTCTATCTTTCAATGTACGTCACATGAAAGAAATCTATTCTGTTTTCTCTGTGGGGAAAAAAGCGTGAGTACCCCAGAATGCCAAAAACACCAGGGAAACCGTCAAGGGATCGACAACGCTGTCGAAGAGAATCGATTCCAACAGCTAACAAACGGAAAGTCATCCTGTATTAGTATTTTCTTTGAAATCTCTTCATGAGACAAACAAAAACTATTACAGGAGGCGTTGCAAAATCGTTGGTGAGCTTATTGTAAGTGCTCAGGTTAAAAAGTGCAGGGAACGATATCAGAAGCGAAAGGATTTTCAGAGGTGCATACTCGAAACGATCTTAACTTCCAAAACAGACGGTAGAATGTACGCCCAGTTGAAACTAAAAGATGAACTTGTTTCTGGTTTGTTGAACAGTGGCGCATCTATTTCTGTTTTGGGAGTGGCATGTTACGAATTCGTAGAATTAAATGGCATTCAAATGTAACCGTACAAAAATATAGTCAAAACAGCTGACGGTAAATCCCACGATATTGTAATATCGTCAAGCATGCCAGCACTGACCCCGATTGCAAAAAAGGAATCCGCAACAAAAGCAAAAGGGTTTTGAATTGATATCTGCAGCCAAGGAAGCGTTCGACAAATTGAAAGAAGCTCTAGTTTCCGCTCCGGTGTTGACTCAAGCGGATTTTAACAAAGAGTTCACCATTCAGTGTGATGCGTCCTCTTGAAGAGTCGGTGGATTCTACGGTGACAGAGCTCGAATGTCTGGCAGCAGTGATCAGCATTCGAAAATTCCGTGCGTATGTTGAAGGCTTGCCTTTCGCGTCATTACTGACCATTCAAGTCTGAAATGGTTAATGTCATTGAAAGATTTGACTGGTCGGCTAGCAAGATGAAGTTTGGAGCTTCAAAGATTCCGATTTCGAACCACCGAAGATGCTTTAATTGCACCAACAGCTCAAACGTCATCAAAACATCAAATTGGAATCGTTCGAGAGAGAGATCATCATACCTCCGGAGATGATAAGACCGCTCCTGTCCCGACTCCCCCTTTGTCACCGCAACAATTACAAACAATCGAAGAAGGCAATGCCATATCCACCGGAGTTGATTCTAATGCAATTACGCTAACTAAACCTACGTCATCTCAACAACAGCCTACAATCGAGGAAGAGAACGATCATCACAACACCAACGATGTTCTAAATACCACCTCGTTTGACTTTGAAAGGGCGAAAGTAACGCAAAAGAACAATCCGAAGTTTCGACGAACCCCAAATACTGTTTGGTACAGCAAGTATGACTGCCAACTCAAACTTGCCATCAGTTCCTAGACTCCGTTTCTTGCACCTCTCCCGTCTGGACAAACGTGTAAGCGAAAACAATATAGTTTCGTATGCCGCAAGCAGACTTAACATTCCAGAAAACGTGCTTCAATGTAATAAACTGGTTAAAATTGATGTCTCTTCGCTACATTTCATTAATTTTAAACTTGGAATTCCGGCAAATGTTTTCAACGACGCACTTAATCCAGCTATTTGGCCTATTGGTGTTCAAATAAAAAAATTCTTCAATTATCCAAAAAACGAGGGCTCTCCTGTTCTGCAGGAGGAAGTAAAAACTTAAATTGTGCTTCACCGTCGTCCCTTCGTGCGTCACAACTGAGTGTTTATCATCAAAATGCTGGTGGCTTACGCACAAAAACAAACGAGCTTTTCATAAACTCTTCGTTGCATGAACATGATGTGATAATCTTAACTGAGACCTGGTTAAATGCAAGTTTTCTATCCTCTGAATTATTTGATTCATCTTATGTCGTCTATCGTTTGGATCGTCCGACTGAATCTGGAATGGAACGAGGAGGTGGAGTTTTAATCGCTATTCAATCTACAATAGTAAGCCGGCTGTGCGATTTACCTTCACAGTCATCATTTTTTGAACAACTTTGTGTGTTCGTTACAACTAAAAGTAATGAAATTTGTCTTGTGCTAACAGCCACGCGATCAACACGTGTAGTAAAGCTATCAGAGGCAAATTAAATAGAGAACAAAATTACTCGTTCATTAAAACGTGCAAGTGATTGCACGGATGATGACGATTTCATCAATCCAAGCAAAAAAATTACTTTCAAAGGATCTCACTCTATTGCAGGCAATATGAGTGTAGATCGCAGAAATACTTTTGCACCATTGCAAAGTCTTATGGAATATGACGAAGGTATCCAGGAAAACAATGTTTCTCCTAAAGAAAACAAATCTGAATCTATCCCGCCAATAGTAATTCTAAAAACGACAAGTGAAGTGATAAGATTATTATTAGAAAAAATTAAAATCGAAGACTATGTTCTTAAAAATATTTCTTTGGGACAAAAAATAATGTGTCAGTCACTTGAATCTTTTGAAAAAACTGTAAATGAACTCAAACAGCAAAAACGCGAGTTTTATACTCATCAATGGAAAAATAATAGGCCTTTTAAAGTGGTGCTTTCAGGTCTGGATCTTTACACCAGTGAAGCTCTTAAAATGAATTAATTTCTCGAGGCATACAATGCACTGACGTTAAACCTATTACTGTAAAAACATTTCCGAATTATGTAAGTTACAAATATATAATTTATATAGTTCGTGGTTCAATTAAACTTGGTGATCTCAAAAAACAACATTCAATCATCTTTAAAATGGTAGTCAAATGGGACTATAAAAGGCATTATCCAAATAAAGTGACTCAGTGCTACAATTGCTGGATGTACGGTCATGGGGAGAAACACTGCAGTGTAAATACCTTTTGTTCTAACTGCTCTGGACAGCACAAAGCTGCTGATTGTGATAAACCTGATGTCATAAAATGTGCAAATTGTAGCGGTCCTCATAAGGCCAATGATCCAATATGTAAAATGCGCTCAAATTTCTTCGAAATTCGAAAACAATTAGCTGATCGAAATAACTCGAATAAATATAAAATAGAAAAGAGAGGCTATGTCTCTCAAACAAATCACCCAATTTTCTCTTCGAGTGACTTTCCTGTAATCCCAGCGGACCAAAATAAAAACAAATCAAGAGGTGGAACATCATCGGAACGAATTCGTGCGGAACCAGAAGCTATGCCAGTGCAACAACAATATGCTAACAAGAATGACCACTGTAGTAATAAACAAAACGATCTATTTTCTCCAAATGAATTAATGTCATTACTTAATGAAATGATGCCAAAACTTAATTTATGTAGATCAAAAGCTGATCAATTTAATGTCATCACTATGTTGGCATTAAAATATGTGTATAAGCAAAATGATTAATAAAAACCTTAAGATAATTACTTGGAACGCAAGAGGCGTTCGCCATAAAAGTTTAGAATTATTTGATTTCTTAATTCGCAACAATGTTGACATAGCTTTGCTTACAGAAACATGGCTTAAGCCTGAAATAAATTTGTCTCATTCTAATTATAACTGCTTTAGACGCGATAGAGAAAGTGATTTGGGAGGTGGTGTAGCAATTTTGGCAAAAAAAGAAATCTGTCAACATAGGCTAAGAGCAATGAACTTAGAAATCATTGAAAGTGTGGGTATTAGGGTAAGAATAAACGAGAGCATATATCTTGACATTTTTTCCGTCTATTTTCCGGGGAAGAATAGTAATAACGATAGAAAAATAAAGTTTAAAAAAGATATTTTGAAACTTATGCGCATCAAAGAAAATTTTATACTAGGTGGCGATCTTAACTCCAGGCATCAATCTTGGAATTGTGTAAGGGCAAATTCTTGGGGTAATATTTTGCACGATATTATGACTACACAGAATAACAACTATTTAATAAGCCCTGTTAATCCTACTTATATTCCAGCCAGCCGATACAAAACTCCATCGGTATTAGACTTCTTTTTTACGAATAAAATTGATTATTGTACGCAACCAATCACACTCACTGCTCTAAGTTCTGATCATTTACCAGTGTATACAACTTTTACAGACACAATTACCAGGCTTAATTTGCAAAAAACGTATGTATTCTCAGCTGCTAATTGGAATATTTATCGGGCTCATGTTTCAAATAATATCAATACACTAAACTTAGCCCTGAATGAAGTTAACGAGACTTATCAAATTGATAATTATTTACAAAACTTTGTCGATATTATCAATGATGCAGTTGATAAAGCCGTCCCTCAAAAAATAATTACAACCAAAACTCCACCAAAGCCTTTACCTAACAACATTATGGTTCTTATTCGTGTGAGAAACACGGCTAGAAGATGCTGGATAAGATACCGACAGCCGTACTATAGCGATATGGTTTTAAAACTTAATAAACAAATTAAAAATGAAATTCTTGCACATCGAAATAAAAGATGGAATGCATTGCTTTCGTCATTCCAAAAGAGTTCCAAACCATTTTGGAAAGTAAGTAAAGTTATCTCTAAAAAGCATTCTAATATTCCAGCACTTTCCAATGGTGATGTAAAAGTTTACAACCAAGAAGACAAATTGGACTTACTTGCATCTTGTTTTCATAAAAACAACACAATTGCTGCTCATTTGAGTGACGACCAAACAATTAACACAGTTAAAGAGTCTATAAAACAAATAGAATCTACAGACTCGAATCTTGAAAATAAGTTTCTGATAACACCAAATAAAGTCCGCGACATAATAAGAACGAGTAAAAACAATAAGGCTGTTGGAATTGATAAAATTCGAAATATATATCTTAAGGAACTCCCAAGAAAAGGGCTGATACTTTTAACTTTTATTTTCAATGCATGTCTAGCTTTAAACTTTTTTCCAAGCCAGTGGAAAAAAGCAAAAGTTATTGCCATACCTAAGCCAGGGAAGCCGAAGACAGACCCATTTAGCTATCGACCTATTAGTCTCCTCAGCAATATTGGTAAAATTTATGAAAAAATAATTAAAAACTATTTAATAAACCACATAACAGAAGTGCAAGTTTTGCCAAAACAACAATTCGGTTTTCGAACAGGGCACAGTACAAATCATCAAGTTGTAAGAATAAAAAATCATATTAAAACAAGCTTCGCTTCTAAAATGTCTACAGGGTTGGTTTTGTTGGACGTTGAGAAGGCGTTCGACACTGTATGGCATGAAGCTTTATTACATAAAATGAAGCTGTTTAAATTCCCTTTATTTCTAATCAAAATAACCCAAAATTTCTTGAAAGACAGACTCTTTGCCGTATTTATTGGAAATTGCAGATCAGACTATCTAGATATCCCTTTTGGAGTTGTTCAAGGATCAGTTTTGGGTCCTATTCTTTTCAACATATTTGTAGCCGACTTTAAGATCACATGTAATGATACACTTTGGGCAATGTTTGCAGACGATACTGCAATATACTCTTCCTGTGTAAGCCCAGTAACTATTATGTCTAACCTGCAAAAATCACTTAAGGACATTGAAAACTATTTTAAAAAGTGGAAAATTAAAGCCAATGCAGCTAAATCTCAAGCCGTTTTCTTCACACGTCGCAGAGCAAGCAAGTATTTACCATCAACTTGTCTTAAATTTTATAATACTGATATACAGTGGGAAAGTGGATGTAAGTACTTGGGTATAACTTTAGATAAAAAGTTGACTTTTCAAAATCATACCGCAGTTACTTTAAGAAAAATAAATATGTATATCAGAATACTATATCCATTCATATGTCGAAGTTCAAACCTTAGTACAGAAAACAAACTTATTTTGTTTAAAACAATTTTCCAACCTATCTTGTTATATGGAGTACCTGTCTGGTATGATTGCGCTGAATGTCACAAAAAGAAATTGCAAATTATGCAAAACAAAATACTTAAAATAATATTAAAATTACCTAAACATTTTCCCACATTGAAGTTACATGAAAGAGCTAATGTCAACCTTGTTGCGACACTTACTACAAAATATGTTACAAATTTTACACATAAATGCCAATTCTCAGACAATAGTCTAATACAAGAAATATGTGCAATTTAGATATTAAGTATTACATAAGGGTTTTATTTTGTAGAAGTTTCCCTTAATTTAAAATTATGTAATCTCACGTATTTTCTTCATTATATAAATACTCATTATAGCTGAAAAGAACAAAATGTTAAGTTCTAAAACTCTTAAGCTTATTATTTAAATGTTAAACCTTTGTATCTTAATCTACAATAAAAATACTCTAATACTAAAAAAAATTGTTTTATTGTAAGTTATATTAGACCTAATAGTAGTTTACAATTATATGCTCAACTTATTATTTCAAATATTAACGAAATGGTGAAAGGGTTGACAATTTATCAGTTTCCTTGTGTGTAAGGTGACTTCAACATCGGTAATGTAGATTGGTGTTTTATGGTTGAAGAACAATCTCTGGTCCCATTTAATGTTACCACTGACATCGAAACTGAAGTTGTCGACTCTTTAGCCTCGCTGGGTTTATTTCAAATAAATCATTCCAGAAACCTATTAAATAGAACATTAGATCTAATTTTTTGTAATAATGATATGAAATTCTTCTTATATGAATCAGACTTTCCCTTAGTAAAAAATCATATTCATCACAAAGCTGTTTATGTAATATTTGAATTTTATGAATTTAACCAAGAATTTTCAACTGAAAATAATTGTTTGAACTTTAACTTCAAAAAGGCCGATTTCACTGGATTAAATAATTTCTTTAATTCAATTGACTGGGAACATAGACTTTGCAATAGATCTCTTAAAGATATGTATGTCACTTTTAAAGAAATTATTTTTAATGGCATTGAACAGTTTGTCCCGGTTTTTAATAAAAAATCTTCTTTTAAGCTCCCGTGGTTTAATAAAAGGTTAAAAAATTTAGAAAATGTAAAAAACAAGGCATTTAAACGTTCAAAAATATCAAAGAGTTCAGAGGATCGTGCTCGCTTTCTTCAGCTTCGTAGAGAATTTGATTTTTTGAACAAATTTTTGTATCATCAACACATAAGTGCAGCTGAAAGTAATATAAAAAAGAACAGTTAATCCTTTTGGGTCTTTCTGAATTCCAAACGTAAAACCTCTTTTTCGCAAACAGCAATGGAACTTGATGCCGGAAAGTCAAGCGATATTCGATCGTCTTGCAATCTTTTTGCAAAATACTTTCAATCTAATTATAATACAGATGTTATTTCCAACATTAATGACTTTTATTCAAATATTGCCCCTATCACAGATTTCGATCTGAGGTGTTTTTCAGAACAAGACATTCTTGATGGTTTGATTGAACTCGATTCAACTAAAAAAGCTGGAGTGGATAAAATTCCCCCGCTCTTATTGTCAAAATGTGCGTCGACTCTCTGCTACGCTCTTAAAATTATTTTCAATAAATCCTTATTATCTGGTGTTTTTATTGACGACTGGAAGTTATCGTTTGTTAATCCAATTTACAAAAGTGGCCTCAAACATCTCGTTAAAAATTATAGGCCAATATCAAAACTTTCCGCTGTACCAAAGCTATTTGAAAAGTTAGTGACCCAGAGGCTATTTTTCGCAGTTAAGGAATCAATAACATCAAAACAACATGGATTTATTAGTGGCCGACCAACTTCGACTAATGTGTGCCTTTTTTTCCAATTTTTTTTAAAATCTATGGAAGACAAAAAGCAAGTCGATGTCTTATACACCGATTTTGTTAAGGCATTTGACAGAGTTCACCATGGACTATTATTGCACTAACTTCATAAACTAGGTCTTAATACAAATTTTTTTAAAGGTTGAGGTCCTACTTATCAAATCGTAAACAGGTCGTCCAGATTAATGGGTTTACATCAATTTTTATAGAGGTGGAGTCGGGTCTTCCACAAGGTAGTCACTTGGGACCACTTTTCTTCGATTTGTTTGTAAATGATATTCCTGGCGTTTTCAAATTTTCTGACTGTTTGATGTTTGCAGGTGACGTTAAATTGTATAGTCAAATATCTTCAGATAGTGATTGTGTAAACTTTCAAAATGATATTGATTTATTTTTAAAATGGTGCTCGTATAACCATCTCGAGCTAAACACATCAAAATGTAAAATTTTCAGTGCTTATAGAACGTTAACTCCGTTAACTTTTACTTATAAATTTGGAACGGAAACGCTCTTAAGGGTCAGTGAGGTGAAAGATCTTGGTGTTATTTTTGATTCCAAACTCACATTTTCTGCCCACATGGATTTTATTGTATCGAAAGCTAATTCTATGTTAGGTTTCCTCAAACGAACTTCAAGCGTTTTTAAGGATGTGTATACTTTGAAAGCAATTTTTTTTTCATTAGTGTTGCCCATCTTAGAGTATTGCTGTGTGGTTTGGTCCCCATTTTACGAAAATTCTATTACAAGAATAGAAAGGATACAAAAAAGGTTCACGCGGTTTGCGTTAAGGAATTTTAGATGGTCCGATGGAATGCCTTCATACTTTTCAAGATGTGCGTTATTAGATGTGAAAACCCTTAAAAGCCGCAGACAAGCTCAATGCGTTCTTTTCATAAAAGAAATTTTAAGTAATAGTATAAAATCTGAAGAACTACTTGCGCAAATTTCTTGGTACGTTCCAGAAAGAAATCTAAGAATTCGTAATGATCTGTTCTATGTTCCCACTCATCGTACAAATTACGGTTTAAATAATCCTGTAACTCGTTCGTTAACATTATATAACTCTATTTGTAGTGATGTCGACCTTTCTATGAGTAGGGATTGTTTCAAAAATATTGTTCAAAATATATTTCATTCTTAAGTTGAGCTAGAATAAGTAAATTGTATTTAATGTAAATAGACATAATTTTGTTATCAGCAGATTGTTAAATCAAATCCATTGATGAATAATAAATAAATATATAAATAATATAGAATACCGTAAAGGTTCTCTTAACGCTGTGCCAGATGCTTTTTCAAGAGGGGATATGGAAGAGATCTGTATCAACACTGTAGCGAAAGAAATTGATATTGACTCGCCATAGTTCGATTCTGCTGAGTAAAAGTCACGGAGAGATGAAATTATTAAAAATCAAGCATCACTTCCGTATCTTGTGTTTTATCCGACAAATATATGTACAAAAGAGTTAGATTCAGGAGTGATGAACTTGAAAACGAAGATTCTTTGTGGCGCCTCACACTTTGACTGACAAATTAATTGAAATGGCCCATGATTCTTAACTGTCTTGTCATAGTGGTTTCTCAAAAACCTATGTAAGAATTGGAGAAAAATATTATTGGCCCAAAATGCCGACGGAATTTAAAGAATATGTGAGTCAGTGTGAGGTATGCAAATCCTTGAAAGCCCCCAATAAAGTTCTTTGTCCTCCAATTACGAAGCAGATCGTCTCTGAGCGACCAAAGCAACGTTTGCACATTGACCTGCTTGGCCCGTATCCGCGTACAAAAAGCGTAAACGTTGTCATTTTTTATAGCTATTTATAGCAACATCAGCCAACATCATAAAATTTCTAGAAGCAGATGTCTTCCATGCATTTGGAACGCCTGAATTCGTCCACTCAGACAACGGCAAACAATTTATCACTTCTGAATTTGCTAAGTTTTTTGCCAACTATGGTGAGCAACACATCCGAGCAGCTTTTTACTCCCCACAGGCCAACATATCGGAGAGGGTGAATCGAAACCTTTTAAATAAGTTGAGAGTTTTTGTACAGGGCGAACAAGATAATTAGGGTTCTCATCTTTCAAGCATAGCTTGTGCTTTAAGTTCAGAATCTCATGATACAATTGGTTGTCAGCCATATTTTGCAATATTCGGGCAAAGTATGATAAATCATGGTTCGTCGTATAAAATTTTGAGAATTTTGAAAGCACTTCCTGATCCCGAACTGAATAAAGTACCACAGGAAGCAAAAATTGTATTTGCACGTCAGAAGTTGACCAGAAACTAGCAAAAGGCGCACGAAAAATCAAAAGCTTGTAAGTAGCTTTTAATTTTTCGTGCGCCTTTTGCAAGTTTCTGGTCTGGCATTCAAGGCCAACGTCGTTTAGGGTAGGGCAGGAAGTTTTCTACCGGAATTTCACCCAAAATAATTTTGCCCAAGGCAAAAATGCGAATTTGCATACATATTGGTATCTTCCATGCCAAGGATATAAGGCAATAGTGCATTATGATTTATAAATAGTAAAACACTTATCTGACAGTTTTTCTAAATGTTCCTACGCCCGGAAGTTTCTGAAATATCCTTCTTTACTCCATTCTTCCTTACAGCTCTTTACGAGTACTAAAGGTTCATCCGATACGCACTCTAGAGAAAAAGCTTTCCCTCAGGCTGGGGAAAATTCAAACCATTGGTAGTTGGAGGGACTTTTCCAAATTTGAGAGGAAATTCCGAAATTTATTTGGAAAAGGGTTCCTTAACTTTCTCAATTTTATAATTAATCGCCGTCGCCCCCATTATGTTATATTGTGCAACAAGAAAAGTAAAAAAATAAATACCTACCAATTTGTGCCAAAATTATTAGTGTTGTCAAACAAAATTATTAATAACCAACAATTGGAGAACAAACAAATAAATTAATTGTGAAAAACATAGCTTAGGTTATAAAACAACTTATATAGTTATATACCTATATAGTACCTAGTCTTACATTATTTGGAGGTCGATAATTTAAGTGTAGAATCATTAGATTAAGTGTTAACTGACAGAAAAACGTTTAAGAGTGTCGATCAGAATAATCCAACAAATTTCTTAAAGCAAAATTAGTTAATAGCCGCCGGAATTTCACATAATTTATATAAGGAAGCTAGGAGCTAAGTGCCACAAATAGCCATTAAAACTCAACAGATCACGTAGTCTGAGGATGGAGTGTATACACGGTGATCCGGAGGTTTCAAGTTCAAAACCCCAGCGTTTCTTCAAATAATATTTATATTTTTTTAAAACTATTTTTGATACTTTAATCAAAACTCGATCAATTTCAAATTCTGACGCTTAAACAAATTCACTATAATTGGTGATCTTTCAAATTTAAACAACAGTGTACATCGTGATATTTGTTTATATATGCTTATTTATTTATGCTTAAGCTATTTTCGACATATTTAAAGCACTTGTAGGTTAGAATAGAAGACTATTTTAGGCAAATGATAATATATCAAAATTTGAAGAAACCAAGCACAGGTAACGACATACATACTTATTTGGATCAATCGGGAATGCTGTGGCCACACCATCGCCGTCAACTGCATCAATAATTTTACAAAGAACACCAAATAATGGGGTGAGTTTTTTATCTTTATCTTTTAAATTCTTAATTCTATTGTTAGTGCCTATAAAGTGATTCTGGGTTGAGTATTAATGTGTTTTTTGATAAGCGAGTGCATTGCAAATAGATTGATTATCCTTGCAGTAATAAATAACCAGGCACTTATAAACATTTAAATTTAGTGAGAGATCACTAAGCAATATTTAATTACTCATTTGTTTACAATAATAATAATTACAATATTCAAATTTGGTTTATTTGCAAAATATAAAATAATTTTATCGAATTGTTTGGTGAACATAATAAATACAGATGTTGATAATTGCACTAAAAATAAAAAAAATGATTATTAAAAAGACCAATAAAAAGTTAAATGTTGAACCTAAATATATATTTAAAATGGTTTATTTTAAAAGTTAGGATTATGGATGAGGATAATTGAAATGAAAGGGATTAAGATGAGGTAGAGGAAGCGGAAGATGGCAAGGTAAGGGGTAAGGCGAGTACGGCAACAATGGTTGAGTGGGTAGAGGCGAATTTCTCGAGCGTCCTTTACACCATAAAGCAAAGACTGGCATGATTTTTGTATGCGTGATTCTGAAAGGGGTCAAGTTCCTACGCATTCCAACGAGCAGAAAGCCGGTCAAGCATGCCAGCACTGAACCCGACGGCAAAAAAGGAATCCGCAACAATCAAATGATGCCATTGATAGCTTGTTCGCAGTAACCACTTTACTCAGCTTAGAAACATTATCACTTTCGGAAGTTTCTCGAATGGACAGGTGACTTTTTTCCATGTATTAAATTCCATTACTTGCCTGGCAAGTTGTCGAAATTTCTCAAAATGTATGTGTCTATTTGGCAGTCTGTAATAAAAAATGTTAACTCCAAAGCTGTGCCAATAAACTCACTTATTTGAACATCTTTCATTTGTTTTCAATCAAATGTTTTGTCACATAAAAATTGAGGTTATGAATATTCTTGATATTCTTTGTTTGATAGCGTTTTGGGTGTTCGAAACTATATTCGATCTTTCTCATATAGCCAAAATAGCTGAATCGCTTTTGGAAAGAAGTGAGATGAGAAAGTGAGTCGGGATCGCCTCACTAGCAAAAATAGCTGAATCTCGGTACAGGTCCCAAGAAACACAGAATTTGTTCACCAGGGGGAGTTGAAGTTTAAAAAAAAAACGCTTTGGGGCGACTCCAGAGTTCAACGAACACAACTAATAATAATGTTGAACACAGTATAATACTGGGCAATAATATTGCATCGTAAGAGGCCAAACCAGTTTCCCGCAATTTTTATGGGCAATATTTTGCACAATAATATTGCCAAGTGTAAGGCCCCATTATATAAAACCAGTCGTTTACAAAAACTTGTATTTAGCAAAAATCTAAGGTAACACTTGTGTAGTTTTTAAGGTTTTTTCACGAAAACAGGGTTTTTGGTCAGTGAGTAAACGGTAATAAGTAATAATCAATGTTTCGCCATTTATTCCTGAATTTTTCGTAAAGCGAAATATCAGCACTTTAAAACGTGATGTATATGGTATATCTCAAACATGTTCAACACAAGTAGTGCTCCTTGGCGTAGTACAGAGTGTGTCGGAATATCACGGCGGAGCGGAGGTCTATGTTCGATCCCTAAGTACACCTAATATATTTTTTGCAGGGGTATTGCCTCTTGCGAGGAAGTGACAAATCCTCCAAGAGTATCATTGTCATCTCACCTAAGTCGTTCATAGTCGACAAAAATTTGAAGGTCCCCATCAACCCTTTAGAGCTACCAATTTGCACAATAGGATTGGTTTAGAGTGTAAGTCACTAGGCCTTCGGTGCTGTCGGTGCAAGTAAAATAATTTTTGTTTAAACATAAGCTTAAAAATAAAAACTTCCGTTCAAACTTTTGTTTTACAAATCAAAAAAAAAAGTATTAGAGGCTGTTTTTCCGGTTGGTATGGGTGGTGTCTTAAGCAAAGGTTCTTACTCTTTGTCTGATCATTAATTAACACACATAATTACAAAAAACTACAAGAACCTGTCTATTGAAGTGTTACTTTGAACCTGTATTTGGTGGCTAATTCAGTATATTATTCTTTAAGCATTTTAAAATAGAGTGGATATTTTATTATTTTATTCGTATTGTTATTAAGGTTATCAAGACCATTTGCGTTTGGTTATAAGAAAACGAGAGATCATGCCAATCACATGTCTAATTATACATAATGGGTTACAATCAAATTCAGTAACAGCTAAAATAAAATCTCCTTTAGACAAAATATACATCAAACTTTTCCTAAGCCGTTACTAAATTTGGTTATTATTAAGGCTCAATAACTTGTATGAACTTATTTGTATAAAAGTCAACACGAGTTATAGTGTAGCCAATTGAACAAAATTTGTTGTGTTATTGTTTTAGACCAATATGTAAAAAAGTAAACCCTATGCATTTAAACAAAGTTAAGTTAATAAAAGAAGACACCCTAATATAAATGTGTTGTACATATGTATAGTATCGTACACGGTACGATATAGATTTTATAATATTGTGTTTAGAAGAGTCAACAATGAATACATATTCATTGCCAGATTTCGTCAAATAATTTTTTGAACGATAAGCTATTACTTTGCAAATTAATATTATCTAAGATAGTAAGAACCCCTGCACAAATTTTTAAGGGACGAGGGTTTCTGAACATTTATAGAAATGTTAAAGCATTAAAAAAAATCACCATTACATGAAATCGAAAATGTTACGTTTGTGATTCTATTTTTTTATAAAATACAAAAAAAACTTGCTTTCTATTCTATTCATCTATTCTATTTTATTCATTTTCGATTGGTTGATGTTTCGAGATCTACAACTGTATGAATCTAGAAATTGCCTTTGCTCTTATCAAAAAACCCAAAAATCATAAGACATCTAAAGTTCATTTTTTTTAAATCAATGTCGAAGAAGCTTATTTATGAAAAAATAGATACTGGAAGATGTTTTTCACTTGAGTGCTCCTGTGCTATTAATACTATTCCTTAAATTTTTCGACTGTTTCACATTGCAAGGTATTGATATTCACTAGATCCTTACTACGTTTGCTGATGTTGATGCTTAGTTTCAGATTTAAGCGTCTTATATCTTCCTTTCTCCTGTGCATTTTCAGGTGGTTCACATTCAAATGATGCCATTGATAGATTGTTCTCATTAAGCACTGTACTCAGCTGTAGGAACATTATCACTTTCGGAAGTTTCTCAAATGGACAGGTGACTTTTTTCCATGTATTAAATTCCATTACTTGCCTGGCAAGTTGTCGAAATTTCTCAAAATTTATGTGTCCATTTGGCAGTCTGGAATTAAAAATGTTAGCTCAAACTCCAAAGCTGTGCGAATAAACTCACCTATTTGAACATCCCTCATTTAGAAAATACAAATCCTTAACTAGCAAACTAAAAAATGGAATGATGATACGTTCGCGTTCATTTGTAGCACCTTCAGAACGCCACATTGCTGCTTTAAGAGTTGATCGATAGCTGTTAAAATTACTTGTTGGATCCATTTGGTGTTCGAGAACCGAAAACTTTGCAGACTGTATCTTCGACCACTAATAAGTGAAAAAGGAAAAAACTATTTTGGACTTCAAAATATATAATATAATTTACAGTTTTCTTGAGTCTTGATATCGGTGAAAGGTTAAGACCAGCGATGATCGCCATCAGACTGTTGAAATTCCCTATATTGAAGCATTCACGTGCTGTTTCAATCCAAAACTCAATAACACGAATCCGTTGTTTTTTTTTTTGATACTGTTAAAACAAAAGAGAGTATATTTAAGTACATTATTTCAATTTAAAAGATTGAGTTCTCAAATAAGGCGTGAGTTATTGTTAAAAAGAACACATAAATCATCGTTATTGAATATCACAATTTGATTGACAACTGAAACGCTTTTCATTCGCCTTCAAACGTTTACATTAAAGTGCGTTTCAACTCACTTGGCCATTCTACCGCTCATATCTCTTAAATGTTCTATGCGCATCTCTTTAATTTTGAAAGATACACATAAAGATAAGAAAAATACTGCCAAACGCAAACAAAAGATGCACACCCCAACGTTGTTTTCATCACCGCATATGATTTCTTGCGAAATTTTAAGACATGTAATTTAATAAAACGAAAAAATTCCAAAAGAATAGAATGTCAAATAAAAAAAGGCTCAACAATAAATTGCCAACCAAAAATAGCAAAAGAAATAAATGTCAAGTAAAAAACGCAAAAAAAACTCTGCCACATAAAAAATAGCTAAACTTCAAAAAGCTAATCAATCAAAAACTAATTAAAAATGGCGAAACTATGCTTAATGATTATTTAGTGACGCTGATAGAGAAGTTGTAAAGGGCAGCATTCCCAAACCTGCACTATATTGTTTTCAAAGTTACGGAATGTTCACACTCCGACAGATTTTCGAAAAAACCGAGGGATTCCAGATCGATACACACCACCTCTTTATCGATTTTAAAATCGCATATGATAGCGTGTATAGAGATCCCTGCCAAACTCGTCCGCGTGTTCAGGATGACGATGCAGAAATCTCGCTGCTCTGTCAAAGTCGCTAAGAATGCCACCGAAACGTTTGATGTTGAGAAAGGTCTAAGACAAGGCGACGCGCTATCATGAAATCTATTTAACATCGTTCTTAAAGCAATTGTACGAAAATCGAAAGTCAACACCACTGGTACAATTTATCAAAAGTCTGTTCAACTAATCGCGTATGCAGATGACATAGACATAATCGGCCGAAATAAGTGAGCTGTGATTGGTACATTTGCCAGTATTGAATCGGAGGCGACAAAGATGGGATTAGCTGTTAATGAAGACAAATTGAAATATATGCTATCAACGAGAAAAGAATTTCAACATCATCGACTCGGGCAAAACATTACGATATATAGATATAATTTTGAAGTAGTCAAGGACTTTGTCTAACTGGGATCTACTATAACAACGCAAAACGACATAAGTCCAGAGATCAAACGAAGAATTACTCTTGTCAATGGCTGTTTCTTCGGGTTGAGATATCACTTAAGAAGTAAGGCCCTTTCTCATATAACCAAGGAAACGTTATATAACATTTTGATCATCCCAGTCCTGTTGTATGATTCGGAAGCATGGGTGTTAAAAGACTCGGATGAGAAGTTACTTGGCTGCTTTGAGAAAAAGATTCTTCGAGTGATGTTTGGTCCTGTGTGTATCGAAGGAGTATCGAGAAGAAGATTTAATGACGAGCTATACGGGCTATACAGCGATATTAACCTGGTCAAGAAGCTGAAAACACAGCGGCTGAGATGGCTGGATCACGTGGAGCGTGAACACCAACGCACCAGCCCGAAGAGTCTTCGAGTCCATTCTTGATGGTGTACGCAGCGTTGGAAGACCCCCCAATAGATGGCGCACTCAAGTGGGAAACGACCTTAGCCAACTTGCGGTGCAAAATTGGAAGCGGCTAGCAAGAAACAGAGCTGGCTGGAGAGACATGTTGATTGAGGCCGTAGTCCATCCTGGACTATGTTTAGTTTATTTCATCAAACAGTAAGACATTACAATTAAATAACATAGAACAAATGCTTTCGCACATATTTGTAAAAGTATTGGAAGAATTCCATCTAAATCAGGACTATTATTTGCCTTAAGCTCAGATAATGCAGATACTTCATATACTGTTGTGCCCTGCATTTGGATGACTTGACACAACCTGAGTTGAACTCACTCAAGCCATTGCACTGTGTCGAAACTATATTGCTGTCCCATGCAAAAGCATACACAGCAATGTTGTTCACCTTTGCAATTGGCACAAGAGGTAAACAACCGGGAAGTGCTATGTCTGCATTTGACAGTGCATGACCCAACTTGGGAACTTGACGAATGTCGAGGTTGACTAGGGAGTCTTGTGAATGAAGTTAAAGTGTTCGGACGTGTTTACTCTTAACATTTGGCGCAGTCGATAAGCGATCATATGCGATTGAATAAAAAAAAAATACAATACAATACGGTTAAGCTTGCTCATATGAGTTTATAATAGTTTATAAAATTAAAAAAAAAAAAAAAAAAAAAAAACTACAAACAACTAAACTAAACAATCTATCGTCTTTAAGATATCTATAATAGGTATAGAGAGTGTAGTGAATTGAAAAGACGAAAAAATACAAAACAAAAACAAATCAGTGAGTAATAATTAAAAGACAATAAAAAAAAAAAAATAAAACAAATCAGTGAGTAATAATTGAAAAGACTTGAGAAAAAAAAAAAAAAGAAGGAAAAAGAAAGACAATATATGTGAATGATACCAACGACCAACGTGCAATAAAGGAAACAGGTAAGTATAGCTTTTAAAATTTTTATTTGTTTTGTTTATTTGTTGGCAGTATAAATTATGTCTATAATAATTCTAACGCGCTGAAAAGTTTGAATATTTTTGTTTTGTATACCTACCTTGAAATTGTTAATGGCTGAAAGTGATATCGAAAGTAGACTAAACGAGCTAATAGAAGAAAACGAACACTTAAAAAGCCAGAGAAAAGAGCAAAAAAGGCAAATAAAGGAAGTCAACGATTGCTTATTGTTTGAACTTAAGAGCATTTTAAAGCCTGAAGTTTACCAGCTGGTGAGGCAAAATATAAGTTCGCAGTGGGGTCAGAACACGCGTGTTGAAACGACAGACGCGATTCTGACAGAATACATCAAAGCGGTACACGATTTTCAAGTAAGACACGCCAAGGAAGGTACACTTCTAAAAAAGCAGCTAGAAAAAAGTGAACAGTTGCGAAAGGAGGCAGAAAAACAGTTACTTAAAACTGCAGAAGAAGCCGACCAACAGGTAAACGAACTAGTGAGCGAGCTAGATAAAAGTTTATCCGCCCAAAAGGATTTAAGAGAACAAATTAAATATTCTCCAAATCCTAGTTGCCAAAAAGAATTATTGCCATCCCTCACTATATCGTCACCTATCACACCATTAGCAAAAACAAAAATATCAACAATTAGCAGAGGAGTACAGACACCAATTATTACCACGGAACCACTAAAGGCGGTCAGCCATCAGACGAATAGGGGGAATAACATGTAGCATATGAAAACATGCACGTGCCGTAACTATTCGGGACTGGTGGAAGTGTGATCATAGCCTCTTTGCGGCGGCCGCTAGTAACAAGCCTTTTAAAAAAGGTTTGGCTAATATGATCAGGCTAGTTCCTCAGGTTGGCAACAGGTTAATTCCCTGTTCCGTAAAATTTTAGAATTACGAACCCGACAACAAGCCTCGGAAACGGACTGATCTCACGACGACAACCAACGCAACGAAAACGGCAAAACGATTTACGAATTTTCTTATGGAACGTACGATCGCTCTATAGAGCTCGAGCTGCTCAGCAGCTAGCCGATGCCCTGTCAAAATATAGAGCTGACATAACAGCACTACAAGAAATCAGATGGACAGGGAATGGTGTTTTACAGAAGAAAGAATATGACGTATACTACAGCTGTCATACAAAACACCATGTGCTCGGGGTAGGCTTCCTAGTCAGCGAAAAAATGAAGTCTACCATCATCGGCTTTAACGCTATAAGCGAAAGGCTATGCACCCTTCGCGTGCGAGGCAAATTTACGAACATTAGCCTCATTAACGTTCACGGACCTACGGAGGAGTCCTCAGACGAAGAAAAAGAGACTTACTACGAACAAGTCGAGATGACCCTCAATGCCTGTCCAAGGTATGACGTAAAAATCATCCTTGGGGATTTGAACGCAAAAATAGGTCGGGAGCCGGTATTCAGGCATTACGCAGGCACCCATAGTTTGCATGAGAACACTAATGACAATGGACTTCGAGTCTTAGAATTGGCAGCATCGAAAAACATGGTCGTTGCGAGTACCAGGTTCCCGCGAAAAGATATCTACAAAGCCACCTGGGTATCACCTGATGGAGTCACTCGTAACCAAATAGACCACGTGTTGATAGACCGTCGCCACTACTCGAACTTGATGACGGTACGAACGTACCGAGGCGCCAATATCGACTCGGATCACTATCTTGTTGGTATGGTCTTCCGAGGGCGGATTGCCTTGCGAAGACGTATTGCATCCGCCGATCAAGTTCGAATCAACACGGCTGCCCTGCGCAATGAAAATGCCAGTAACACCTTTGGTAATGCGTTAGGACTCGCCCTAGAATCGCTTGATTTAGGGAGAGTAAGTCCTGGGGCCAGTATGCTGGGCGTAGATGAGAAGTGGACACGCCTTAAGAATACTGTCATTAGTACTGCCAACTCCATCTTAGGCAGCAGTCGTAGAAATCGGAACGACTGGTTTGATGATGAATGCAAGCTAGCGACTGAACGTAAGAATGTTGCGTACCGAGCAATGCAGCAATCTCATAGAACGCGGGCACGCGAAGAAGAATATAAAGAGCTCAGAAGAATAGAAAAACGGCTTCACAGACAGAAAAAATCAGCCTGGGAGAAGAACTTAATCTGTGAAATAGAAAAAAGCCGAGAGCGAGGTCAGCACCAGGCGCGGAAGTTCTACCAATCCATCCGAAACATGACGCAGTACACACCACGCTGCACATACTGCAAGGACGGAGAGGGAAATCTGATCACCGATCCACAAAGCATACTGGAGCGATGGGAAGTGTACTTTAATGAATTGCTAAATGGTCAACTCACTGCAGAAGTGGAGGCTCCACTGCTTCAAGACGAATACCCTATGTTGCCGTCACCAAGCATAGAAGAGGTTGAGAAGGCTATAGACCGGCTAAAGAAAAACAAAGCCCCGGGAGCTGATGGTATACCAGCCGAATTATTTCAACACGGTGGGCCAGCTCTACGTCAGGCAATTCATGATATTATAGTGCACGTGTGGGAGCGTGAAGAAATGCCAGAAGACTGGCGAAAAGGTATAATATGCCCCATACATAAGAAAGGAGATGTCACAACGTGCAGCAACTATAGAGGTATCACGTTGTTGAGTACCGCCTATAAGATACTCTCCTCTATCCTACAAGACCGGATAACCCCATACGCTAAAACCATCATCGGACAATATCAGTGTGGTTTCATTCCAGGCAAATCAACAACTGATCAGATCTTTACCCTTAGGCAGGCGATGGAAAAATGTCTAGAATTTAACATCCCAACATACCACCTGTTTATAGACTTTAAGGCCGCCTATGATAGCATAGCCAGGGTAGAACTTTACAAAGCCATGAGAGAATTCGGCATCCCAAATAAATTGACACGACTATGTAGGTTGACCATGACCAACGTAACAAGCCAAGTAAAAATAGCCGGATTGCTATCCAGACCAATCAACATCTTTAATGGACTCCGACAAGGGGATGGTTTGGCCTGCCTCCTCTTCAACCTGGCGTTGGAGAAAGCAATCCGTGACTCTGGCACGGCAACAAGAGGGACCATCGTCAACAGGTCCAGCCAGATACTGGCTTACGCAGACGACATCGACATCATCGGAAGAACCGAGCAAGCTGTACACGATTCCTTCATCCAGATCGAGCAGGCGGCACAAAATCTGGGGCTGCACATTAGTGAAGGTAAAACAAAGTACATGGTGGCGTCGAATGCGAGAGGAACAGTTGGTCAAACAATCAAGGTAGCGGAGCACGAATTTGAAGTGGTGCAATCCTTTAAATACCTTGGGTCAATAGTAGCAGCCGATAACAATATAGAAGAAGAAATACGCGGGCGGCTTCTCAAATCCAACAGAGCCTACTACAGTCTGTCAAAGCTCTTCAAATCCAGAAATCTCACCATAACTTCAAAACTACTGCTGTACAGGACCATGGTTCTGCCAGTACTCACATATGGATCCGAGACTTGGGTGCTTAGCAAAAGGCACTCTGACCTCTTAGCCGCGTTCGAGAGAAAAGTCTTAAGGAGAATTGTTGGCCCCATATGTGAGGAAGGACGATTCCGGAGACGGTACAATCATGAATTGTACGCAATCTACCTTGAAGCAGATATTGTGACAAAAATTAGGCTCGGTAGACTTCGGTGGGCAGGGCACCTAGCTCGCATGAGCGAAGAGGAACCTGCTCGGAAAGTTCTTTGTGGTACATTCTATGGCAGACGACAGCGTGGTAGACCATGCTTGCGCTGGAGAGATGGCGTAGACCAGGACGCCCGGAGCCTTGGGGTGCGCAACTGGATGGCGTCGGCTCGAGACCGGGATAGGTGGAGAGACTTGTTGAAGGAGGCCAGGACCGGACCCCGGTTGTCGAGCCGATGATGATGATGATGAACCACTAAAGATACCTAACGTTCCGTCAACGAGCACTCCGCTTGGAAATAGAGAAACCAAAATGAGTTTCGAAAATATTTCAAAGATAGTGGCACGATTGGTACCTCAGTTTTCGGGAGAAAAAACACCGGAGTTGTGTTCTAAAGTACATGAGTTTTTAAATGCCTGCCAGCTAGGCCTTAAATGCATTGCACCAGAAGGTGAAGGTATTTTTATATCTCTGGTCACAACGAAGTTGGTGGGTGATGCATTCGAGCTAGTGCGAACGAATGCTCCAATGACTTTTAGCCAGCTGGAAGCGGTTATTAAAACGGCATATTTGTCTATTAATACCTTAGACAGCGTAATGTTTGAAATAAAACAATCGCAACAACATCCAGCTGAAGACATCCTAGCCTTCAGCCGACGGTTGTTGTATTTACAAACAAAGGCTAAGGAAATAATTGCTTCCCGATACAAGTCCAACGAATCAGTGGCTTTGGTTTCCGAATTGGAAACATCGGTCATAAATGTATTCAAAATGGGTCTTTTTGACCCTTCGTTGCGTCAGTTCATGCTCACAACCAACGAGAGTGATCTGAAAAAACTCACGGACGTGGCCCTTAAAACTGCTCTGTTATTGCGACCCCAGTATGGGTTAACAAATAATATTAACCCATACCATAATTATCTACCATCTGGCAGCGCTAATTACAACCATCTAAACCAAGGCATCGGTGTTTCGTATGGGAATTTCCCAAACGTTGAAAGAAATTTTCTACCTCCCTCGAACATTTTTCCTTTTTCTGTCAACCCACCTCTCACTCTCAATCAACAGGTTCCATATAGAGCTTACTCACCACCTACACAATATAGTATTCAAGACTCCCCCCACCCCAGCTCGAGACAGCCAAATAAGGAAATAAATCCAATAGCAACATGTGGATTCTGTGGAAAACAAAACCACACCTACGTTGACTGTCGTGTGCGGAAAAATACGCCATACTGCGACACTTGCGAGGCCTATGGGCATAGTAAAAACAGTTGTCCCAACTCACAAATACGAGCAATGCGGACAACGAATAAAAAGCCCAGAAGCAAATGCAAGTGGTGTTCCAGGGTGGGGCACGTGGAGGACGATTGTTTTTCAAAGAAAAACTATCTGAAAGATCAATCGGGAAACGGCCCGGGGGTCAGTTTAAACCAATAAACTGTGCCCCTAAAACTGATCACTCCATGAAAACAAAAACGCACTCTAAAAAAACAAAACTTTTAGATAATAATTCTTTACGATTATATAATAAAACTTTGAAATCGAAGAAAAGTTCAAAGTTGGGCGATAAACCACAGCAATTAAATGTGATAGCCGAGCCCAATGAACTTTCCTTCGACCCAGCATTGAAAATTGATTCCACCTTACCTAAACCACAAATTGAGCAACAAAAAATGCTAGTGAAAAAATTTTTCAACTTTCAACGCGTTAAACGTGTGCCAAACAGTGTAGGTAAGTTTCGGTCTTTCATTCAAATATTAACAAGCTTTGGGTATCATATTATACAACTGTTTTGTGTATGCAAAAATTATTTTGTAAAAAAAAATAATAATAAGATACGACCAAAATTGCAACCACCTTTTAACAAAAACCAACAACAAAATTATTTCAGCGAGTACGAAAAACTGACGACGTCAGAGAGTAATAAGAAACAATTTAAAAAACTGCCGCCTGTTCGTAGTAAAATTAAACTACAGGCAGATAATTTCTCAAATGCTCCTACGGATAGAGTTGATAAAAGTGCATTGAACACATGCTCAAAAATTAACCCAGGTCAGGAACTCGTAAGCAAGTTTATAGACACTTGTATTTTGTTTAAAAGTTTTGTTATTTTTTGTTGGAATAGCTGGTTAAGTAAGGTAATGGCTTGTGCTTATGTATCAAATTATTTTAAAATTTCTAAAAAACGTATGTTTCATTTTAAACATGTTTGCAAGCACGACGTTTATGTCGAATTGCCAATGACCTCAGCCAACGTTGGAAAAGTGTTGGTACTTGTTGATACCGGTGCAGATTGCAGTCTACTTAAGAAAAGTTGTTTAAGGCATGCCAATGAAATAAACAAATGCGACAAAAAACAATTAGGTGGGATATTTGGTGGGGTAGATACAACGTTGGGTACATTTAAAACCAGCTTATCTTTTCCCAAAAAATACTATACCAAATGGAATGTGGTGAGCGATCTTAGTGAATTATCTGTAGACGGCATTTTAGGCCGCGATTTATTGTGGAATCGCACTGTCATTGATGCTGTCTCAAAAGAAATTACCTTTCTAGACAGTAATAAAAAAAAAGTGATCACATTGGGACTCAAAAGCTTACATAAAAAACAAATTGCATTAACAAAATTTAAAAAGGTTGCAGTTTCGAGAAACGCGAGCGGTGAGAATGGTGAAAGAATGAACATTCTTTTGGATTCCTTAAAGTTCGGCAATGCTATAAAGGATGAAGAAAAAGATACTATGATACATCTTTGCAAACAGTACAATGATGTCTTTATGGTTGAAGGTGATCTGCTCACACACACTTCCGTCCTTACTCATAGTATTCCTACTAAACCGGATCAAGCGCCTATAAATCAAAAGCAATATAGGACTCCCGAAATCCATAAAAAGGAAATGGAAAGGCAAGTCGAAGAAATGTTAAGCCAAAACATTATTTCCCCAAGCAAATCTCCATGGAATTCTCCCTTGTTGATCGTACCCAAAAAACCTGCTAACGATGGTCAAAAAAGGTGGAGGGTTGTAGTTGATTTTAGAAAACTTAACGATGCAACGATAAAAGATGCATTTCCCCTCCCTAGGATAGAGGAAATTCTGGATCAGTTAGGTCACAGTCAATTTTTTAGCACATTAGATTTGGCAAGTGGTTATCACCAGGTTTTAATAAATCCAGTCGATCGACCAAAAACTGCTTTCAGCACCAGTAAAGGACACTACGAGTTTAAGCGTATGCCTTTTGGTCTGACTGGTGCACCTGCAACTTTCCAAAGAATAATGAACCATATTTTGACTGGTCTACATGGCACAGATTGTTTCGTCTATTTGGATGACATCGTCATCTATGGACGGACTCTGGAACAGCATAATAGGAAATTATCAAAAGTTTTCGATAGGTTGAGGCAATACAACCTAAAACTTAATACCGAAAAATGTAATTTCTTGTGTGGTGAAATAACCTATCTAGGTCACATATGCTCCGAAATTGGTGCGCTTCCAGATCCAGCCAAGACAAGATGCGTGTCAGAATTTCCCGTTCCCACGACTGTCAAACAAGTGCAGTCATTTTTGGGTCTTGCAAATTACTATAGAAAATTTATCCCAAACTTTTCGGAAAAGGTTACACCAATCAATAACCTTCTGAAAAAAGATAGTAAATTTGTTTGGTCAAAAAATTGTCAAGTTTCATTTGATTTCCTTAAAAACGCAATTTCATCACCTCCTATTTTGACATACCCCGATTTTTCTAAACCATTTATCTTGACTACAGACGCTAGCAACGAAGCTTTAGGTGCCGTCTTATCTCAAGGTAAAGTTGGAGAAGACAAGCCTATAGCATATGCAAGCCATTCCTTAAATAGTGCAGAAACAAATTATTCCACAATAGAAAAGGAACTTTTGGAAATTGTCTGGGCCACCAAACATTTCCGCACGTATCTGTTAGGGCGTCAGTTTATTGTTTACACAGACCATCGCCCTCTCATAGGTGTATTTAATGTGAAGGATCCCACTACTCGACTTATAAGATTCCACCACAAATTGTCTGAGTATGATTATAAGATCATACACAAAGCTGGCAAACAGAATACTAACGCTGATGCTCTAAGTAGAATCCCACGCCAGGCTGATGAAAATCGTCTTATAAGATTCATAAGATTCAACCGCAAACTGTCAAAATATGACTGCAAGATAATGCATAAAACAGACGCAGCTAATGAATTCACGCAAGATGAAATAAAAATCGTTCAGACAAGGAGTAAGACAAAACAAAATGAGGATGTTATAAAGCCTGTACATGACAATAAAAGAAGTCATGAAGAATCCACAGCTACAAACCGAAATCAACATCCGGCAATCGAAGTCTTAAAGGAACCATCCGACATACAAACTGTACTACGCGATTTTCATGATTCTCCACTTGGAGGTCATCAGGGAATGAAAAAGACCTGTGAACGTATTCGTCGTCAGTTTAGGTGGAAAAATATGCAAAAGGACATTGCCAATTATATCAGGAACTGTGAAAAATGCCAAAGGAATAAATCTGGCAAATTGACCAAAATGCCAATGGTTTTGACAGACACCCCAATGCTGCCTTTCGACAAAGTATACATGGATATGGTTGGTGTTCTCCCATTAACGCATTCTGGCAATAGATATATTTTAACATTTCAAGATGATCTGACGAAATATATGACATGTGTGGCTATCCCTGATGCCGAAGCGTCTACTGTAGCAAAAGCTTTTTACGAGGAAATTGTCACAAGGTTCCACATTCCGAAATTACTTGTCACTGACAATGGTACTAACTTTACTTCTAAGTTGTTTTCTGAAACATGTAAACTTCTGGGAATAAAGAAAGTCCATACTACCACCTATCACCCGCAAGCCAATGGTTCACTAGAACGCAGTCACAGACCCTTAGCGGAATATCTAAGGAGTTTCGTTGACAATGACGATCGGTGCTGGGACCAATGGTTGAGACAGGCCATGCATGTCCACAATAACACTGTGCATACAGCTACTAAACTGACTCCGACAAAAAGTTTGTTTGGTTTTAAATTCGAAATGCCCACAAACTTGAAAAGAACTCCGACTCCTTTGTACAATGCTGAAGAATATCCGAAACTTCTTAAACACATGTTACAGAGGTCACACGAACTTGCGAGGAATAATTTAGACCAAGCCAAACGGAAATCAAAACAGCAGTATGACAATCAAACTAACCCTATCACATTTGCAGTAGGAGAAAAGGTCATGTTAAAAAACCCTACTAGGAAGAACAAATTCTCACCTATTTGGTTGGGACCCTATGAGGTGTTATCTGTTAGTGGAAATGTGAATACAAACATACAAGTAGGTAGAAAAATAAAAAGAGTACACAACAACCAACTCAAGCTCTTCCATACCTAAATATATATTCATAAGACATCATCAAATTTACTAATATTAAATAATAATTAAAATTTCTTTATTTTCAGGCGACTCAGATAACTGAAGAAAAAAAAAAAAAACTAATTTTAAAATTAAAATAAAAAATATTATCGATAAACCTTTCTCTCATTACAAAACTAAATTATCTTTATTTTTCCAAAATGTTTATATTATTAATAGTTAGACTAGTTTTTATTCATCTCGTGGCAAATGTTTTAATATCAACTGGCTCTTCAACGCCTTATCAAATTGAAGACCTACCAATTACACCGGCGCTATTTGAAAAAGTTGAAAACGCAGTATTTTATCGAAATACGTGGACGATATTTACCAAAGTGACACCGATGGACTATTCTGCAGTGCTAAGCTTCGCTGACATGTGTGATGTCAAAATTAAACAATTATGCGTGTCGTTGGAGTCGTCATTTCAAGAAAGTTGCAAATTAAGAACAAGCGAAATAGAAGTGATCATAAGGAATCTCCGACAAAATAACGTTCGCCTAAAGCACATGATTTCTTACCGAAGAAACAAAAGGGCTATAGAAACAATCGGAAACTTTTTTCATTGGGCTTTTGGAACGATGGACAGTGAAGATTCGCGTAAGGTATATAATCAGCTCCAGATTTTGAATGAGAACGATAACGAAACATTCAATCTATTAAAAAAACAAATAACTGTTGCGAGTTCCAACTTTGATAGGCTCAGTAAGCCAGTCAAAACTTTAGCAGCAGAAGTTGAGAAAATTGGGAAAACCCTTGACAACATAACGATCAATTTTGAAAACTTTTCATCAGTTACGCTCAGGGAAATGGCAATGACAAGAGCTCAACTGGAGATAAACGGGTTGATTTCGTTAGTTATTTCGAAGTTGCTCGAAGTTCAAAACCACCAGTCAACTGAACTATCCGTCCTTGATGACTTGTACCAAAACAAACTTCACCCTTTCATTCTGGACGCAGAAAATATAACATCATTGCTGAAAAGTTCAACCATAAAAGGGGTTTTCCAAAACCCAGCCGCATTACACCAGGCAGTCCAGCTGTTGACCTACTGTCAAGAAGGAGCAATCTTTGTAAAAATAACAGTCCCATTACCCGAAGCCACCATGTTCTTTATATACAGGATGTATCCGGTCCAAACAAAACTTGACAGTCACTGGGATCTAGTTTTAGATGTCAAAACTGAATACATCGCTGAAGCAGAAGATCACTCTTTATTTGTGAGTATGTCGCAAACTGATTTGGAGCAATGTACGGATGTCATGTACAACTCCTCATTTGCGATAAAAGTGTGCAAGCATACTAAACCATTTCATACTAGTGGAAGCACTGATTGTTTAGTGGAACTGTTACAACATTCCATTACGTCAGACATCAACTGCAAATACGTTGCCTCGCCATCTAACAAAGGAGTGATCACGAAGATGTCCACCAGAAACCAGTGGCTGTTCAATATCAAAGAACCAATTATCCTAAGCATGAACTGTAATGGAAATCTCTACGCTCCAAAGCTCATTGGGTTCGGAATCATTCACATCCTAAACCATTGTGAAGTAAGTACGAAAGAACTGCGTTTACCATACGAGCAGGTACGAACATCCAAAATTGAAATAAATCAACCGAGTGTCAACCATACAGTTTTGACCGCAGCCTTGCGAATGGAATATGGCAATTTGACTGTTGGAACTAGTAAACATCGACCACTCCTATCAATAGGGAGTCACAGCGATCTGCTAGCAAGTTTGGCTGAAGGCAAGAAATCCTTAGAAGATCTAAAAACGGAAGCTAACCAAATAAAAAACAACAATAGTTTTATCAGCCAAAAATGGGAATTGGAGTTACACCGGTTTTCTTTTATAACCATCATGGCAGTGGTTGTAGCAGCACTCTTTGCAAACTTCTTGTACAGACGTTTCTACCTCAACAAATCAACGACAAGCACTGCTGAACCTATTAGTCTCTCCGCAAATATCACCAATATCGTCCCCGTTGAATCTGATGCCGCCGAGACAGATGCCATTCCGGTACGAGCAGCTTCATCGAGAAAGTCAACAAGAGGAGTAACATTTGCCCGAGTTTAAATTTAAATAATTATAATAAAATGATGAAGACGTTTGTACAAAACTGAAATTAATAAGTAAATTTAATAAATTAATAATTAAATTAATTTAACTAAAATTAATAAAAGGAGAGAAGGGACCATATTATATTGTTAATCTAAGCAAATTTACATATACCTTCGTATATAAAAGAAAACTTAAAAAACTTTTTAAATTTTAATTTTAATTAAAATAATATCGTAAAACTATATGTATATAGATAAAAAAAAAAAAAAACATACTTTTGTAAATAATATTGTAAAACTATAAAACTATATTACCATTAAAAAAAAAATTCAAATACCATTATAAAATGATATTAAAATCCGCAATATAAAAAATGAGTGCGTACTTCATCATGCGAATAATTTAATAATTATCTAGCATCAACAGATTTTTATTATATTCATTTACTTATCGGATTATTCTGTTTATTTGTAAGAACATTTCTAATGCGAACAAATATTTGTAAAATAATTAGTTTTTAACTTAAGAAACATCATGTTGAGTTAAGACGTATGTTAAAAAACCAAATTGTTAGATTAAGGTAAAATTATGATATTAAATAAAGCTAGATAAGCTAAGTCAGCCCTTCAAGTCGAAAACTTCCCCATAGGGGGGAGGAATGTTGTGCCCTGCATTTGGATGACTTGACACAACCTGAGTTGAACTCACTCAAGCCATTGCACTGTGTCGAAACTATATTGCTGTCCCATGCAAAAGCATACACAGCAATGTTGTTCACCTTTGCAATTGGCACAAGAGGTAAACAACCGGGAAGTGCTAAGTCTGCATTTGACAGTGCATGACCCAACTTGGGAACTTGACGAATGTCGAGGTTGACTAGTGAGTCTTGTGAATGAAGTTAAAGTGTTCGGACGTGTTTACTCTTAACAATACTAAGAAACTCCAAGGGAGATTTATTATCAGCAGTATAGACTACAGATAACATTTTATATTATATATATTAAAAAAAATATAATCATGACGCATAAGGCTGGGAATACCGTTCGATTTTTTTCCTGTTTAAAAAATTCCAAAAACTTTAACTATTTTGCTTTATGTTACTTTCGACGGAAAATAGATATTTGTTGTAAACAAACCTATTCAGTGAATCAAATTCAAATCAAACTTTAACGCTCGGTATTGTTTAAAAGGTTCTTGATTGATTGATCTGCGAAACCACTTAAAAACTTTGTTCTTTCTGTTTTAAGATTAATAATTCTTTTATTAAACCATATTGGTTTCGAACCACTGAGGGCTTTTACGTTTGGAACATATAAATTCACTGCGTTTTTGACTAACTTTAAGAATAAATCAGAACACACATTAAGATTAGCATTACAGAATATAGTTTGCCAATTAGTGGCATTTAGATATTCTATAATTGCATTTAAAAAAAAAATTATAATTGAAAGAATAGTTAGATGATGCAGGTGTAAAAAACGTAAGTTACTCAAATTGCAAACTGAATGATGAATTGTATTAGCAAAGACAGGTACCAATGAGTTGTTTATACCAATACTCATTTCAGAATTAACGAACACTAAATCTAGCACATTGCCAAAAGAGTTTTGAGAAAAATTAATTTGTCTAAGATCAAATTGAGCAATCCACCCCTTTACAATCATTATTAAAAATGACATTAAAAGGAATAAGAATTTTTTCTTCAGAATTAAATATCCATTTTACATTTGGCAAATTAAAATCACCTTAAACAATTACTCGCTGGTTATCTTTTCGATTTCTTAAAATTAAGCTACAATTATCAATGTGAGCTTTATAAAGTTCAAAAAAGCTACTTGGTGGAATGTAAGATACAATAAGACAAATTTCATTAATGGAATCAAATTTTATGTGAAGCACTAATTGTTCAAAATCAAGTTCACCAGCAGATAAGAACGATTTTTATCATTCATGTTGCACATAAACTAACTGGGGCTGTAGTTGGAAGAGTTTAATGCGGTTGTGCTTGGAGTTGCATTGGATTATATGGTAGAATTTGCAACAGATGCATACTATTGAGAGATGTTTTCAGGATATAATTCATTATATTCTTGTTTTGCTTCTAGCATCGTCCATTTTCTGATAGTTTTTATTTTCAAGATTTCTTTTGCTTTTAGAAAACTCCTACACAGTTTTGAAGACGCAGCGTATTCTTCAGAGCAGTTTGCACAGTATGTACGCGAACAAGTATGTGGGTCTATACAGGTGGCATGTTGCAGTTTGCACAAGATGGCGAAATTTTGCATCTCTTGGCCGTGTGGCCTAAGAGTTGGCATTTTTGACACCGCATGGGGCAAGTGAAATATTCAACTACCTTACAGTTATACCAGCCAATGTTGACGGTGCTTGGCGGACGGAAAAAATCAAATGTAAGCAGAATGAGACCAGTTGGCGTTGCTTTGCCTTCAATATTTTTATTGAATTTGTAAACCTCTGCTACCACTTGGGGCTTCATTTCTTTTATAATTTCTTCCTCAGGAACGTTTATAAGGTAAGGTGAGTAGACTGTCCCTTTAGAGGCATTCAGGTTTGTATGAATGTACAGCGAATTTCCGTCACGCAATTGTGTTATATAACCTATGGTTTTTTTTTCAACAAAAACACACTTAACGTAGAGAAAGGTTTTTCACTATCGGCTGGGAAAATCACAATAAATTTGGGGTTAGGGTTTGTCGTAAGCGCCGGAATTGAAGGATTAAAGTCTATATTCGTGTAATTTGTTTTTTTCCTTTTTTTTTTTGCTGCGGTGTTCAGTTTGCAGATTTGCTAGATCACGAAACTGATTACCCAAAAGCACGTATGGCCCTGGGGCCATATTTTAAATTTTTTTCTGTCTGATTTTGATTTGCTCTACCACTAACGGGATCCAAGAGAATTGAAAGAAAAAAGAGGATACTTACCAACGAAAACAAGCGTGATGTCCACTGAGAAGAGAAACGATGTAAACGGGTTGGAGGATAGTCGGTGACTGTATAAAATATTAAAATGGCAGCTCACTGCTGAAAAACATGTCCTTGTGCAAAATGAACCAAAACCTACCATTATAAAAACAAATTAGTTTATTTTAAGAAATGTCCATTTTTGGGTCCGAAATATTAATATTTTGAAATATTCACCCAATTTATTTATTTTTTTATGCTCAAGAAGTTATCATTTAGCTGAAGCACTTCATATTAATCCTGGTATTATTTCTTGTTATAAATTAATGAAACGTGGTGAGTCACAAGACAGCATCAAATTTATTAACTTAAAAATTGGTGTTCCTGCTGAATATAAGGACGCAATGTTCCAAGAAAACATATAATAAGAAAACATCTGGCCTGGCCTCTGGGGACTAAAATACATACCTTTCAACATTTTCCAAAAAACGAAGATATAAGAATAGACCAGAGCCCAACATAAGCAGTTGTTCTTCGTCTTGCTCTCCTCTAAATGATTTTCATATATATTATCAAAACGCTGGTGGACTAAGAACTAATTTACAGCAAGTGCTTCTATTTTCCTCTTCCACTCAATACGACCTAAATGTCTTCACAGAAACTCTTCGATCCCGTAAGTGGTAGTGCAAATCAAAATCAGACAGAAAAAAATATAAAGTATGGCCCCAGCAAAGCCATCTAGCAAATCTGCAAAATGAAAAGCAAACAAAAGGGAAAAAACAAATTACACGAATATAGACTTTAATCCTTCAATTTCGACGCTTACGACAAACCCTAACCCCAAATTTATTGTGATTTCCCCAGCCGATAGTGAAAAATCTTTCTCTGCGTTAAGTGTGTCTTTGTTAAAAAAAAGCCATAGACTATATAACAGAAAACTTTATCTAATCTCTGCCCCATTAAAGTGTACCTTCATACAAACCTGAATGCCTTTAAAGTTACAGACTACGCAGTCTACGCACCTTACCTTATAGATGTTTACAAATTCAATAAAAATATTGAAGGCAAAGCAACGCCAACTGGCCTCATTCTGCTTATATTTGATCTTTTCCGTCCACCAAGCACCGTCAACATTGGCTGGTGTAACTATTAGGTAGTCGAATATTTCACTAACCCCATGCGGTGTCAAAAATGCAAACTCTTAGGCCACACGCCCAAGGGATGCAAACATCCCCATCTTGTGCAAACTGCAAACTGCCACCTGTGCAGACCCACATACTTGTTCGCGTACATACTGTGCAAACTGCTCTGAAGAGTACGCGGTGGCTTCAAAACTGTGTAAAAGTTTTTTAAAAGCAAAAGAAAACTTGAAAATAAAAACGATAAATATACACGATGCTAGAAGAAAATTAAGAATATAATGAATTATATCCCGAAAACATCTCCCCTCAATCATATGCATCTGTTGCAAATTCTACCATACAATCCATTGCAACTCCAAGCACAACCGCAATAAACTCTTCCCCAACTCCACCCAAAGGAATAATCAGCCCCCATCAACCAACAACACAAATGATCAAATGGATATCCAATCCGATCAAACACTCTCAAGTCCATCATCCATTTCAAACAACCCTTCTAAAATTATCCTCCAACAAATCAGCGACCCAAGCACATCAAATTTACATCAACAACTAAACCCTCTCAATTCAACAAACAACATCACTCCAACAAAAAATCCACCAATCATTCCTCCTTGAAATCCAACTTTAAATGCCACAACTCATTTTTGTCTATTCTTAAACATTCTCTAGTCGACAAAAACAACTACTATTTTACTCTTTTAGATACCGACGATCAAAGTGTTTAAAAACAACACTAGCGCCAACCCAAACGACTCCACTTCCCATTGTGTGCGACACACGGGACATTCAGGTGTCCCGAGTGCTTCACACTGTGGATCGTGGAGTCGAAATAACCAATCCACCGTCAACCACAACACCAACATAACCAAGCGTATATTTGTAACAAGCCCGTGGATCGTTCAAAACAATTCTACAAGTTCTACAATGGAACATCAATGGCTATTTTAACAATTATTGTCATGAATTACAATTGTTAATGAAAGAGCTAAGACTTTCCATTATAACAATACAAGAAATATATATCCAAAACAATTTCTGTCCTTTCCCTCCTAAACAATACGCTGCATACTTCCAAAACTTTGACTCAAATACGTCGGCAAAACAAGGCACATTGCTGGTACTTAATTTCATCCCACACATTCTTTTAACAATACATTCAAACATATCCATAGTCGCAACAGAAATTAATCTCAACACTAAAATCACAGTTATTTCATCAAATCCAACAGAGCCTACTACAGTCTGTCAAAGCTCTTCAAATCCAGAAATCTCACCATACCTTCAAAACTGCTGCTGCACAGGACCATGGTCCTGCCAGTACTCACATATGGATCCGAGACTTGGGTGCTTAGCAAAAGGCCTCTTAGCCGCGCTCGAGAGAAAAGTCTTAAGGAGAATTGTTGGCCCCATATGTGAGGAAGGACGATTCCGTAGACGGTAAAATCATGAATTGTACGCAATCTACCTTGAAGCAGATATTCTGACAAAAATTAAATTCGGTAGACTCCGGTGGGCAGGGCACCTAGCTCGCATAAGCGAAGGGGAACCTGCTCGGAAAGTTCTTTGTGGTACATTCTATGGCAGACAACAGCGTGGTGAGATGGCGTAGACCAGAACGCCCGGAGCCTTGAGAAAAGTCTTAAGGAGAATTGTTGGCCCCATATGTGAGGAAGGACGATTCCGGAGACGGTACAATCATGAATTGTACGCAATCTACCTTGAAGCAGATACCCTGACAAAAATTAGACTCGGTATACTCCGGTGGGCAGGGCACCTAGCTCGCATAAGCGAAGAAGAACCTACTCGGGAAGTTCTTTGTGGTACATTCTATGGCAGACAACAGCGTGGTGAGATGGCGTAGACCAGGACGCCCGGAGCCTTGGGGTGCGCAACAGAATGGCGTCGGCTCGAGACCGGGATAGGTGAGAGACTTGTTGAAGGAGGCCAGGACCGGACCCCGGTTGTGGAGCCGATGATGATGATGATGATCTTTCACACATTCTGGACAATATCCAAACTCCAATCCTGTTTACTGAGGATATCAATTGCTGGAATACTTTATGTGGTTCACCCAAAACCAACGCCAGAGGTAAAGTATTCGAAAACTTTCTTTTAAAGTCCAACCTCGCGGTTTTAAATGATGGAAGCCCAACCCATAAAACCAGGACTCACGTAGACCTCACAGCTATACCACCTCAACTTCTACCTAAGGCCGTGTACGAACAGCGTTAAAATTTTATCCATTGGCTAAATTATGACACTAGTGTGGTGAAAATAAACTTCAAAAATTTAGCCTGCTCTGGAGCGGCTAAAATTTTAGCCAGTGGATAATTTTCTATGCCTATGAAGGAGTGAGTGAGATAGTCGGCGTAATGTATTTGTTTTGATTGTTCCATTGCTTTCATTCGCATTTATTTTTGTTTGTTCGACTAATATCGAATTTTTCGTGTGTGTTTTATATAACTCTAATATTCAACGAACAAATAATAAGTAACCGATGTTTTACATTTCTATTCTGTGAAAAAAAATTTTATTTTTATTTTGGAAGTTCCGCTACCAAAAACCAGTGTGACGTGTGTTTTGTTGTATTCATTTAATTGCATTTATTTTTTGTTTTTTGTTTGTTTTTATGTTGACGTCGAATTTCCCGTTTGTGTTTTTGTGAATTCCGCTTAATAGAATTGTGTTATGAACGAACAATTACTTAAATTAACCGATAATACTTTTTTTACATTCCTATTTATTGTGAAACAAATTTGTTTTTTTTTTTTAAGTTCAGCTGCCAAACCAGTGTTTTGTACCGCGTTTAAAATTTCCCATAATTTTAATTATTTTACAGAGTAGTTCTATTTTATTTCTTTAACAAAATACAATTTAGATTAGCCACTATTATGAAATTGCAAATCATTAATAAATTTGTTTTCGAAATCTCAAATTTGCGTTTTTATTTTTTTTTAGAGAACTTTATAGTACATCAAATAAAGAGAATTTAACCTACAAAAGGTCGGGTAGTTCTAAATTTTTGATATGTTGTATAGGATGTTTGGTGATAAAAAAAAACAATTTCCACACCACACCTCCTCCGCCCCATTTGCTATTAGGAAAAACTGCAAAAAATCGGCTTATTCAACTAATAACTTCTTTCTGGTGCATTTTATAAAAAAAAAACTAATTACTAAACGCAAAACAAATAGAGCCACTTAATTAGCATGTTTTATATACTTTTTTTAATCAATCCTGATTCCATTATATCGTTCCCGAAATAAAAAGTTGAATAGGATAGTTAAATTGAATTCTCCAAAAGATTGATAATGAAAACTTTCTCACTAAAATCAACCATCACGAATTTATTGCGCTTTAAAAGTCAAAGAAACTCAATATTTTGAAAATACCAACTTTTGGGTTCTTTTGGATGAATCATCGATCATACAAATAAACTTTCTATATCACACTTGTTGGAAATTTTGTTTTCTACTAGTTTCGTTATTAGTTTTTTGTTTCGACAAAATGTACAAGAAAGAAATTATAGTCGAAATAAGCAAAAAAAATTACGATTTCTTGCAGTTTTTTCCTAATAGCAAAGGGGCGGAGAGGTTGTGGTTGTAGAAATTGTATTTTTACATCAGCCGAAAGTAATTATAATTTTTTCCTTACCAAAATGTAATTTCTAATAGCTAAAACATAAAATATTGAGTACTGCGAAACTTTTGATTTCCGAAATTACAACTTTGCATTTATCCGACTTGGTTTTGTGCGGAAATCTTAGTTAGTTTCACCAACAAAGAATTAAATAGTATTATAAAATTGAACGTTTTTTTACAAATACAAATTAAAACACCGAACATTTTAGTCGAAGACTTATATTTATAAATTAACCTTAAAACAGTTTGGTATATTTCCACGTATTCAAGCAAAAGGAGGGAAATTTTTCAATTCTTGTAGGGAAATTTAAAAAATATATAAGGGTTAAAAATCCCATTTAATCCAGTTCGCACATCAAAAAGCTAAACATTTATTCACCTCAACTTAAACGTCAAAAATTAGCCAGAGGATAAAATTTTAACGCTGTTCGTACACGGCCTAAGGCTTCATGGCAAACTAAAGATGACTTATATGGTAGTGACCATCTCCCAATTGTGACAAAAATAGATATTAGTAGCAAAACATTCCCAAAAACACCTACATCTACTTATCACATCCTTCTATCGCTTCTGACCTATTGAAAAATACTCCCATAGCGGACAATAGACCGGAAAAATTCGCAAAAATGAATCGACAAAAAAAAAAACTACTAATATACTCTTTCGAGTGCTAATGGTGTTATAAAAAGTGATTGTTTGTGTTGATATTTCTTCCCTTTATGTTTTAGTCGTTTGGCTTACGCAGCTGACGTAAATAGGACACGCGTCGACCATTCACCGGTCGCAAGAACACACGAAAAAAAAGAAAAGACTTCATAAAAGCTCAAAATTATTCTCATCAGAAGCTACGGACTGCTGGACGAAATTACATCCAGTACAGACATCTAATTTCGAAAAATCTCTTACAAAAACATGATGATTTTCAAGAGAGTGGAGGAGTACTTGAGCTGGTTATCGCTACTGACATGACTAGGACGTAGATCAACCAATAACCGGTCGACACATAAGTCAACTACTCTCCGATAGTAAATCTCTACAAAACTTTATCTACTCGAAACTAACTTGACAATTTTTCAATGTTACCATTGAACTAAAAACTTAAAACACTTGAAGATGGTTCTAACTAAACTCAAAATTTCTCTCTAAAATTTCTGACACAGAAATCCTTCGGAAATTTCTGACAAGAAATCCCCCACACGTTCGGGCGCCAATTATGTAATGGGAAAAAAATTTAACTTCCATCACACATCATGGCAACAGGGAATGAAACTTAAAAAAAATCAAAAAGTTATGATTTCCAAAAATTTGGCCCTTGTGAGAATGTTCACATTAGGGAAATCTCGTTGTTTCATGTTGTGCGACACAATATGTAATGGAAGAATAAATTTTTTAAATAAATAAATAAAAAAACAGGAGGCTCACACACAAGATGCTATCTGAAACTAAAATTCAGAAAATTAGACCGCGTAACCTAAAGAAAGGTTTTCTTGAGAAAATCCTAGAATATCCCATTTCATAGCGTTGCTGGGTTCTATCCATAACTTTATGATCTACAGTTTAATTTCCATCCTTAGAATACCAAAATATCCACTAGGTAAAGGTGTCATTACTCAAGAATTAATTTTAAATGAATATCCCTGATATCTCCTAAATACCACACATAATAATTTCGGAATCGACGATTCAAAGAATAAAGTGGGGGACAGTTTCTATCCCCTCTCTGAAAAAGCATTAGATCATTCAGAGAGGGGTAGGGCCGTTCCCCAGTCGATTCCCCAAAACGTCGAAACCTATGTACTTGGGTGTCATGTACACTGGTTCACAAAACCTCACAACTGATTGGAACTCTAATAACTTATTTGCATAAGCGTCAAAGCAAAATAAGCTTTTATAGTCGTTTAATGATTCAACCCCCATCCAAGTAAGTAATGTCCATATAGGTATCAGTTTCCAGAAGGAGTTTCATCCCCCTGACCTTATTAAAGAATAAAGTTATTATTCGGACGAACTTACTGGACAATGATCAAAATAGATAAAAAAAAACTAATAAAGAGAAAAAACAATCTCTGGCTCCTATTCAATTATATACCTATCACATCTCCACGAGTTTCCATTCAAACAAAGCAAAAGCTTATAATCCTCTAAACGTTCGACTCGGAGGAATAGGGTACTACCACTCGACTGCTGCCACAGGTCCGAAAAAATTTGCTTCGACTGGCTCAGTCATCAGGGAAGTGAGTCGATGCTGCAGAAGCGAGTAGTGGGTTTACATATTAATGGACCTGGAATCTAGATGTTGGACGACTCAGATAATTTAAATTGCTAAGCTGAAAAGCTAAGGGCCGGAAGGATAAATCAGAGAAAGACGTCGAGTTAAATTAGAAGTTGAAACTAGAAGAACAATGAAGTTGTTTTCGATAGGACGTGATGTTTGTAGCCTACCTCGGATTACATTATCATCCGATTGTATTTACAGGAACCCTAAAAAAAGATGGGAGAAACAGATGTCGTTATTTCCCCCTATTCGCCTACCTACCCGACCTAAAAGTGACGAAAAGATACTACTTTTCGAAACTTCCCAGTTGATATACCTACTGGCGATACGTTGATATAGGTACATCCTTCTAAAGAAAAATGAAGATTTTGTCTCTACCACTATGTCATTTCATCAAAAAAATGACTTATTGTTATTATTGTTGTTGCTGTTGTTATCGTTGTTATTGTTGCTGTTGTTGTTGTTGCTGATGATGTTATAGCAGTTGCCATCGTTGAAAAGATTCAACCTGGGTCTTCGTACCTATAACTCCAGACACGACTCTTCATCATAAGTTCCTTAAAACGCCATGTTACTCTATAATTAAGAAAAGAATCGAGAAAAATACTTCCCTACGATTAAAGTCCAATCGCATATTTGGTCAACGAAAAGAAATATTATTGAAAAACTATTAAATTCATATTCAATACTTAATACAATTTATTCAATGATTCTTAATACTAACAATATTTTGATTTGGGCTCTATATATTGAAATTCTATACTTAAATAAGTATTCAAAGAAATATGTCCTCAAACTGAAATAATCAACTATGTCATAATCCCTATTGATACAAAAAAAAAATGTCGAAGTATTATAATTACAGTTGAATGTACTAATAGAGATGAAGCCAAACTATATTTTGAATTAGATGGAAATAAAAAACTTCATATCATCAAAGGAAATTTCACAAAGAGATACCAAATCCTTCAAAACTATAAAATATGTAATAATCGAGAAAGACAGCTATGTCCAAGTCGTCTACTAGTTCGTAGGTATAAAAAAAATTAATCAAAAAAGATTATGGGTGAATTTAATCGCGATCGAAAATCTTTGCCTTGCTCAGGCTGCCTAAGGCACGAGGGTAAAAGTTATAAACTTCCCTCTATTCGCGCAGAAGTGAAATATTCCGTTGAATATCACTTAAAACCGGAATTGAAATAAAATAAAAATCGAACAAATTGAACTAACAATCTTTCGAACTTGTATGGCGGTCGCTTAACTCTGCAATAAAAAGAAATATTTCTATTGCCAGTCAAGGTAGATTTATACGCATGACCTTAAATTTGACAGATGTTAGTATGTACCCGTCTGATCATACAAATCTGAATATTTAAAAATTAAACGCGAAAACGAAAAAACATAAACTGAAACATAAACACATATGTCCACGCAAAGTGTCAGAAAATTCATTCATAAATACTCCATTTAATAAAATCTAATTCGACTATTTTTAGTCTTTTTATTGTTTTTATTTTCTTGAAAATTCAATTATTCAAAACGAAGTTTCTGAATGAAAAAACTTTAGAAATAATTATGGTCAAAAATATGTTAATGACTAAAAGTCAGTACAAGACAAACATCCCCTTTCCCAAAACAAAAAGTATAAAAAGATTCTCTACGACAGTTACCAAAAGATTGCCACTTCGGATATTGAAAATTAAGAAAGGTAATGTAATATGGCTGAGACGCTATAAAAGTAAAAATTTAGTAAATGTAATTTTATTCCAATATAGTGAGGATAATATAATCATAAAAATTTAATAATGTCTAAAAAGGTACGTAGAATGAGAAGGTGTACCCTTTCACCTGAAGTACAGACGACACAGAATAACTTTAACGATGATGTAATTTGAAATCTGTTTACTTGTTGAGATAAAAAAAATTGTTTTAATTTTATTTATTTTTGTTTCGGCTTCAGACGTAAACATGTATGACCCCAGTCGAAAATTAGAGAATGAATATCATTCAATGAACACTTTATCATTAAATAATAAAATTCATTGCATTGAACTTAACGTTCTTTTATGTTTTTTTTTTTTGATTCTCTATTCGACTTTAAAACGATGAATGTAATTGACGAACACAGGTAGGTATACACTTAAGATGTGTATCTTTTACTCGTTTTTTTTTTGCAAATAGAATCCAATTTTTTATTGAAATAGCTGTGATTCTTTACAGAAAAGATAATAAAAAAAAAATGATTCTTAGAAAATTTAATTGAAAATATCAAACTTGGTTTGAAGACGTTACTAGTTTTCTTAAACGAAATGTAGGTACTTTAATATTCATTGGATTTTTAAACAAGAAGAAATCTATAATTTTATTATTAACGTTTGTGTTAATTATATTTTGTCTATAACACACTTGAATAAAATGGAACGTAAGATAAGATCCAAAGTAAAGAATAAGATGAAATTGTAAAAGTATACTCAAATAATACAAACAGTACCTACGTCAATATGTAATCACACTAATGACCTAGGTGTTTTTTTTGTTTTAATAATTTAATGAAATTTTCAGCTAAAGCTCATAGGGTTCAATAAGTATATTTATATAAAGGTTTTTATTTTTATGTTTCTATATCGGTCGCTTGATTAAATGTGGGTAATAATAAAAATAAAAAAAAGGTACCCATAAAATACCATACCTGAGATCCACAAATAATTGGGAATCTTATATTTTCAATAAAAGTGTACTTATGGTTGGAGTTCCATATGTTGAATAAAAATCTCGAACTGATGTTTGGTGAAAAAATGCTGATCAAATATAATCCCACGTAGGAGCTGATCGTTAGCCGCATAACAATGACACTTCCCACGTTGGCTATTGTGATAGGTCTTCTAATAGCATTAAATGGATGATTTTTGGTTCATCTTTAGCACATGATGATTTATAGACTCAGTGTTTTAATATACTCCGTGTATATATAAAAAAAAAGAACCAAGCAGGTTAAATTTATGAGGGTGGGTGGACTCGGGCGAAGCCACGTTATGGTGGTGGACACTTTCTGTTCGTGGTGTTTGCTCCACCTCCACATGGGTTCCAAACACCATCCACTACCACCCTTGTCGCTTCGTATTTGCCTGTATATCAAAAGAAATTTGTTTTAGTAATTTATAGGGTAGTTTTGTAAATTTGCATATAAAATTTTTTCAAAGATGAAAATTCCAAAAAAGCATCCTCACTACAAGAAATGAACTAATTTTCAGATCCTGAGCTAAAGATTTACTCAATTTTTCTTTTCAATTGTATGTGATTATTTGCGCTTTTTTGTAATGCACCAATTAACATGTGCTATTATTACAACGCATACAAAAAATATACCTCTTTTTTTTCTTGAACTGGCTAAAATTTTACTACATATATTTTTACCTGATTTGATTGAAATTTTCAGCTAAACCTCGTGGACTACTCCTACTTCCAAAGACGCACTCTTTTGGACAGATTTTTTGAAAGGACTTTTCCTTGGCACTTTCTTCAATCAGAATGATTTTGGAAATGCCTTGGATGCGATAGATTTCGATACAGTCCTGATGTTTCTCTGTCCACAATCGTGTGATTTGCATGGGATCACGCCTCGTCTCTTAGAGCGTCCTAATCCACATGGACCAGAGATTTTACTAACAAATGTGTTTCGATAAAAGATCAAAAAAAAAAATATTTTTGGTCGATGACACTATAATTTTATCACAACTATGATCTCAATTTATACTAAAAATTGTAACTCTTGTCTACATTAACTAAAAGAATGTGTTTCATACCTGATTCTTATCCAATTTTTTTTCTTTTTAGCTGCCCCGTATTTGTCCTCGTTTATTTGATGACTTTTTTGTCACTTTATCTTTATTTATTCCACTAATCACTGATCAAATTTTCTTATACTTTTTACTTTTAAAATGTTTGTAACAATTACCTTTATTATTTGTTAAGATGTTTTTCGTCGGCTGGTTTAAATTAAAAAGACTTTTGCATAAATTATTTCACAACCCTTAAGTTCGACTTTTTACTATTGGATTTTTCTTTACGAAACTATTGTTCATCGTCAAGTCTGAACATAGCAATAGTTAAGTTTCTCCTTTTCCGCAAATTCTCGTACTGCGTCATTTACATTATCGACTTATGGTCTGTTAACACTAAGGGTCACGTGAAGTGATAGTGTAGTTAAATTATAAATCATTCCCAATTTTGTTAATAACAAACAATTATATTGAAGAATCTAATTGACTGGTAAGTTTTTCATGATGGAATAATATAATGTTTCTTTAAAAAAAAAATTCTGTAAAGTTTTTCTTGTTTCTTTCAGATAAATTATTTCGCGAAGGTTTCACGTTGAACTAGAGTTAAAAGCAGTACATTTCGCTTGGTGTTTACTATGATTATCTCATTGTTTTAACTTTTCTATCATTTTTATCTTAATCTTGCGATCATAATAACCAAATTAGTATTTCTAGCTATAGTTTGACTGACGATCCTGTTCTACTTCAACCATAACTTGTTCAACTATTATTTATAAAAACTGATTCTACTGTATTTATGTACATACACTACTCTCACTACCTATGTTCTCAAAAAAAATCCTAATTTGTTTCAAAACTTTAAACTAATATTTCTTCTCTTTCTCTACATCTTCTGATAGTGATAAATGCTTCTTCGTAAAATTACAAATCTTTGATTCATATGCAAATTTTTTTACCACAACCAGAGGAGTTCGACTCATTTCACCATACATCTTCGGGCAGTACTTTTTCATTACCACACTCCACTGTCGGAGTTCGCCATTTTCGTTGGGTTTCTCCTTTATGTATGACATTTCTGCACAAGGTGCCCATATGGGGGTATCTATTTTTGTAACCATATGTTTTGTTTATGTTTATATTGTATGCCAGTGTGGATGATGGGACGTATTATAAATAGGTGCGAATCTATGCTATCTTCCACCGATTCTTGTCTTTGCTAGATGAATTTTATTGTATTCACAATTATACTACTGACCAGAATAAAATTTTTGTAGATAAAGAAAAATTTCCAAATTTTTCAGATTTTCATTTTAAAAGAAATTGATGAGAGTACTATAGAGAATTTAAGTTACCTACACTCGAGATGAGTGAAATAACTTTTCCCACAAACATCTTCGTTGTATATGGTACCACCAAGTACAACGACGATGGAAAAGAAAAGATACTTTATTACTAAAGTTGTACACAAAATTAAAAAAAATATTAATTTCGAATTTTGAATTATACACCCACGCCCCTTCCGTCTCATGTACAGCTGGACTAGCCGGTTGTGTTAACTTGTTCATAATTATTTAATCGTCATTTCCTCAAGTCTTTGGTATGTACTACCATCTCGAAGCCTTTCTCGTCTTTCACACGATACAAATTATTACCAATGACCTTCGTTACATACGCTTTTAGGAATTTCGGACTCAGTTTAGCATTTATGTGCTTAGCAGCACTGCTGAGCGTGAAGTTTCTTCTGAAAACTTTATCCCCTACTCGGTATGATACGGTTTTACTTCGTAAATTATAGTTATGTTCGTAATTTTCATGGGCCTTGTTCAACGCAGTTTTTAAATAGGCGTGTAATATTCCCATTTTCGCGGCCTTTGGTAGCCAGTTTATTTCCGAATGATGTAACCCGTCTAATTTTCTCAACAAGCGATAATCAGAGCCATGCTCAACCATCTGTTGGCCAAATTGGGCCTCGTACGGTGACATACCTATCACGCTATGTACGGATGTACGTAAAGCACTACTGATTTCAGACAAATGAACATCCCAATTGGTTTGCTTAGGGTCGATATAAGCACGTATGGCGCTCAGAATAGATCGATTGACCCTCTCGCTGGCGTTGGCTTGCGGAGCATAAGATGCGGTCTTAATGTGTGTAATGTCAAAGTTTTCTAAACAGGTCCCAAAATCTTTGCTGATGAACTGTGATCCGTTGTCGGATAACAGCGTTTCAGGTACCCCAAACATTAAAAATATTTCTTCCCTGAGAAATTTAATTAACTCATTTGAATTTGCTTTTTTTAAAGGTTTAATTAACACGAATTTCCTCAACTGATCGAGAGCGATGACTATGTAAGTATTTCCCTTTCTAGATCTTGGATATGGCCCCAGGAAATCTACATACAAATGTTGGAATGGTCGATCCACTCTGAAAGCTTTACCCATCTCAGTACGTATAGTACAATTAGGAGCTTTAGTTGTTTTACATATGTCACAGTTATTTATATACAGCTTAACCTGGTTACTCATAGCTGGCCAATAAAATTCTTGTCGTAGGCGATAAAGCGTTTTGGCGATACCTCCATGCGATGATCTAGGTGGACAATGAGCCCGTTCTATCAACTTTCCGGTTAACTGAGATGGAACCCAAAGCTTCCATGCTAAGTCTTCCTGAAGAGGATTACCAGTTGAATGTTTGACTCTTTTGTATACATAATTATCAGATATTTGTAGATCTGGCAAACGATCTTTATTCTCACTGACATGTGCAATGATTTGACTATACTCATCAGATTTAAAGGATGAATCTTCTAGATTAATATACAATGTGTTAGATTCGTTAACAGTTGTGGTCACAGGCGTGGATTTCTCAACCCCAAGTGCGTCTACCTCATAGACCCTCGACAAAGCGTCTGACACATGGTGCTGAGAGCCACGTCTGTGAATCACCTCAAAATCAAAGCTCTGAAGCTTTAGGCTCCATCGGGCTAACCTTCCCGTTGGGTCCTTCAAGCTCATTAACCACCGTAGACTCGCATGGTCGGTTATCACCTGGAATTTATATCCCTCGACATAGGGACGGAATTTATAAATCCCTTGGACAGCTGCCAAACACTCTCTCAGTCACGGTGTAGTTACGTTGCGCAGAATTCAGTTTTTGCGAGTAGAAATAAATCGGTTTCTCATTCCCTTCCTCAACTAACTGACATAAGACACACCCTATCCCTGTGGATGAGGCATCGCAACAAATTATAAATTGTTTATTAAAGTCTGGATTGATCAACACTGGAGCTGACGTTAACGCTTTTTTCACGTCTTCTAATGCTGATACGGCTTCTGGGCTAAACACGAATTTGTTTTTCTTCTTCAAAGTGTCTGATATGGGTGCCGTAAGTGTAGAGAAATTTTCTATGAATCGCCTGTACCAGCCAGCCATTCCTAGAAAACGACGGACTTGCCGTATCGTGGTTGGTACAGGGAATTCCACTATTGCAGCCACTTTGTTCGGATCGGTTTTCAAGCAACCTTGCCCAACAATATAACCTAAGTACTGAAGTTCTTTAAAACAAAATTTAGATTTTTCTACGTTTATCGTTAAGCCGGCATCCGTTAAATGCTTAGCTACTTTTGATAGAATAGAGATATGATCGTTAAAATCCTTAGAGATGACTAACAAGTCATCTAAATAAATGAACACTTGGTCTCTCAACTCGCGAGGAATTACCTTGTCCATTAAACAGGGGTCTACCTGGGACTGTAAACGCTGTCTTCTCCCGTGATTCTTTCTCCAGGGGCACTTGCCAGTACGCATCTTTCAGATCCACGCTAGAGATATAACGTGTTTCGGAAGGACGTGCTAGCAAACCTTCTATGTGCGCAATTGGATTCGCATTTTTCTTAGTCACGGCGTTAACTTTTCGGAAGTCGAGACATAGTCGGATTTTGCCGGGTTTTTTCACCAGTACGACTGGTGAAGACCATCCACTCTGACTTTCCTCGATAACACCTAACGAGATCATGCGATCCAACTCCGTGTACACAAGGCTTTGTACTGGTGGCGATATGGGATAGTGACGTTGCTTTATAGGCTCTGCGTCACCCGTATCAATCGAATGTTCCATCAAATGAGTCCGTCCGAGACCTTGAACGGCGAATGACGGAAATAGCTTAATAGTATTTTGGAGAATAGTAGATTCCTCTACGGATAAGAGACATTCCGTCTTATTTGCCTGCCCGGTTGTTGTCTCGGTAACCGTGTCTATTGAAGAGATAACTTGTGGAGCTATTTTCAATAGTTTCCGAAAATCTATACCTAAATATAAATCTTGCGCTAGAGATGGTACTATGTGCATTGTACAAGTCGATCGGAAGAACTAGATCTTTGTACTTAATGTTTGTAGTGACCACCCCAGCTATGCGCTGTTTTGTTCCATCCGCGGTGAATATACTAGAATTGAATTTTCTAAATGGAATTTTAGCATCTTCAACATATTTAGCAGCACCGTTACCGAGGCAACTAATGCTCGCTCCGGAGTCGAGTAAACCAAGCCATTTATTATTAAATAATTCTACTTTCAAATAGGCTCGCGGATCGTCTTTAAGACATTCTACTTCGGCTATGTTTACCGCTCGATATAACTTACGTTTTTGAACAAATCTATTTCGTAATTTTTCAATTTTGTTTTTGTGTTTAGGGTAGGTATATATTCGTTTACGCGCTTCAGCGTAATCAATTTGTCTCTGATGAAGAGATTTAAGTGGTCTTAGTATGGGAATAGGTGTAATTTTTGAAGGAATATTGATAATGTTTTGGGTTTCTGGTTTTTTAAAAATAGTAATTTTTTTATCAGTTTCAGGCAAAGATTCTAAAGGGGACTTCCCAAGTTGCCCATCATTGTCAGTTCCCTCTCGGATGAACGCTGACTCAGTGTCTGGTTTCCCTTACACTTTAAGCAATTGGGTGACAATATGTCCGGTTGCCCGCAACGATAACAAAATATTCTACTTTGAGGTTCCGTGCAGTCTAGAAATATGTGACCTACTTTACGGCAGTTCCAACAGATGGCTTTGTCGAAGTTGATTTTAGTATCTTTGACTCGGTTCCTTTGAAAAGCTTCTAAAGCCAGTGACATCTCTTCTTCAACAGGTTCGGTTTGTATTTCTATTTCGTTGACCTGTTTCCTCGCTTGATTATTATAAATTGGTGGTATCCTAGGTCGAATTGGCTCATGTTGGGTCAGGTAGCGTTCCATCTCTCTGCAGGTATACACTAAATCTGCTAGTCTCGTAGTCCTAAAAGTAAGCAAAAGTTCACCCATCCGGCGTCGAACATTTTGCTTAATTATTTCGGCTAATTCGTCGTTAGGCCGTGGATTCTTCATCTTTGAATTTAGTTTCAATAGGGCATCTTAAAAATTATCAAAACTTTCACCTGGCGCTTGTTTTCTTTCCGCCATCTGCCTTGAAATCTACGAATCCGTCTCCAGGCTGCCGTAGTGGTCTACGAGAGCTAACTTCAGCGCAATCCATGATGTTTGTGGATTATGCTTTAGGTATATCCAATACCAAGCTTCTGCAGGTCCACTGACGAAGTGGTGGAAATTAGACACAATTTCATCCCAAGTAGCTCCATAACTGTCTTTGACTTTGTCCAAACGGAACAAAAATTCATCCACAGTCATGTTCTTGGAATTGAACGAAATTCCCCATTTTTGGTAGTGAGGAGATCTATATATAGAAGCGGCTGGTGATGGTATAGGTAGTCTGGCATCTCGGTTCGCAGAAGTATTATTGTACTGCATTCTGTTGAGTTGTTCGTAAAAATCTGGTTCTATGTTTCGATTAGCTTCTCTTCGTGTTGTTGAAGCAGCTCTTTCTGGCCAAATTCTGGGAAAGTCTGGGACGTTAGCCCTAGTATTCGCCGTCGGTCCTCTATGTGTCGTATAATTCGGTCGGTTTGGTGTTGGTTGGTCGCAAAGAGGAATCGAAGCAGCTTCGGTTTGTTTATTAATATTGAATTGGGCTAACATGTTACGCATCGCCTCATCAATTTCCTCCAGCAACATTGCTTGACTTTGCGCTAGCGAATTCTGCAAAGCTTTTCGATCCTCAGCACGATTGAGACCAACCGCTGCCAAAGCGACTTCCTTAATATAAGCCTCATAGTGCTCGTCCTGCCTTAACGGAGTTCTTCCAGCACAGGGTTGTCCTTCCGGCGTTCTCAACGTTTCGTTGGCAAGGATCCTCACTCTTTCCGCACCATGTCTTTCGATGTTGGAAGGGCCGGCTTCTTCGATGTGACTCTCGTCCACCGCTTCACCTGGCTCCATGGTCATATTGTGGAAGAGGTCTTGGTTCTTCTTGAATCGAGTATTATGTGGTTCTGGTGTGGCGATTCTATGAGCTTTTGGCGATTCGGGATCGGATTGCCTCCGCTTCCCTTTCTCACCCGATCCTTTTTTCCTTCCCATTAGGATCTTTATATGGTATGATTTGTCAAGTCTAAGTTTTAAAATCTTTATTGTTGAATTCCAAGAAATGGTATTTGTTGAGCCTCAAAAAAATTATTTCTATCTGTCCTTACTCTACCTACTATAAATCTTAACTACTTCTAAAAAAAATAACTTACTACCTAATCCTTCAATAACTTTTTAACTAACCTTAACCTACTTTCCTTTATGGGTAAACCCCTAAATATTCAAAAACTAAAACTCAAAAATTAAATGAATTGAAAATATAAAAAAAATATATAACCTGACTAAATATCTAAATATAAACCTTAATAATTGAAATCCAAAAATATAGTTATTTCTCAAATGATATAACTATCTAAGTTCCTAAAAAAATACAAAAAACTCAAAACTAAAGATCTAAATAAGTGCTACCAGCAAATTCTAAATATAAGTTTGTGCTACCAGCATGTACGTAAGAAACTAAATTTGTTCTACCAGCATTTTAAATCAAAAAAAGTGTGCTACCAGCATAATCAATAAACTAAACTAAATGTGCTACCAGCATAATCAATAAACTAAATAATAGAAAAATAACTTGATGAACAAAATTTTTGAAAAAAATTTCTAAAAAAAAATATCTTAATAAATTTTTTGTTTTACTATATTCATTACAGAGTCAGAGTCGTGGCTGGAATTCGTACGTTCCCCAAGCAACTTCCCCAACAACAACAACTATTGGTGTGTAGATTACCTCAATCTTCATCATCTTCTATTCAATAAAAAAAAAATGTAAAATCTTCCTGTCAATTTCTTCTACTTATCACATCCTTCTATCGCTTCTGACCTATTGAAAAATACTCCCATAGCGGACAATAGACCGGAAAAATTCGCAAAAGTGAATCGACAAAAAAAAACTACTAATATACTCTTTCGAGTGCTAATGGTGTTATAAAAAGTGATTGTTTGTGTTGATATTTCTTCCCTTTATGTTTTAGTCGTTTGGCTTACGCAGCTGACGTAAATAGGACACGCGTCGACCATTCACCGGTCGCAAGAACACACGAAAAAAAAAGAAAAGACTTCATAAAAGCTCAAAATTATTCTCATCAGAAGCTACGGACTGCTAGACGAAATTACATCCAGTACGGACATCTAATTTCGAAAAATCTCTTACAAAAACATGATGATTTTCAAGAGAGTGGAGGAGTACTTGAGCTGGTTATCGCTACTGACATGACTAGGACGTAGATCAACCAATAACCGGTCGACACATAAGTCAACTACTCTCCGATAGTAAATCTCTACAAAACTTTATCTACTCAAAACTAACTTGACAATTTTTCAATGTTACCATTGAACTAAAAACTTAAAACACTTGAAGATGGTTCTAACTAAACTCATAATTTCTCTCTAAAATTTCTGACACAGAAATCCTTCGGAAATTTCTGACAAGAAATCCCCCACACGTTCGGGCGCCAATTATGTAATGGGAAAAAAATTTAACTTCCATCACACATCATGGCAACAGGGAATGAAACTTAAAAAAAATCAAAAAGTTATGATTTCCAAAAATTTGGCCCTTGTGAGAATTTTCACATTAGGGAAATCTCGTTGTTTCATGTTGTGCGACACAATATGTAATGGAAGAATAAATTTTTTAAATAAATAAATAAAAAAAACAGGAGGCTCACACACAAGATGCTATCTGAAACTAAAATTCAGAAAATTAGACCGCGTAACCTAAATAAAGGTTTTCTTGAGAAAATCCTAGAATATCCCATTTCATAGCGTTGCTGGGTTCTATCCATAACTTTATGATCTACAGTTTAATTTCCATCCTTAGAATACCAAAATATCCACTAGGTAAAGGTGTCATTACTCAAGAATTAATTTTAAATGAATATCCCTGATATCTCCTAAATACCACACATAATAATTTTGGAATCGACGATTCAAAGAATAAAGTGGGGGACAGTTTCTATCCCCTCTCTGAAAAAGCATTAGATTATTCAGAGAGGGGTAGGGCCGTTCCCCAGTCGATTCCCCAAAACGTCGAAACCTATGTACTTGGGTGTCATGTACACTGGTTCACAAAACCTCACAACTGATTGGAACTCTAATAACTTATTTGCATAAGCGTCAAAGCAAAATAAGCTTTTATAGTCGTTTAATGATTCAACCCCCATCCAAGTAAGTAATGTCCATATAGGTATCAGTTTCCAGAAGGAGTTTCATCCCCCTGACCTTATTAAAGAATAAAGTTATTATTCGGACGAACTTACTGGACAATGATCAAAAAAGATAAAAAAAAACTAATAAAGAGAAAAAAAAATCTCTGGCTCCTATTCAATTATATACCTATCACATCTCCACGAGTTTCCATTCAAACAAAGCAAAAGCTTATAATCCTCTAAACGTTCGACTAGGAGGAATAGGGTACTACCGCTCGACTGCTGCCACAGGTCCGAAAAAATTTGCTTCGACTGGCTCAGTCATCAGGGAAGTGAGTCGATGCTGCAGAAGCGAGTAGTGGGTTTACATATTAATGGACCTGAAAATTAATGAAAAGCTAAGGGCCGGAAGGATAAATCAGAGAAAGACGTCGAGTTAAATTAGAAGTTGAAACTAGAAGAACAATGAAGTTGATTTCGATAGGACGTGATGTTTGTAGCCTACCTCGGATTACATTATCCCATGACCCATCCTAATGTTCCTTATCATCCGATTGTATTTACAGGAACCCTAAAAAAAGATGGGAGAAACAGATGTCGTTATTTCCCCCTATTCGCCTACCTACCCGACCTAAAAGTGACGAAAAGATACTACTTTTCGAAACTTCCCAATTGATATACCTACTGGCGATACGTTGATATAGGTACATCCCTCTAAAGAAAAATGAAGATTTTGTCTCTACCACTATGTCATTTCATCAAAAAAATGACTTATTGTTATTATTGTTGTTGCTGTTGTTATCGTTGTTATTGTTGCTGTTGTTGTTGTTGCTGATGATGTTATAGCAGTTGCCATCGTTGAAAAGATTCAACCTGGGTCTTCGTACCTATAACTCCAGACACGACTCTTCATCATAAGTTCCTTAAAACGCCATGTTACTCTATAATTAAGAAAAGAATCGAGAAAAATACTTCCCTACGATTAAAGTCCAATCGCATATTTGGTCAACGAAAAGAAATATTATTGAAAAACTATTAAATTCATATTCAATACTTAATACAATTTATTCAATGATTCTTAATACTAACATTTTTTTGATTTGGGCTCTATATATTGAAATTCTATACTTAAATAAGTATTCAAAGAAATATGTCCTCAAACTGAAATAATCAACTATATCATAATCCCTATTGATACAAAAAAAAATGTCGAAGTATTATAATTACAGTTGAATGTACTAATAAAGATGGAGCTAAACTATATTTTGAATTAGATGGAAATAAAAAACTTCATATCATCAAAGGAAATTTCACAAAGAGATACCAAATCCTTCAAAACTATAAAATATGTAATAATCGAGAAAGACAGCTATGTCCAAGTCGTCTACTAGTTCGTAGGTATAAAAAAAAATTAATCAAAAAAGATTATGGGTGAATTTAATCGCGATCGAAAATCTTTGCCTTGCTCAGGCTGCCTTAGGCACGAGGGTAAAAGTTATAAACTTCCCTCTATTCGCGCAGAAGTGAAATATTCCGTTGAATATCACTTAAAACCGGAATCGAAATAAAATAAAAATCGAACAAATTGAACTAACAATCTTTCGAACTTGTATGGCGGTCGCTTAACTCTGCAATAAAAAGAAATATTTCTATTGCCAGTCAAGGTAGATTTATACGCATGACCTTAAATTTGACAGATGTTAGTATGTACCCGTCTGATCATACAAATCTGAATATTTAAAAATTAAACGCGAAAACGAAAAAACATAAACTGAAACATATACACATATGTCCACGCAAAGTGTCAGAAAATTCAATTATTCAAAACGAAGTTTCTGAATGAAAAAACTTTAGAAATAATTATGGTCAAAAATATGTTAATGACTAAAAGTCAGTACAAGACAAACATCCCCTTTCCCAAAACAAAAAGTATAAAAAGATTCTCTACGACAGTTACCCAAAAATTGCCACTTCGGATATTAAAAATTAAGAAAGGTAATGTAATATGGCTGAGACGCTATAAAAGTAAAAATTTAGTAAATGTAATTTTATTCCAATATAGTGAGGATAATATAATCATAAAAATTTAATAATGTCTAAAAAGGTACGTAGAATGAGAAGGTGTACCCTTTCACCTGAAGTACAGACGACACAGAATAACTTTAACGATGATGTAATTTGAAATCTGTTTACTTGTTGAGATAAAAAAAATTGTTTTAATTTTATTTATTTTTGTTTCAGCTTCAGACGTAAACATGTATGACCCCAGTCGAAAATTAGAGAATGAATATCATTCAATGAACACTTTATCATTAAATAATAAAATTCATTGCATTGAACTTAACGTTCTTTTATGTTTTTTTTTGTGATTCTCTATTCGACTTTAAAACGATGAATGTAATTGACGAACACAGGTAGGTATACACTTAAGATGTGTATCTTTTACTCGTTTTTTTTTTTTGCAAATAGAATCCAATTTTTTATCGAAATAGCTGTGATTCTTTACAGAAAAGATAATAAAAAAAATGATTCTTAGAAAATTTAATTGAAAATATCAAACTTGGTTTGAAGACGTTACTAGTTTTCTTAAACGAAATGTAGGTACTTTAATATTCATTGGATTTTTAAACAAGAAGAAATCTATAATTTTATTATTAACGTTTGTGTTAATTATATTTTGTCTATAACACACTTGAATAAAATGGAACGTAAGATAAGATCCAAAGTAAAGAATAAGTTGAAATTGTAAAAGTATACTCAAATAATACAAACAGTACCTACGTCAATATGTAATCACACTAATGACCTAGGTGTTTTTTTTTTTTGTTTTAATAATTTAATGAAATTTTCAGCTAAAGCTCATAGGGTTCAATAAGTATATTTATATAAAGGTTTTTATTTTTATGTTTCTATATCGGTCGCTTGATTAAATGTGGGTAATAATAAAAATAAAAAAAAGGTACCCATAAAATACCATACCTGAGATCCACAAATAATTGGGAATCTTATATTTTCAATAAAAGTGTACTTATGGTTGGAGTTCCATATGTTGAATAAAAATCTCGAACTGATGTTTGGTGAAAAAATGCTGATCAAATATAATCCCACGTAGGAGCTGATCGTTAGCCGCATAACAATGACACTTCCCACGTTGGCTATTGTGATAGGTCTTCTAATAGCATTAAATGGATGATTTTTGGTTCATCTTTAGCACATGATGATTTATAGACTCAGTGTTTTAATATACTCCGTGTATATATAAAACAAAGAACCAAGCAGGTTAAATTTATGAAGGTGGGTGGACTCGGGCGAAGCCACGTTATGGTGGTGGACACTTTCTGTTCGTGGTGTTTGCTCCACCTCCACATGGGTTCCAAACACCATCCACTACCACCCTTGTCGCTTCGTATTTGCCTGTATATCAAAAGAAATTTGTTTTAGTAATCTATAGGGTAGTTTTGTAAATTTGCATATAAAATTTTTTCAAAGATGAAAATTCCAAAAAAGCATCCTCACTACAAGAAATGAACTAATTTTCAGATCCTGAGCTAAAGATTTACTCAATTTTTCTTTTCAATTGTATGTGATTATTTGCGCTTTTTTGTAATGCACCAATTAACATGTGCTATTATTACAACGCATACAAAAAATATACCTCTTTTTTTTCTTGAACTGGCTAAAATTTTACTACATATATTTTTACCTGATTTGATTGAAATTTTCAGCTAAACCTCGTGGACTACTCCTACTTCCAAAGACGCACTCTTTTGGACAGATTTTTTGAAAGGACTTTTCCTTGGCACTTTCTTCAATCAGAATGATTTTGGAAATGCCTTGGATGCGATAGATTTCGATACAGTCCTGATGTTTCTCTGTCCATAATCGTGTGATTTGCATGGGATCACGCCTCGTCTCTTAGAGCGTCCTAATCCACATGGACCAGAGATTTTACCAACAAATGTGTTTCGATAAAAGATCAAAAAAAAAATATTTTTGGTCGATGACACTATAATTTTATCACAACTATGATCTCAATTTATACTAAAAATTGTAACTCTTGTCTACATTAACTAAAAGAATGTGTTTCATACCTGATTCTTATCCAAATTTTTTTCTTTTTAGCTGCCCCGTATTTGTCCTCGTTTATTTGATGACTTCTTTGTCACTTTATCTTTATTTATTCCACTAATCACTGATCAAATTTTCTTGTACTTTTTACTTTTAAAATATTTGTAACAATTACCTTTATTATTTGTTAAGATGTTTTTCGTCGGCTGGTTGAAATTAAAAAGACTTTTGCATAAATTATTTCACAACCCTTAAGTTCGACTTTTTACTATTGGATTTTTCTTTACGAAACTATTGTTCATCGTCAAGTCTGAACATAGCAATAGTTAAGTTTCTCCTTTTCCGCAAATTCTCGTACTGCGTCATTTACCTTATCGACTTATGGTCTGTTAACACTAAGGGTCACGTGAAGTGATAATGTAGTTAAATTATAAATCATTCCTAATTTTGTTAATAACAAACAATTATATTGAAGAATCTAATTGACTGGTAATTTTTACATGATGGAATAATATAATGTTTCTTTAAAAAAAAAAATTCTGTAAAGTTTTTCTTGTTTCTTTCAGATAAATTATTTCGCGAAGGTTTCACGTTGAACTAGAGTTAAAAGCAGTACATTTCGCTTGGTGTTTACTATGATTATCTCATTGTTTTAACTTTTCTATCATTTTTATCTTAATCTTGCGATCATAATAACCAAATTAGTATTTCTAGCTATAGTTTGACTGACGATCCTGTTCTACTTCAACCATAACTTGTTCAACTATTATTTATAAAAACTGATTCTACTGTATTTATGTACATACACTACTCTCACTACCTATGTTCTCAAAAAAAATCCTAATTTGTTTCAAAACTTTAAACTAATATTTCTTCTCTTTCTCTACATCTTCTGATAGTGATAAATGCTTCTTCGTAAAATTACAAATCTTTGATTCATATGCAAATTTTTTTACCACAACCAGAGGAGTTCGACTCATTTCACCATACATCTTCGGGCAGTACTTTTTCATTACCACACTCCACTGTCGGAGTTCGCCATTTTCGTTGGGTTTCTCCTTTATGTATGACATTTCTGCACAAGGTGCCCATATGGGGGTATCTATTTTTGTAACCATATGTTTTGTTTATGTTTATATTGTATGCCAGTGTGGATGATGGGACGTATTATAAATAGGTGCGAATCTATGCTATCTTCCACCGATTCTTGTCTTTGCTAGATGAATTTTATTGTATTCACAATTATACTACTGACCAGAATAAAATTTTTGTAGATAAAGAAAAATTTCCAAATTTTTCAGATTTTCATTTTAAAAGAAATTGATGAGAGTACTATAGAGAATTTAAGTTACCTACACTCGAGATGAGTGAAATAACTTTTCCCACAAACATCTTCGTTGTATATGGTACCACCAAGTACAACGACGATGGAAAAGAAAAGATACTTTATTACTAAAGTTGTACACAAAATTAAAAAAAATATTAATTTCGAATTTTGAATTATACACCCACGCCCCTTCCGTCTCATGTACAGCTGGACTAGCCGGTTGTGTTAACTTGTTCATAATTATTTAATCGTCATTTCCTCAAGTCTTTGGTATGTACTACCATCTCGAAGCCTTTCTCGTCTTTCACACGATACAAATTATTACCAATGATCTTCTTTACATACGCTTTTAGGAATTTCGGACTCAGTTTAGCATTTATGTGCTTAGCAGCACTGCTGAGCGTGAAGTTTCTTCTGAAAACTTTATCCCCTACTCGGTATGATACGGTTTTACTTCGTAAATTATAGTTATGTTTGTAATTTTCATGGGCCTTGTTCAACGCAGTTTTTAAATAGGCGTGTAATATTCCCATTTTCGCGGCCTTTGGTAGCCAGTTTATTTCCGAATGATTTAACCCGTCTAATTTTCTCAACAAGCGATAATCAGAGCCATGCTAAACCATCTGTTGGCCAAATTGGGCCTCGTACGGTGACATACCTATCACGCTATGTACGGATGTACGTAAAGCACTACTGATTTCAGACAAATGAACATCCCAATTGGTTTGCTTAGGGTCGATATAAGCACGTATGGCGCTCAGAATAGATCGATTGACCCTCTCGCTGGCGTTGGCTTGCGGAGCATAAGATGCGGTCTTAATGTGTGTAATGTCAAAGTTTTATAAACAGGTCCCAAAATCTTTGCTGATGAACTGTGATCCGTTGTCGGATAACAGCGTTTCAGGTACCCCAAACATTAAAAATATTTCTTCCGTGAGAAATTTAATTAACTTATTTGAATTTGCTTTTTTTAAAGGTTTAATTAACACAAATTTCGTCAACTGATCGAGAGCGATGACTATGTAAGTATTTCCCTTTCTAGATCTTGGATATGGCCCCAGGAAATCTACATACAAATGTTGGAATGGTCGATCCACTCTGAAAGCTTTACCCATCTCAGTACGTAAAGTACAATTAGGAGCTTTAGTTGTTTTACATATGTCACAGTTATTTATATACAGCTTAACCTGGTTACTCATAGCTGGCCAATAAAATTCTTGTCGTAGGCGATAAAGCGTTTTGGCGATACCTCCATGCGATGATCTAGGTGGACAATGAGCCTGTTCTATCAACTCGGTTAACTGAGATGGAACCCAAAGCTTCCATGCTAAGTCTTCCTGAAGAGGATTACCAGTTGAATGTTTGACTCTTTTGTATACATAATTATCAGATATTTGTAGATCTGGCAAACGATCTTTATTCTCACTGACATGTGCAATGATTTGACTATACTCATCAGATTTAAAGGATGAATCTTCTAGATTAATATACAATGTGTTAGATTCGTTAACAGTTGTGGTCACAGGCGTGGATTTCTCAACCCCAAGTGCGTCTACCTCATAGACCCTCGACAAAGCGTGTGACACATGGTGCTGAGAGCCACGTCTGTGAATCACCTCAAAATCAAAGCTCTGAAGCTTTAGGCTCCATCGGGCTAACCTTCCCGTTGGGTCCTTCAAGCTCATTAACCACCGTAGACTCGCATGGTCGGTTATCACCTGGAATTTATATCCCTCGACATAGGGACGGAATTTATAAATCCCTTGGACAGCTGCCAAACACTCTCTCAGTCACGGTGTAGTTACGTTGCGCAGAATTCAGTTTTTGCGAATAGAAATAAATCGATTTCTCATTCCCTTCCTCATCTAACTGACATAAGACACACCCTATCCCTGTGGATGAGGCATCGCAACAAATTATAAATTGTTTATTAAAGTCTGGATTGATCAACACTGGAGCTGACGTTAACGCTTTTTTCACGTCTTCTAATGCTGATACGACTTCTGGGCTAAACACGAATTTGTTTTTCTTCTTCAAAGTGTCTGATATGGGTGCCGTAAGTGTAGAGAAATTTTCTATGAATCGCCTGTACCAGCCAGCCATTCCTAGAAAACGACGGACTTGCCGTATCGTGGTTGGTACAGGGAATTCCACTATTGCAGCCACTTTGTTCGGATCGGTTTTCAAGCAACCTTGCCCAACAATATAGCCTAAGTACTGAAGTCCTTTAAAACAAAATTTAGATTTTTCTACGTTTATCGTTAAGCCGGCATCCGTTAAATGCTTAGCTACTTTTGATAGAATAGAGATATGATCGTTAAAATCCTTAGAGATGACTAACAAGTCATCTAAATAAATGAACACTTGGTCTCTCAACTCGCGAGGAATTACCTTGTCCATTAAACAGGGGTCTACCTGGGACTGTAAACGCTGTCTTCTCTCGTGATTCTTTCTCCAGGGGCACTTGTCAGTACGCATCTTTCAGATCCACGCTAGAGATATAACGTGTTTCGGAAAGACGTGCTAGCAAACCTTCTATGTGCGCAATTGGATTCGCATTTTTCTTAGTCACGGCGTTAACTTTTCGGAAGTCGAGACATAGTCGGTTTTTGCCGGGTTTTTTCACCAGTACGACTGGTGAAGACCATCCACTCTGACTTTCCTCGATAACACCTAACGAGATCATGCGATCCAACTCCATGTACACAAGGCTTTGTACTGGTGGCGATATGGGATAGTGACGTTGCTTTATAGGCTCTGCGTCACCCGTATCAATCGAATGTTCCATCAAATGAGTCCGTCCGAGACCTTGAACGGCGAATGACGGAAATAGCTTAATAGTATTTTGGAGAATAGTAGATTCCTCTACGGATAAGAGACATTCCGTCTTATTTGCCTGACCGGTTGTTGTCTCGGTAACCGTGTCTATTGAAGAGATAACTTGTGGAGCTATTTTAAATAGTTTCCAAAAATCTATACCTAAATATAAATCTTGCGCTAGAGATGGTACTATGTGCATTGTACAAGTCGATCGGAAGAACTAGATCTTTGTACTTAATGTTTGTAGTGACCACCCCAGCTATGCGCTGTTTTGTTCCATCCGCGGTGAATATACTAGAATTGAATTTTCTAAATGGAATTTTAGCATCTTCAACATATTTAGCAGCACCGTTACCGAGGCAACTAATGCTCGCTCCGGAGTCGAGTAAACCAAGCCATTTATTATTAAATAATTCTACTTTCAAATAGGCTCGCGGATCGTCTTTAAGACATTCTACTTCGGCTATGTTTACCGCTCGATATAACTTACGTTTTTGAACAAATCTATTTCGTAATTTTTTCAATTTTGTTTTTGTGTTTAGGGTAGGTATATATTCGTTTACGCGCTTCAGCGTAATCTATCTGTCTCTGATGAAGAGATTTAAGTGGTCTTAGTATGGGAATAGGTGTAATTTTTGAAGGAATATTGATAATGTTTTGGGTTTCTGGTTTTTTAAAAATAGTAATTTGTTTATCAGTTTCAGGCAAAGATTCTAAAGGGGACTTCCCGAGTTGCCCATCATTGTTAGTTCCCTCTCGGATGAACGCTGACTCAGTGTCTGGTTTCCCTTACACTTTAAGCAATTGGGTGACAATATGTCCGGTTGCCCGCAACGATAACAAAATATTCTACTTTGAGGTTCGTGCAGTCTAGATATATGTGACCTACTTTACGGCAGTTCCAACAGATGGCTTTGTCGAAGTTGATTTTAGTATCTTTGACTCGGTTCCTTTGAAAAGCTTCTAAAGCCAGTGACATCTCTTCTTCAACAGGTTCGGTTTGTATTTCTATTTCGTTTACCTGTTTCCTCGCTTGATTATTATAAATTGGTGGTATCCTAGGTCGAATTGGCTCATGTTGGGTCAGGTAGCGTTCCATCTCTCTGCAGGTATACACTAAATCTGCTAGTCTCGTAGTCCTAAAAGTAAGCAAAAGTTCACCCATCCGGCGTCGAACATTTTGCTTAATTATTTCGGCTAATTCGTCGTTAGGCCGTGGATTCTTCATCTTTGAATTTAGTTTCAATAGGGCATCTTAAAAGTTATCAAAACTTTCACCTGGCGCTTGTTTTCTTTCCGCCATCTGCCTTGAAATCTACGAATCCGTCTCCAGGCTGCCGTAGTGGTCTACGAGAGCTAACTTCAGTGCAATCCATGATGTTTGTGGATTATGCTTTAGGTATATCCAATACCAAGCTTCTGCAGGTCCACTGACGAAGTGGTGGAAATTAGACACAATTTCATCCCAAGTAGCTCCATAACTGTCTTTGACTTTGTCCAAACGGAACAAAAATTCATCCACAGTCATGTTCTTGGAATTGAACGAAATTCCCCATTTTTGGTAGTGAGGAGATCTATATATAGAAGCGGCTGGTGATGGTATAGGTAGTCTGGCATCTCGGTTCGCAGAAGTATTATTGTACTGCATTCAGTGTTGTTGAAGCAGCTCTTTCTGGCCAAATTCTGGGAAAGTCTGGGACGTTAGCCCTAGTATTCGCCGTCGGTTCTCTATGTGTCGTATAATTCGGTCGGTTTGGTGTTGGTTGGTCGCAAAGAGGAATCGAAGAAGCTTCGGTTTGTCTATTAATATTGAATTGGGCTAACATGTTACGCATCGCCTCATCAATTTCCTCCAGCAACATTGCTTGACTTTGCGCTAGCGAATTTTTGCAAAGCTTTTCGATCCTCAGCACGATTGAGACCAACCGCTGCCAAAGCGACTTCCTTAATATAAGCCTCATAGTCCTCGTCCTGCCTTAACGGAGTTCTTCCAGCACAGGGTTGTCCTTCCGGCGTTCTCAACGTTTCGTTGGCAAGGATCCTCACTCTTTCCGCACCATGTCTTTCGATGTTGGAAGGGCCGGCTTCTTCGATGTGACTCTCGTCCACCGCTTCACCTGGCTCCATGGTCATATTGTGGAAGAGGTCTTGGTTCTTCTTGAATCGAGTATTATGTGGTTCTGGTGTGGCGATTCTATGAGCTTTTGGCGATTCGGGATCGGATTGCCTCCGCTTCCCTTTCTCACCCGATCCTTTTTTCCTTCCCATTAGGATCTTTATATAGTATGATTTGTCAAGTCTAAGTTTTAAAATCTTTATTGTTGAATTCCAAGAAATGGTATTTGTTGAGCCTCAAAAAAATTATTTCTATCTGTCCTTACTCTACCTACTATACATCCTAACTACTTCTAAAAAAAATAACTTACTACCTAATCCTACAATAACTTATTAACTAACCTTAACCTACTTTCCTTTATGGGTAAACCCCTAAATATTCAAAAACTAAAACTCAAAAATTAAATGAATTGAAAATATAACCTGACTAAATATCTAAATATAAACCTTAATAATTGAAATCCAAAAATATAGTTATTTCTCAAATGATATAACTATCTAAGTTCCTAAAAAAATACAAAAAACTCAAAACTAAAGATCTAAATAAGTGCTACCAGCAAATTCTAAATATAAGTTTGTGCTACCAGCATGTACGTAAGAAACTAAATTTGTGCTACCAGCATATTAAATCAAAAAAAGTGTGCTACCAGCATAATCAATAAACTAAACTAAATGTGCTACCAGCATAATTAATAAACTAAATAATAGAAAAATAACTTGATGAACAAAATTTTTGAAAAAAATTTCTAAAAAAAAATATCTTAATAAATTTTTTGTTTTACTATATTCATTACAGAGTCAGAGTCGTGGCTGGAATTCGTACGTTCCCCAAGCAACTTCCCCAACAACAACAACTATTGGTGTGTAGATTACCTCAATCTTCATCATCTTCTATTCAATAAAAAAAAATTGTAAAATCTTCCTGTCAATTTCTTCTACTTATCACATCCTTCTATCGCTTCTGACCTATTGAAAAATACTCCCATAGCGGACAATAGACCGGAAAAATTCGCAAAAGTGAATCGACAAAAAAAAAACTACTAATATACTCTTTCGAGTGCTAATGGTGTTATAAAAAGTGATTGTTTGTGTTGATATTTCTTCCCTTTATGTTTTAGTCGTTTGGCTTACGCAGCTGACGTAAATAGGACACGCGTCGACCATTCACCGGTCGCAAGAACACACGAAAAAAAAAGAAAAGACTTCATAAAAGCTCAAAATTATTCTCATCAGAAGCTACGGACTGCTGGACGAAATTACATCCAGTACGGACATCTAATTTCGAAAAATCTCTTACAAAAACATGATGATTTTCAAGAGAGTGGAGGAGTACTTGAGCTGGTTATCGCTACTGACATGACTAGGACGTAGATCAACCAATAACCGGTCGACACATAAGTCAACTACTCTCCGATAGTAAATCTCTACAAAACTTTATCTACTCAAAACTAACTTGACAATTTTTCAATGTTACCATTGAACTAAAAACTTAAAACACTTGAAGATGGTTCTAACTAAACTCATAATTTCTCTCTAAAATTTCTGACACAGAAATCCTTCGGAAATTTCTGACAAGAAATCCCCCACACGTTCGGGCGCCAATTATGTAATGGGAAAAAAATTTAACTTCCATCACACATCATGGCAACAGGGAATGAAACTTAAAAAAAATCAAAAAGTTATGATTTCCAAAAATTTGGCCCTTGTGAGAATTTTCACATTAGGGAAATCTCGTTGTTTCATGTTGTGCGACACAATATGTAATGGAAGAATAAATTTTTTAAATAAATAAATAAAAAAAACAGGAGGCTCACACACAAGATGCTATCTGAAACTAAAATTCAGAAAATTAGACCGCGTAACCTAAATAAAGGTTTTCTTGAGAAAATCCTAGAATATCCCATTTCATAGCGTTGCTGGGTTCTATCCATAACTTTATGATCTACAGTTTAATTTCCATCCTTAGAATACCAAAATATCCACTAGGTAAAGGTGTCATTACTCAAGAATTAATTTTAAATGAATATCCCTGATATCTCCTAAATACCACACATAATAATTTTGGAATCGACGATTCAAAGAATAAAGTGGGGGACAGTTTCTATCCCCTCTCTGAAAAAGCATTAGATTATTCAGAGAGGGGTAGGGCCGTTCCCCAGTCGATTCCCCAAAACGTCGAAACCTATGTACTTGGGTGTCATGTACACTGGTTCACAAAACCTCACAACTGATTGGAACTCTAATAACTTATTTGCATAAGCGTCAAAGCAAAATAAGCTTTTATAGTCGTTTAATGATTCAACCCCCATCCAAGTAAGTAATGTCCATATAGGTATCAGTTTCCAGAAGGAGTTTCATCCCCCTGACCTTATTAAAGAATAAAGTTATTATTCGGACGAACTTACTGGACAATGATCAAAAAAGATAAAAAATAACTAATAAAGAGAAAAAAAAACCTCTGGCTCCTATTCAATTATATACCTATCACATCTCCACGAGTTTTCATTCAAACAAAGCAAAAGCTTATAATCCTCTAAACGTTCGACTCGGAGGAATAGGGTACTACCGCTCGACTGCTGCCACAGGTCCGAAAAAATTTGCTTCGACTGGCTCAGTCATCAGGGAAGTGAGTCGATGCTGCAGAAGCGAGTAGTGGGTTTACATATTAATGGACCTGGAATCTAGATGTTGGACGACTCAGATAATTTAAATTGCTAAGCTGAAAAGCTAAGGGCCGGAAGGATAAATCAGAGAAAGACGTCGAGTTAAATTAGAAGTTGAAACTAGAAGAACAATGAAGTTGATTTCGATAGGACGTGATGTTTGTAGCCTACCTCGGATTACATTATCCCATGACCCATCCTAATGTTCCTTATCATCCGATTGTATTTACAGGAACCCTAAAAAAAGATGGGAGAAACAGATGTCGTTATTTCCCCCTATTCGCCTACCTACCCGACCTAAAAGTGACGAAAAGATTCTACTTTTCGAAACTTCCCAATTGATATACCTACTGGCGATACGTTGATATAGGTACATCCCTCTAAAGAAAAATGAAGATTTTGTCTCTACCACTATGTCATTTCATCAAAAAAATGACTTGTTGTTATTATTGTTGTTGCTGTTGTTATCGTTGTTATTGTTGCTGTTGTTGTTGTTGCTGATGATGTTATAGCAGTTGCCATCGTTGAAAAGATTCAACCTGGGTCTTCGTACCTATAACTCCAGACACGACTCTTCATCATAAGTTCCTTAAAACGCCATGTTACTCTATAATTAAGAAAAGAATCGCGAAAAATACTTCCCTACGATTAAAGTCCAATCGCATATTTGGTCAACGAAAAGAAATATTATTGAAAAACTATTAAATTCATATTCAATACTTAATACAATTTATTCAATGATTCTTAATACTAACATTTTTTTGATTTGGGCTCTATATATTGAAATTCTATACTTAAATAAGTATTCAAAGAAATATGTCCTCAAACTGAAATAATCAACTATATCATAATCCCTATTGATACAAAAAAAAAATGTCGAAGTATTATAATTACAGTTGAATGTACTAATAAAGATGGAGCTAAACTATATTTTGAATTAGATGGAAATAAAAAACTTCATATCATCAAAGGAAATTTCACAAAGAGATACCAAATCCTTCAAAACTATAAAATATGTAATAATCGAGAAAGACAGCTATGTCCAAGTCGTCTACTAGTTCGTAGGTATAAAAAAAAATTAATCAAAAAAGATTATGGGTGAATTTAATCGCGATCGAAAATCTTTGCCTTGCTCAGGCTGCCTTAGGCACGAGGGTAAAAGTTATAAACTTCCCTCTATTCGCGCAGAAGTAAAATATTCCGTTGAATATCACTTAAAACCGGAATCGAAATAAAATAAAAATCGAACAAATTGAACTAACAATCTTTCGAACTTGTATGGCGGTCGCTTAACTCTGCAATAAAAAGAAATATTTCTATTGCCAGTCAAGGTAGATTTATACGCATGACCTTAAATTTGACAGATGTTAGTATGTACCCGTCTGATCATACAAATCTGAATATTTAAAAATTAAACGCGAAAACGAAAAAACATAAACTGAAACATATACACATATGTCCACGCAAAGTGTCAGAAAATTCAATTATTCAAAACGAAGTTTCTGAATGAAAAAACTTTAGAAATAATTATGGTCAAAAATATGTTAATGACTAAAAGTCAGTAAAAGACAAACATCCCCTTTCCCAAAACAAAAAGTATAAAAAGATTCTCTACGACAGTTACCAAAAGATTGCCACTTCGGATATTAAAAATTAAGAAAAGTAATGTAATATGGCTGAGACGCTATAAAAGTAAAAATTTAGTAAATGTAATTTTAGTCCAATATAGTGAGGATAATATAATCATAAAAAATATAATAATGTCTAAAAAGGTACGTAGAATGAGAAGGTGCACCCTTTCACCTGAAGTACAGACGACACAGAATAACTTTAACGATGATGTAATTTGAAATCTGTTTACTTGTTGAGATAAAAAAAATTGTTTTAATTTTATTTATTTTTGTTTCAGCTTCAGACGTAAACATGTATGACCCCAGTCGAAAATTAGAGAATGAATATCATTCAATGAACACTTTATCATTAAATAATAAAATTCATTGCATTGAACTTAACGTTCTTTTATGTTTTTTTTTGTGATTCTCTATTCGACTTTAAAACGATGAATGTAATTGACGAACACAGGTAGGTATACACTTAAGATGTGTATCTTTTACTGTTTTTTTTTTTTTTTTGCAAATAGAATCCAATTCTATTTTTGACGAAAATTTATTGAAATAGCTGTGATTCTTTACAGAAAAGATAATAAAAAAAAATGATTCTTAGAAAATTTAATTGAAAATATCAAACTTGGTTTGAAGACGTTACTAGTTTTCTTAAACGAAATTTAGGTACTTTAATATTCATTGGATTTTTAAACAAGAAGAAATCTATAATTTTATTATTAACGTTTGTGTTAATTATATTTTGTCTATAACACACTTGAATAAAATGGAACGTAAGATAAGATCCAAAGTAAAGAATAAGTTGAAATTGTAAAAGTATACTCAAATAATACAAACAGTACCTACGTCAATATGTTATCACACTAATGACCTAGGTGTTTTTTTTTTTGTTTTTCAGCCTTTTAATAATTTAATGAAATTTCCAGCTAAAGCTCATAGGGTTCAATAAGTATATTTATATAAAGGTTTTTATTTTTATGTTTCTATATCGGTCGCTTGATTAAATGTGGGTAATAATACAAATAAAAAAAAGGTACTCATAAAATTCCATACCTGAGATCCACAAATAATTGGGAATCTTATATTTTCAATAAAAGTGCACTTATGGTTGGAGTTTCATATGTTGAATAAAAATCTCGAACTGATGTTTGATGAAAAAATGCTGATCAAATATAATCCCACGTAGGAGCTGATCGTTAGCCGCATAACAATGACACTTCCCACGTTGGCTATTGTGATAGGTCTTCTAATAGCATTAAATGGATGATTTTTGGTTCATCTTTAGCACATGATGATTTATAGACTCAGTGTTTTAATATACTCCGTGTATATATAAAAAAAAGAACCAAGCAGGTTAAATTTATGAGGGTGGGTGGACTCGGGCGAAGCCACGTTATGGTGGTGGACACTTTCTGTTCGTGGTGTTTGCTCCACCTCCACATGGGTTCCAAACACCATCCACTACCACCCTTGTCGCTTCGTATTTGCCTGTATATCAAAAGAAATTTGTTTTAGTAATTTATAGGGTAATTTTGTAAATTTGCATATAAAATTTTTTCAAAGATGAAAATTCCAAAAAAGCATCCTCACTACAAGAAATGAACTAATTTTCAGATCCTGAGCTAAAGATTTACTCAATTTTTCTTTTCAATTGTATGTGATTATTTGCGCTTTTTTGTAATGCACCAATTAACATGTGCTATTATTACAACGCATACAAAAAATATACCTCTTTTTTTTTCTTGAACTGGCTAAAATTTTACTACATATATTTTTACCTGATTTGATTGAAATTTTCAGCTAAACCTCGTGGACTACTCCTACTTCCAAAGACGCACTCTTTTGGACAGATTTTTTGAAAGGACTTTTCCTTGGCACTTTCTTCAATCAGAATGATTTTGGAAATGCCTTGGATGCGATAGATTTCGATACAGTCCTGATGTTTCTCTGTCCACAAACGTGTGATTTGCATGGGATCACGCCTCGTCTCTTAGAGCGTCCTAATCCACATGGACCAGAGATTTTGCTAACAAATGTGTTTCGATAAAAGATCAAAAAAAAATTTTTTTGGTCGATGACACTATAATTTTATCACAACTATGATCTCAATTTATACTAAAAATTGTAACTCTTGTCTACATTAACTAAAAGAATGTGTTTCATACCTGATTCTAGATTTATCCAAATTTTTTTCTTTTTAGCTGCTCCGTATTTGTCCTCGTTTATTTGATGACTTTTTTGTCACTTTATCTTTATTTATTCCACTAATCACTGATCAAATTTTCTTGTACTTTTAACTTTTAAAATGTTTGTAACAATTACCTTTATTATTTGTTAAGATGTTTTTCGTCGGCTGGTTGAAATTAAAAAGACTTTTGCATAAATTATTTCACAACCCTTAAGTTCGACTTTTTACTATTGGATTTTTTCTTTACGAAACTATTGTTCATCGTCAAGTCTGAACATAGCAATAGTTAAGTTTCTCCTTTTCCGAAAATTCTCGTACTGCGTCCTTTACCTTATCGACTTATGGTCTGTTAACACTAAGGGTCACGTGAAGTGATAGTGTAGTTAAATTATAAATCATTCCTAATTTTGTTAATAACAAACAATTATATTGAAGAATATAATTGACTGGTAAGTTTTTCATGATGGAATAATATAATGTTTCTTTAAAAAAAAAAATCTGTAAAGTTTTTCTTGTTTCTTTCAGATAAATTATTTCGCGAAGGTTTCACGTTGAACTAGAGTTAAAAGCAGTACATTTTCTTACGTGAAATTTATTATTGAAATTTAGTGTTCAGAACAGTTTCAATACAGAAATAAATAAATAAGTATGTCAATAAATTTTGTTTCGTAATTTTCTTTGACTTGTCTTCGAAAATTTACTCCGTACTTTTTCTGTAAAAATAGTTGTGAATCAGATGGTGATTATTTAAGTGAAAATTTAACTTATTTGATCCGTCGTTATGTTTTTCGTTGAAGCGGATTGCAGAGAACTAGTATTTTCTATTTTTGCCATTTACACGTACTCATTCTACTTAGTCAAAAATAATTTATTAATCTTCAGATCGCAGCTTGATTTTTAGATTTAAACATACGATATCTGAAGTTAGCTGTCTTTTAACCTTGGGTTAATTAAATTTGCAGATCGCTTGGTGTTTACTATGATTATCTCATTGTTTTAACTTTTCTATCATTTTTATCTTAATCTTGCGATCTAAATAACCAAATTAGTATTTCTAGCTATAGTTTGACTGACGATCCTGTTCTACTTCAACCATAACTTGTTCAACTATTATTTATAAAAACTGATTCTACTGTATTTATGTACATTCACTACTCTCACTACCTATGTTCTCAAAAAAAATCCTAATTTGTTTCAAAACTTTAAACTAATATTTCTTCTCTTTCTCTACATCTTCTGATAGTGATAAATGCTTCTTCGTAAAATTACAAATCTTTGATTCATATGCAAATTTTTTTACCACAACCAAAGGAGTTCGGCTCATTTCACCATACATCTTCGGGCAGTACTTTTTCATTACCACACTCCACTCTGGGAGTTCGCCATTTTCGTTGGGTTTCCATATGGGGGTATCCATTTTGTAACCATATGTTTTGTTTATGTTTATATTGTATGCCAGTGTGGATGATGGGACGTGTTATAAATAGGTGCGAATCTATGCTATCTTCCACAGATTCTTGTCTTTGCTAGATGAATTTTATTGTATTCACAATTATACCACTGACCAGAATAAAATTTTTGTAGATAAAGAAAAATTTCCAAATTTTTCAGATTTTCACTTTAAAAGAAATTGATGAGAGTACTATAGAGAATTTAAGTTACCTACACTCGAGATGAGTGAAATAACTTTTCCCACACATCTAGGTGCAATACTCAATGATCTAGACAAATACAATACCTCTTCGAACATAAACAAAAAAGCAGCATCAATTACCAAAATTATACGCATCGCCGCTAAAACAGATATTCCCCAAACTTAAAACATCCCCCAAAGGAAGATAATCCCATGGTGGTCTAAGGAGCTATCCATTCTTCGTACCCAAATACAGCACTTTTGGAAAATCCTGAAAAGCATCCCACCAACAAAAATCTCGTTAACTACCGTAAGACAAATGCCATATTCCATAGGAACAGTAAAATAGCAAAGAAAGAGAGCTTCCAAAAATTTACCTCAAACATTAATCCAAATTCGTCAAGCAAAAAAATGTGGGCTGACATAAGAAATTTGACAGGAAATTATACCCAGTTTACAATAAATAGCTTAGAAACTGAATTTGGTATTCTCTATCATCCAACAGAGATTTGTGAATACTTCTGCAAGTCCTGGTCATATTATTCAAATGACTCAAATTTCCCTACAACATTCCTCAACTCCTAGCCATCAATAACGATATCCAAGTTCATAACATAAGCTTATCGACAAAATACATTGATAAACAGATTAGTTTTGTTGAATTTGAAAGCTGCTTGGCCACTCTGAAAGCTAAAACCCCAGGTTATGATCGAATCTCATATCCAATGCTCAAAAATGCACTTAATCCTCTCAAAAAGAGATTATTACAGCTTTAAAACTCAATTTTAGAACAAGGCACAATACTACATGCGTGGAAAGTGGCAAGTACAGTAACAATCCCTAAACCTACTAAAAAACCTACCGATCCCAAAGGATAACGATTAATATTATCAAGTGAGTGTTGGTGGGGACAGACACAATCTTGGCAATTTATTGTTTCTATAGTTATATTTAATCAAAGTGTATTACTTAAACTATATTAAATATTAATCCTTAAAGTTAAATATTGAACAATTATAACATCATTCAAAAATAAAGTGCAGTGTTTGTAACTTAGTTATTGAAAAACTTGATCTAAAAGTAAAATGCATAACTTGCAGTCTTTTTAATCATGCTAAGTGCGCCAATATAGCAAAAAATCAAATTGAGTTAAAAAAAATAATAAAAAATGTACTGCTTGTTCTTCCCAATGGAGTGTCTCTCAACTCAATTTTGGCGGTGGTTCTCCCAATGTGAACGCAAGTGTCTCAGCATCGGCATCTCCAGTTGTCAATCCACCTTCCTTTGCACAACATACCTCAACACCAGAAGCTCTCTCAAAGCTTCCCTCTAACAACAACAGCACTAATCATCATACGAAAATAACACTTGAGTCGTTGTTCAACGAAATAAAAAAATTACAACAGATGAACGGTGACGCTCTTGATAAGATTAGTTCTCTCGAGGAAAGTAATGCTACTCTCGTTTTGAAGGTTAATAATTTGGAAAAGAAGCTGAATTTCTTGGAACAAAAGGAAAAGTCCTCTTCAATTGACATCGTTGGTATTCCTGAGGTTATTAACTCCAATGTACAAGAAAAAATTATTAAACTGATAAATGAAGGTGTGGGAGAAAAAATTGATGTAAATCAAATAGAAGTTTGTTATGTAAAATCCAATAAAAGGAATAATGAGAATAATTCTTCTAACAACATCGTTTGTGTGAAATTCGCTTCAGTCACCATCAAAAAATCTTTTATGTGCAAGGTGCGTGATTTATTAAATCAAGGTCATTTAGTAAATTCTTCGGGAGCAACAGTAAAATATTTATAAACGATTCCTTAACTGACTACACCAGGTCTCTTCTACGTTATGCAAAGAATCTTAAACTACAAAATAAATGCAAGTTCGTTTGGGTAAACAATTCCAATGTTCTTGTCAGGAAAGAGGAAGGAGAGAAGGCGTTTAAAATTGTTTCTTTCGATGATTTTTCTAAAATTAGTTTGTTGATTTTTTTTACTCTTTTTTTGTTTTCCCTAACTTTTTTCTTTTTATAATAATTTTTTTAATAATTATTTCCTTTTATAATCATGAATACTAATTTAAGTAACAGTGATTTATTGTTTAATGATGATGGTATTCATTTGAATAATTGTTTTTGTGTAGAACATCCTAGTTTTGAAATGTTTTCTGGGTTTTCAGTGATACATCAAAATATTAGAAGCATTAGAAAAAATTTCGATAGTTTTTTGTCTCTTCTCACATCTTGTGATCATTTGCCTGATCAAATATTCTTGTCTGAAATTTGGATATTATGACGTTGAAATATCTAATTATTCTATTCCTAATTATATTTTTGAAGCTGCATGTAGTGATTTTTATTCTGCAGGAGGTGTTGCAGTTTTTTATAGGAGTGACATAATCTGTGAAGTACTTCACCCTAAGTTTGATGTGCTTAAGCACATTAAGCTTAAGTTTAAAAATGTCTGGTGTTATTTATTCTTTTGTGGCTGTCTACAGATTGCATAGCTACACTGTAAATGCTTTTGTGGATAAGTTTTCTGTTTTTTGGATGGTCAAAAGCTCAAAAACATGGTTCTATTGGAAGATTTTAATAAAGATTTGCTTTCTGACACATCAGAAATTGACTATTATGTATCGGCTTTATCTTCTTTTGGGTTTGAATCAATTATATATCAACCAACACGCATTACACCTGATGTCAGTTCTTGCTTAGACCATATTTTTCTGACATTGCACATCAATAAAGTTACTTTTAAGACGGATCACTGTCTAACTACCATTCAAATGAGCTCTAAGGTTAATAGAACTGAGGATTTAAACATGTTTTCTAGGCGTAGTAAAATTGATTTTTTCGCGCTTAAAACTGCTCTGGCGTTTGAGTTTTGGGATGAATCTTATGCAGCCTTAGATCCATCTTCTGCTTTTGATTATTTTTTAAACAAACTCCAAATACATTTATCTAACTACACTGTAAATGAAGAAAGTAGAACGAAGATGATCAAATTTCTTGAAAAATGGATGACCTTGCCTTTGCTAAATAAAATTAAAAAGAAAATAAAGTTGTGCGCAAGTTTGATTAAGCATCCCAATAACTTGAGTCTTAAAAAATATTATGAAACTTTATGCAAAGATTTGGAAAATTAAATTCCTCTTTGCAGGGATACATATTATAGAAACAAGTTTGCCGATAGTTTTGGCGATCCGAGAAAAGAATGGGCAGTGGTTAATGACATATTGAATACAAATAAACCTTCTGTTGATATTGTTATTAATACGAACGATGCAAGTGTTTCTGCACCTATTGATGTCGCAAACTTATTTAATAACTATTTTACTAATATTTCAAACTTTGTAAATATCTCTCCATCAGAGTTGCATAGTTGTCATTGTAATAATAATATTATTGATGATTGTTTTCAACCAAACAGTTTCTTTTTTGAAATTTTTACCTCTCTTGAAGTTCATAACATCATTATGAAGTTGAAGAATTTGAGCTCTACTTCAGTGGATATGATTTCCTGTAAAGTTTTAAAAAAAATTTCTTTTTCATTTCTGATGTTCTGAGTTATATTTTTAATTTTAGTATTCAGAGAGGTATTTTTCCTGAATCACTCAAACTTGCCCTTGTAATACCACTTCATAAGAAAGGTGACTCTTCTTCTTTAAATAATTACCGACCGATTTCACTTTTAGCGGTGTTTTCAAAAGTTTTTGAAAATGGTATTAAAGCGAGAATGATTTCCTTTCTTGACAATACTTAGTTCTTTAGTGAGTTGCAGTTCGGATTTCGCTGTGGAAGATCTACGGAAGATGCTGTGTGAAAGCTGTGTAGCGAAATCTATAATAGTCTAAATGAGTCGATGATTCCTGCGTCCTTATTCATTGATATTACTAAAGCTTTTGACATGGTTGATCATTCCCTTTTACTGTGTAAATTGTATAAAGCTGGATTTAGAGGGTTCATATTCGACTGGTTAACTTCTAACCTAGAGAACCGAAAACAGGTTGTCAAAATTAAAAATAGCTGCAGTTCATCAAATTCAATTAACTTGGGAGTCCCGCAGGGATCTGTCCTGGGTCCATTACTATTTGTTGTCTTTATTAACTCGTTATTTCTTCAGCTTTTCAATGGTAAATTAACAGCTTTTGCTGACGATATTATCTTATTCAGATGGCAGCTATTTTAACTTGATAATTCAAATAAATAACGACTTAGAGATCTTAAGAAATTGGTTCTTTGTGCATAAACTTATGATAAGTAAGAAAACTAAATTTATGTTATTCAACCTGACAGGGAACATATGCGTTAATATGCCTTTGGATTATCATTCACCTTGTTGTTCTAGATTTCGTTTAGGTAGCCTTTATCCTCACGCAAGTATTCCATTTTTCAATGATGATTTAAAATGTTCTGAAAACTGCTTTGAAATTGAATTTGTAAATTTTTTCAAATACTTAGGCATAATAATTGATTTTAAACTTTGCTGGAAGCATCATACCTCATTTCTGAAACAATACATGAACAACGTTATTAGACAATTTTATCACCTTAGTCTATACTGCCAGCTACCTGTTCTTAAGTCCGTTTATTATGGTTTAATCAACAATTTTCAATTTTTTTTTTCAATTTTAATTCAATTTTTATTTTTAATTCAACTTATAACTACTTAAATGCTAGACAAAAACCTTAAAAACTAGCTTACAGAATAACTTAACTAACTTACTGGCCCCATACGGGCGCTCTAAATTATACTATAACTATATATTAAAAATGCCTTTGGGCGTAAAAACTAACTTAAATTAAAATTCAAAATTACTTAAAACTAAACGAGAAAATTTTTTTAAAAACTCATTTTTCAAGACATTTATTTTATATTTTATATAAAAAACTTAAAACTACCCTTTACCTAAATAAAACTAAATTAACCTAAATAAAACAAAAATATACGTAAATATACGTAAAAACTTAAAACTACTTAAAAATACTTAAAATAACTTAAAACTAGAACAGCCACCCGCAGCTTTTTTTTTTTTTTTTTTTTTTTTTTTTTTTTTTTTTTTTTTTTTTTTTTTTGGTGCAGCAGCCAATGCATATATGCACACACGGTTATCAATATGTATATATTGATATATATACATATTAAACAGCGCCAAATGCACATACACACCAACAAATGCAGTTTATGTGTTTTATATTTTTTTTGGTGCCACCACTGTCCTACATAAATATACCTATACTACTTAAAAATACGTAGGTCGGCCAAGGCAACAACTTTGACTAACCATCAATATCAAGGTGGTCACCCAACCACCAGTATTTTCGAACTTGCTTATAAAAGTCCCTTTTGTCCCGAAGGGGCACAGCTCTACTGAACCGCAGACGCTCTGCTCCGTTCCCAGAGTCGACGTCTCGACCATACAGGATTCGCCGATCCACAGTTCTACGGCCGACGTGGTAGATTAACGGAACCGCCAATCTATCCTGTATCAGCCCCCGACTGTCTAAATAGAGGAATGTCTCGGGCGGGATGAAACCGTTAAGACAAACGCTCTCACTATATTCGTTGTTGGGGTAATAAGCCCCGAAAATAAGTCCATTGGCTGAGGTCATCGCTCTTGCAATGTGACCCCGAATCAGCTTAATTAAAAAGTTATCTATCCTATTTATATTGGCCCCGTTGTATAAGACCTCGTTGGCATAATAATGTTTGTACTCCGACTCTGGTGTTCTGTGTAATCCAAGACAGGTCCTAAGACACTGCCTCTCAAACACCCGAATCTTTTCCATTTGAGATGGGGCAACGTTAAACCACACAGGGCACCCATAGGCAATCATCGGCCGGATGAGGGCCATGTAGCAAATCACCTTCACCCTGTTTTCAAGGCGGCTGCTATAAAACAACCGTCTTGTCAGAGCAAACGCTCCCCTAGCTCTGGCCAGAGCAGCATCTATATGTCGATTGAAATATAGATACTGATCTAGCCAGATACCAAGGTACTTTACTACATCTTTACTCGCCAGTGGATGTCCACTTGGTCCAACGATCACTAGATTTCTCCAGTTCTTTCTTGTATCCCTAGAAGCCTTAGACAAAGGGGTTCTAAACAGGATAGTTTCTGATTTCTGAAAGTTAATTTTTAACTTCCAGTCATCACAATATCGCTGAATCTTGTCGAAGTCACGCTGCAAGAGAATTCTGATGACTTCAACTTTTGGACCCGTCCTGTACGCTACAAGGTCATCGGCATACGCAATCGCATGAGTGAGACTACCTATCAGATCGCTGGTGTAAATACTAAAAAGAATCGGCGAGTTCACAGCTCCTTGCTGTAGACCGTTTTTAATATCAAAAGTTGTGGTGGAAGTTACATTGCCACTTTTGACAACAAACTTTCTACCATTGAGCATGTCATGAAGCATATATAACAGTGGTTTACTAATGCCAAATCTGGTTAATTTCAGATAAAGACCCTCTAACCATACGGTGTCGAAAGCCTTCTCTAAATCAACAAGAACGGCACCTGTGCATTGATTTTTCGCTTTGTTCCATTGAACATCAGAAACTAACTTAGACGCAGCATGAATAGTGTCATGTCCCGCCTTAAAGCCAAACTGATTGTCTGGAATAATATTCTTGTCCTCAGCCCACTTGAACAGAGCTCTATTGAGAATCTTTTCGAATACCTTACTGATACTTGGAAGAAGACTTATCGACCGAAGATTTGCCGGATTGGAGCTGTCCTTTCCCTTTTTGGGGAGAGGATGGACCACAGCTGTCTTCCAACTCACTGGATAATATGCATTATTCAATGCGTTGTTAAACAGTGTGGTATAAATGTCTATGGCTTCCTCAGGGAGATGTCGTAACACAATGTTGGGTATACCATCGACCCCCGCAGATTTCTTTTTCTTTAATGTTTGAAAAATCAACTGAAGTTCTACCTTCGAAATTAACAATGAACTGGGTCCATTTCGCTCGGCGATGGTGGCGTTTGCCAAGTTTTCGTCATTGAACCCGGTGAAACCAGTATTCTCAGATCGCCATTGCGTTATGTTATTTCCAAGGTAGAAGTTGTGCAGTAAGGCTCTGTTCTCCAGGTCATGATTCGGACGAATGCTAGCATTCACCTTATACACTTGCTGGAAAGCAGCCCCTACAGCTTCTACCTTTTCTTGAGGATCTTCTATCATATAAAAATTCTCATCGAAAACGGCATCTTCCGGATCAATTCCCGCAATCGTTAGTAGGTCTTCGTTATCTGTTGTCCTCTGGAGTTTAAGACATGGAAGATCGTTTTGATCATTTCTTCTAAATATCTTATTTATTTGGGGAAACATACTAGGGTCGCTAGAATTAACAGCCCGAATTCTGTTATCCCAATATAAATTAATAGATAATCTATAGTTTTGTCTAATCAGAACGTTAATGTTTTTGATCGACGACTTCAATGTCCTTATCTCCAGATCACGTGTGTCCGTGAAACGTCTGTAAAGAAGTTTCAACCTAGTCAGCAGTCCACTTTTTTGTCGGTGTAGTGCGTCGATTGTCGCGTTCTTGTATAAACCAGTAGGGTCTTGTTCCTTATATTTTGGGATTGTTTTGTCCATTGTTCGTTTTATAGTCGTATCCATTTGAGTCAGAAACCCGTCGATCTCGAGGTTCGTCAGGTTTCTGTCATTTGGTGGAGAAATGTCATCGGAACGTATTTCTCTTGCCAAGGCGATGGAGAAGCGTGGCCAGCGCGTCTTACTGAAATTGTAAGAGTGCACAGGCACAAACTCATCCAACTCCACAAGTTCGCTCGGAAGCTGTATTACGGTGGCAAGTCCGCAGTGATCACTGTCGTATTCAATCGTTCGTAAACAGTTTCTTGTCTGTTGATTTGTTGCGTCAGTTATAACTAGTCGTGAGTCAAGCAGTAAAAGATCCAGAAAACTACCACTTCTCGGAAATGACGGTCTATCTGTAGCCAGAAGGTCGATCCTACACTCAACACTGTATCGACCCATCCAATTAAAAAGATGGTTCCCTCTAGGATTTTGTATTTGGTTTCCCCAATCTACATGTTTGGCGTTTAAGTCCCCTGCCATGAGATAATAGTTCTCATCCAAGTTCAGTCTTAAGCATTCGAAAAGTTTTTCGAGCTCTGCGATAAAATTAGCTTGCTGAGGTGCGTCAGGTGCGTACACCGCGATTGCGTACATTCTTTTCCCCTGCTGGAGAGGAATGCAAACGATGCAGGCTTCTAGCAACCCGAATCTTCGCACTTCACTATTATATATAACTTTATGTTTAATGCCCTTTCGTATGAAGATTGCGACCCCACCCCCTTGAGAGGAGTTGGGCCGATCCCTTCTTACGATATTGTAATTTTTATTAGTCAGCTTGTGTTTCTGATTTAGCTTAGTTTCGCTAGCCATAAACACATCAGGACTTTGGTCTTGCAGCAAATGAAAGAGATTTGCTCTACGTTCGGTCCTAATCAGCGAATTTACATTCACAGCTAGGATCTTAAAGGGTCGCTCAGGCAGCGCGCCTTTAACCATTTCGCGTTGCCGGCAGAATAGAGTAGAGGTAATCCACCCTAGCCGCCTGCTCCCTGATCTGTTTTTGCACGTCGGTTAACTGACCATGAATGGTCAGCAACACCTGCATCAGATCTGCCTCTGGCACAGGAGCCGTAGGTACTTGGACCTGTTTGGCTACCTGTGGTTGAGGCTGTACGGTTTTTCCCTTTCCAGACGCCATTTGGGCGTAAGAAATTGCGGGATTGACGGCAGTTGTTGTCTGGCGTACTTCAGGGCGTCTCACCTATTATTAGTCAGCTTGTGTTTCTGATTTAGCTTAGTTTCGCTAGCCATAAACACATCAGGACTTTGGTCTTGCAGCAAATGAAAGAGATTTGCTCTACGTTCGGTCCTAATCAGCGAATTTACATTCACAGCTAGGATCTTAAAGGGTCGCTCAGGCAGCGCGCCTTTAACCATTTCGCGTTGCCGGCAGAATAGAGTAGAGGTAATCCACCCTAGCCGCCTGCTCCCTGATCTGTTTTTGCACGTCGGTTAACTGACCATGAATGGTCAGCAACACCTGCATCAGATCTGCCTCTGGCACAGGAGCCGTAGGTACTTGGACCTGTTTGGCTACCTGTGGTTGAGGCTGTACGGTTTTTCCCTTTCCAGACGCCATTTGGGCGTAAGAAATTGCGGGATTGACGGCAGTTGTTGTCTGGCGTACTTCAGGGCGTCTCACCTCAACTGTTTTCTTTTGGGCTTTGTTTTGCTTTATCTCCTGAAACTTCGGACATCCCCGATAGTTTGCGGGGTGCCCGGAGCCTCGGCAGAGCGCACATTTTAACTGGGTCATATCTGTGACCCTATCTTGCCCGAGTTTACACTCCCCTGTTTTGTGGGTGTCTCCACATTTAACGCAGACTGGGTCCATACCACAGTTAACTGCAACGTGTCCAAACCCTTGGCAGTTCATGCATTGAAGCATGTCTTTCTGCTTGTTTAATTTTTCCCATCGTACAACTTGGTAATCCAGGACTGTTATATTCCTTAGACCACTCAATTTGCTTTGGGGCGAGAGCTGAACTAGGAAGAATGGTAACTTCCGTTTCTCCCGTCTGGCTTTGACTGTGGTAAACGGTCTGACCCCGATAAAATCGAGATCGTCGCTCGCCACTTGACGGAGCTCTGCTAAGAGCGCCTGCGGATCCGTAGAGGATTCGATACCCTTCAGGAGGACTGTTTGAAGCTTGTCTTCCTTAGGGGTGAAACTATAAAATTCAGTTCTAGTTTGAGACAGAAGGTCTTTTACTTTTTTGTAGTGCTCCAAAGACGAACACTGAATTGAATGCCTATCTGAATTTAAGCGTTTAATAGTAAAGTTGTTGCCAACAACCGACCTACATATCTCTATGGTATCTTTTATTTCCATTTTAAAAGTATTAATGGGTGGCACCTTACCTCGCTTTGCTTGTGGCTGCTGCTGTTGTTTCTGTTGTTGTGACTGCTGCTGTTGCGTCTGCTGCTGTTGTTGTTGTTGTTGTTGCTGTTGCTGCTTCTGTGTCTGCTGTTGTTGCTGTTGTCGTTGTTGTTGTGGTTGTTGTTGTTGTTTTTTTGCTTGCGGCTGTTGAGGCTGCTGAGGCTGATGCTGTGGCTGCTGAGGCGGCTGCTGTGTCTTCTGAGTCAAATGTTGCTGCTGCTGGACTGGGAGTGGTTGTTGTTGTTTAGGAGGCTGCTGCTGTTGCCTAGCTTCTAGTTGCTCTTGGAGCGCGTGTTGACAAGTGCGCTGCTCAAGAGCCGCCTGACGCTCCTTCTCCCTTCTTACCTCCTGCTTCTTCTTCAGTGCTTCCACTAACTCGATGAGCGAAGAAATCTGCTCGGTGAGTGTTTCGATCCGCTCGTTCTCTTCTTCGTCAGTCAGATCCACTATATCGCCACTGACATAGTGCCCTTCTCCTTCTTCTGACATGTAGGATATGTTTCCTTCGGCATCTACGTCAGCTGCGTTTACTTCGCCTGTTACGTTGGCGATATCGTTGACAGGCTCTGGATTATTAGAGACCTCATCTTTAGCCTCATTGACAATTACGACATCAGCCTCAGCCTCGTCGTCTTCTCCCTTGTTGTCGTTGTTGTTGTCTTCTTCGTCGTTGGAGGAGCTGTCCAGCTGCCTCTGGATTTTGGCCTGAGCCGATGACTTGGCTGACCGTTCACGACCTGCAATTTGCTGGGCTGCATCACCGATGCGCTTCTTCACAACAAGGTTCGGCTTGTAATTTATGTAGCGCCTCCTCTTATTTACCTCAGTTGCTTCGGCACATGCCGGCCCTGGTGATTTGCCTTTGGTAGGGCTTGTTGTTTTGGCAGCTGTCATGCTTATGGTTTTGGCCTCGACACGTGCCGATGGCTCTGTTGTTGTAGTTTTTCTTGACCTTGAAGGTCCAGCAGATGCTACTGTATTTGTTGTTTGGCCTCTGGATGGCCCCGCTATCATTTTATCGGCTGTTACATCGCCTGATGTTCCAGCACCTTTTGTTGTTGTTGGGGGACCATCTTTCGATGTCCCCGTTGGTTTGACCATCTGCTCTTCTTGTTGTTGCTGCTGCTTTCTTCTCCTAGAAACCTCTTGCCAGAAATAATTTAAAAAAAGGCCTTGCCCGGGGTGAGAATCGAACCCACGACCTTCCACTCTGAATTCTGCTCCTCTTTTTTTTTTTTTTTTTTTTTTTTTTATTCATGTTTTTATTTTCAATTCAACTTATAACTAACTTAAATGCTAGACAAAAACCTTAAAAACTAGCTTACAGAATAACTTAACTAACTTACTGGCCCCATACGGGCGCTCTAAATTATACTATTACTATATATTAAAAATGCCTTTGGGCGTAAAAACTACTTAAATTAAAATTCAAAATTACTTAAAACTAAACGAGAAAATTTTTTTAAAACTCGTTTTTCAAGACATTTATTTTATTTTATATAAAAACTTAAAACTACCCTTTACCTAAATAAAACTAAATTAACCTAAATAAAACTAAAATATACGTAAATATACGTAATTAACTTAAACTACTTAAGAATACTTAAAATAACTTAAAACTACAACAGCCACCCGCAGCGTATTTTTTTTTTTTTTTTTTTTTTTTTTTTTTTTTTTTTTTTTTTTTTTTTTTTTTTTTTTTTTCGCAGCAGCTTATGCAAATGCACACACACCCACACATATGCATAAATGAATATATATGCGCCCAATGTACATATCCACAAGCAAATGCAGTTTTTATAATTTTTTTGGTGCCACCACTGTCCTACATAAAATAAAAAACCTATTGATACTTAAAAATACGTGGGTCGGCCAAGGCAACAATTTTGACTAACCATCAATATCAAGGTGGTCACCCAACCACCAGTATTTTTGAACTTGCTTGTAACAGTCCTTTTTGTCCCGAAGGGGCACAGCTCTACTGAACCGCAGACGCTCTGCTCCGTTCCCAGAGCCGACGTCTCGACCATACAGGATTCGCCGATCCACAGTTCTACGGCCGACGTGGTAGATTAACGGAACCGCCAATCTATCCTGTATCAGCCCCCGACTGTCTAAATAGAGGAATGTCTCGGGCGGGATGAAACCGTTAAGACAAACGCTCTCACTATATTCTTCATTGGGGTAATAAGCCCCGAAAATAAGTCCATTGGCTGAGGTCATCGCTCTTGCAATGTGACCCCGAATCAGCTTAATTAAAAAGTTATCTATCCTGTTTATATTGGCCCCGTTGTATAAGACCTCGTTGGCATAATAATGTTTGTACTCCGACTCTGGTGTTCTGTGTAATCCAAGACAGGTCCTAAGACACTGCCTCTCAAACACCCGAATCTTTTCCATTTGAGATGGGGCAACGTTAAACCACACAGGGCACCCATAGGCAATCATCGGCCGTATGAGGGCCATGTAACAAATCACCTTCACTCTGTTTTCAAGGCGGCTGCTATAAAACAACCGTCTTGTCAGAGCAAACGCTCCCCTAGCTCTGGCCAGAGCAGCATCTATATGTCGATTGAAATATAGATACTGATCTAGCCAGATACCAAGGTACTTTACTACATCTTTACTCGCCAGTGGATGTCCACTTGGTCCAACGATCACTAGATTTCTCCAGTTCTTTCTTGTATCCCTAGAAGCCCTAGACAACGGGGTTCTAAACAGGATAGTTTCTGATTTCTGAAAGTTAATTTTTAACTTCCAGTCATCACAATATCGCTGAATCTTGTCGAAGTCACGCTGCAAGAGAATTCTGATGACTTCAACTTTTGGACCCGTCCTGTACGCTACAAGGTCATCGGCATACGCAATCGCATGAGTGAGACTACCTATCAGATCGCTGGTGTAAATACTAAAAAGAATCGGCGAGTTCACAGCTCCTTGCTGTAGACCGTTTTTAATATCAAAAGTTGTGGTGGAAGTTACATTGCCACTTTTGACAACAAACTTTCTACCATTGAGCATGTCATGAAGCATATACAACAGTGGTTTACTTATGCCAAATCTGGTTAATTTCAGATAAAGACCCTCTAACCATATGGTGTCGAAAGCCTTCTCTAAATCAACAAGAACGGCACCCGTGCATTGATTTTTCGCTTTGTTCCATTGAACATCAGAAACTAACTTAGACGCGGCATGAATAGTATCATGTCCCGCCTTAAAGCCAAACTGATTGTCTGGAATAATATTCTTGTCCTCAGCCCACTTGAACAGAGCTCTATTGAGAATCTTTTCGAATACCTTACTGATACTTGGAAGAAGACTTATCGACCGAAGATTTGCCGGATTGGAGCTGTCCTTTCCCTTTTTGGGGAGAGGATGGACCACAGCTGTCTTCCAACTCACTGGATAATATGCATTATTTAGTGCGTTGTTGAACAGTGTGGTATAAATGTCTATGGCTTCCTCAGGGAGATGTCGTAACACAATGTTGGGTATACCATCGACCCCCGCAGATTTCTTTTTCTTTAATGTTTGAAAAATTAACTGAAGTTCTACCTTCGAAATTAACAATGAACTGTGTCCATTTCGCTCGGCGATGGTGGCGTTTGCCAAGTTTTCGTCATTGAACCCGGTGAAACCAGTATTCTCAGATCGCCATTGCGTTATGTTATTTCCAAGATAGAAATTGTGCAGCAAGGCTCTGTTCTCCAGGTCATGATTCGGGCGAATGCTAGCATTCACCTTATACACTTGCTGGAAAGCAGCCCCCACAGCTTCTACCTTTTCCTGAGGATCTTCTATCATATAAAAATTGTCATCGAAAACGGCACCTTCCGGATCAATTCCCGCAATCGTTAGTACGTCTTCGTTATCTGTTGTCCTCTGGAGTTTAAGACATGGAAGATCGTTTTGATCATTTCTTCTAAATATCTTATTTATTTGGGGAAACATACTAGGGTCGCTAGAATTAACAGCCCGAATTCTGTTATCCCAATATAAATTAATAGATAATCTATAGTTTTGTCTAATCAGAACGTTAATGTTTTTGATCGACGACTTCAATGTCCTAATCTCCAGATCACGTGTGTCCGTGAAACGTCTATAAAGAAGTTTCAACCTAGTCAGCAGTCCACTTTTTTGTCGGTGTAGTGCGTCAATTGTCGCGTTCTTGTATAAACCAGTAGGGTCTTGTTCCTTATATTTTGGGATTGTTTTGTCCATTGTTCGTTTTATAGTCGTATCCATTTGAGTCAGAAACCCATCGATCTCGAGGTTCGTCAGGTTTCTGTCATTTGGTGGAGAAATGTCATCGGAACGTATTTCTCTTGCCAAGGCGTTGGAGAAGCGTGGCCAGCGCGTCTTAATGAAATTGTAAGAGTGCACAGGCACATACTCATCCAATTCCACAAGTTCGCTCGGAAGCTGTATTACGGTGGCAAGTCCGCAGTGATCGCTGTCGTATTCAATTGTTCGTAAACAGTTTCTTGTCTGTTGGTTTGTTGCGTCAGTTATAACAAGTCGTGAGTCAAGCAGTAAAAGATCCAGAAAGCCACCGCTCCTAGGAAACGAAGGTCTATCTGTCGCAAAAAGATCGATCCTACACTCAACACTGTGACGACCCATCCAATTAAATAAATGGTACCCTCTCGGATTTTGAATTTGATTTCCCCAATCTTCATGTTTGGCGTTCAAATCTCCTGCCATGAGATAATAATTTTCATCCAAGTGCAGTCTTAGGCATTCGAAAAGTTTTTCGAGTTCTGCGATAAAATTAGCAGGCTGAGGTGCTTCGGGTGCGTACGCCGCGATCACGTACATTCTTTTCCCCTGAAGGAGCGGAATGCAAATGATGCAGGCTTCTAGCTGCCCAAATCTTCGCACTTCACTATTATATATAACCTTATATTTAATGCCCTTTCGTATGAAGATTGCGACCCCACCCCCTTGAGAGGAGTTAGGCCGATCCCTTCGCACGATATTGTAATTATTATTAGTCAATTTGTGTTTCTGGGTAAGCTTAGTTTCGCTAGCCATAAACACGTCAGGACTTTGGTCTTGCAGCAAATGAAAGAGATTTGCTCTACGTTCGGTCCTAATCAGTGAATTTACATTCACAGCTAGGATCTTAAAGGGTCGCTCAGGCAGCGCGCCTTTAACCATTTCGCGTTGCCGGCAGAATAGAGTAGAGGTAATCCACCCTAGCCGCCTGCTCTCTGATCTGTTTTTGCACGTCGGTTAACTGACCATGAATGGTCAGCAACACCTGCATCAGATCTGCCTCTGGCACAGGAGCCGTAGGCACTTGGACCTGTTTGGCTACCTGTGTTTGAGGCTGTACCGTGTTTCCCCTTCCAGACGCGATTTGGGCGTAAGAAATTGCGGGATTAACGGAAGTTGTTTTTTGGCGTACTTCAGGGCGTCTCACCTCAACTGTTTTCTTTTGGGCTTTGTTTTGCCTTATCTCCTGAAACTTCGGACATCCCCGATAGTTTGCGGGGTGCCCGGAGCCTCGGCAGAGCGCACATTTTAACTGGGTCATATCTGTGACCCTATCTTGCCCGAGTTTACACTCCACTGTTTTGTGGGTATCTCCACATTTAACACAGACTGGGTCCATACCACAGTTTACTGCAACGTGTCCGAACCCTTGGCAGTTCATGCATTGAAGCATGTCTTTCTGCTTCTTTAGTTTTTCCCATCGTACAACTTGGTAATCCAGGACTGTTATATTCCTTAGACCACTCAATTTGCTTTGGGGCGAGAGTTGAACCAGGAAGAATGGTAAATTCCGTTTCTCCCGTCTGGCTTTGACTGTGGTGAACGGTCTAACCCCGATAAACTCGAGATCGTCGCTCGCCACTTGACGGAGCTCAGCTAAGAGCGCCTGCGGATCCGTAGAGGATTCGATACCCTTCAGGAGGACTGTTTGAAGCTTGTCTTCCTTTGGGGTGAAACTATAGTATTCTGTTCTAGTTTGAGACAGAAGGTCTTTCACTTTTTTATAGTGCTCTAAAGATGAGCACTGAATGGCATGCCTGTCTGCGTTAAGCCGCTTAATTATGAAATTGTTGCCTATGACCGACCTACATATTTCAATGGTGTCTTTTAAATGCATTTTATAAGTATTAATAGGTGGCACCTTACCTTTCTTTGCTTGTGGCTGTTGCTGTTGTTGCTGTTGTTGTGACTGCTGCTGTTGTCTCTGCTGCTGTTGCATTGGCTGCTGTTGGGTCTGCTGCTGTTGTGACTGCTGTGGTTGTTGCTGTTGCGGTTGTTGCTGTTGCTGTTGTTTCTGCTGCTGTTGCTGCTTCTGTGTCTGTTGTCGTTGCTGTAGTGGTTGTTGTTGTTGTTGTTGTTTTTGTTTTGCTTGCTGTTGCTGAGGCTGATGCTGTGGTTGCTGAGACGGTTGTTGTGGCTTTTGAAGCTGTTTCTGTGGCTGCTTCTTTGACTGCTGCTTCTGGGGCTGCTGCTGGTCTGGGAGTGGTTTTTCCTGAGGAGGCTCCTGTTGTTGCGAAGCTTGCTCTTGGAGCGCTTGTTGGCGGGTGCGCTGTTCAAGAGCAGCTATGCGCTCCTTCTCCCGTCTTGCCTCCTGCTTCTTCTTGAGCGCTTCAACCAGCTCTATGAGCGAAGCGATCTGCTCAGTTAACGCCTCTATTTGCTGGTCCTCTTCCTCGTCAGACAGCTCGACTATCTCGCCACTGACGTAACGTCCTTCTCCTTCTACTGACATGTATGAGATGTTATCAGCATCTGCGTCAGCGGCGTTTTCTTCGCCTGTTAGCCTGGCGTCCTGATCGTTTGGCTTGTCGGCGGCGATCGCTCCATCAGCCTCTTCGACGTGCCTGTCATCCGTCTCAGCTTCGTCGTCGCCTTCTTCGTTGTCATTGCTTTCGCTATTGTCTTCATCGTTAGAGGAGCTATCTAGCTGCCTCTGTATTTTGGCCTGAGCCGAAGCCTTGGCTGAGCGCCCGCGCCCTTCTGTTTTCTTGGCTGCTTCTATATCAGAGGTACGCTTCTTAACAACTAGGTTTGGTCTGTACCTAATGTAGCGCCTTCTCTTTAATGGATCTTGGTCATCGACACATGCCGGTCCTGGCTTTTTCCCTTTAATAGGACTCGATGTCTTTGCAGTTGCTATGCTGCTGGTACCGACCTCGGCACGTGCCGATGACGATGTTGTTGTAGTTGTCGTTGCTGTTGTTGTTGTTGTTGCCACTTTGGGCTTAACTGGTCCTGCTGCTGCTGCTGCTGTTGTTACTGCTTTTTGGGCTTTGGACTGCCCTGATACAGTTTCTCTTTCAGCTTGGCCTGATGGCCCCGCTATTTGACTGTCGGATGACACATCACCTGATGTTCCTCCAACTGTCTTCCTTGTTGTTGGGGGACCATCTTTCGATGTCCCCGTTGGTTTTCCCATCTGCTCTTCTTGTTGTTGCTGCTGTTGTTTCCTTCTCTTTGAAACCTCCTGCCAGAAATTATTTAAAAAAAGGCCTTGCCCGGGGTGAGAATCGAACCCACGACCTTCCACTCTGGAATCTGCTCCTCTACCACCTAGGCTAACTTGCCACTTGGTTTTGGTAGATCTAACTCACTACTATACGCACTCGCGTCTCTATTTGAAATTTACACTGTGAAAGCCGCCAACGATCTGCACTCTTCCACGGTTGCTGAACGACTGGTTGGTTGGTTTAATCAACTCCAAGCTACAATATGGACTATCTTGCTGGGGTGGAACCCATTCTATTAAAATAGAACCTCTTCTTGTAAAGCTGAAACATGCTATTCGAATTATGATGAAAGTGAATCGTCGGACTCCTAGCTTTGAACTTTTCAAAAGGCTTAATATTCTCCCATTGAGACATTTATATGTATATAAAATTCTAAAGATATGTTTTGTTAATTCAGGATATGATATTTCCAGGTTATATACTAGTCATGTTCTAAGAGTAAACACCAGAAATTTTAACACAAATCACATTTTGCTCACTTTTATATGAGTTATGCTCCTCGAATGTTTAATAAGTTACCAAATGATCTTAGATGTGTGAGAATTTTGACTTCTTTTCTTCGTTTAAGTAAATTACGGATTTTTAATTTGAATCATATTGAAATGCGTAACTTTTTGAATGCATTGCTTTGAAGATAAGCTTCTTATAGTTTTATATATCACTATCTTTTGAATTTAACTTGATTTCTATAATTTAAAGTAAAAAAAGAAAAAAAACAAGAAAAAAAACTTTAATTTCATTTGATTGTAAAACATATTTGTCCCGCATCAATGAATTTTATCAATGAATTTTATTTACGAGCATTCGCCACTTGTCGTTTTGATAATAGAATGTTTTCGGTCTATTTCCTGTTAACTATATTATTTATAGTGTATATTTTAGACTTAAGTATTATGCACATATTATGTGAACATGAAATAAAGAATTAAATAAAAAAAAAAAAAAAAATCTCTATGCTAGCGTGTACGAGCAAACTTTTAGAGAAATTTGTTTCCAAACGACTTCTTTGGTTCATCGAAAAAACAATTTCTTGAATACAAACCAAGTGGCTTTTAAACATGGACGCAGTACTATCGACTCATTACTACACATCGCACAGAGGGGTATTTGCCTCGAAAAACCGATCAAAAATCAATTTTTCAAAATGTAGAGTTGAGAAGTAATTTTTGTCCTAGCTGTTGTTTAATACCTATGGATTAATGAACTGTACTTGTTTTTGTATTTATTTGCACACACTGCGACACAGCATCAGTTGAAAGTCGTCGATCGAGGGCTTGCACTGTGGATCGGTTGAATTGCGTAAAAAAGAGCTCCGCTAATTAATTTCGTTTACATTATTTTTGGTATTGTTTAAATTTTTTTTTTGATATGGAAGGTTCATCTGCAGGTACGTTCTTTATTATAAAGCTATTTTTATTGTCATTGAAGCTTTTATTTAATAGAATTTTTTTTTTTTCAATGTATTTCTGCATTTCTGCATTGTGGACATTTTGTTATATTATTCGGTGTTATTCGGTAATACTTTTGATATCAGCTTTAAGAGAAAGATGTCAAGAATCATAAACAAAACAAAAACTGCCGATATCTGCCCCTCGAGAACTTATAGTCCCTGATGTGTGTCTAGTCCAATGCAAATAAAAAAAAAATATTATCAAATTAATTTTTTTCTATTGAAGGATCGTCAGGCTTGTGCGTTCTTACGAAAAGACAGCTATATGATGTTATTAATCAGTGTGATGAGAAAGATTTTGAAGCCAAATTAGATCATCTTAAGAGCTATTTGCTCAATAAAGCGTCTTGCACGGAAGAAAAACTTAAAGATTTTAAGCTTAAAATTGGACGTTTAAGGTATATCTATTTTATATAAATGAAATTTTGTATAGACAGTTTCAATTTTAAATTTCTTAAATTGTATTAAGGCATGAATTTAAATTAAGATGGTTAAGTTCACAACGGACGAATGATAGATTTTTAAGAAAAAATGATGTTTGGCTTCAGGGAGTTTTTGAGATACCAACTTTGACTGGACGTTGCCGGCCGTTGAAACTTTTTACAGAACTCAGCGTACAGAGCAAAAGAAGAAGAACGCAGAGCTTACGTGAAGACAATGAAACGGAGGAACTTGCGTTTGCTATTGAAATAAAGTTACGTGAAACCGCACAAGCTGCAAAAGTACTAACAAAAATCATTGAGTCTCCTGGAAGGGTAAAGCGATATAAAAAAGCATTGTCCGATAGTTTTCAACGGCCACGTGAATTATCCACTCTTAAAGCTCTTTCTGTTTTTGTTTAAGCAAATCTTTCACGTAAACAGTATGAAATAGTGAGAACTAGTGACAAAAAACTTTTTCCTTGCTATAGTATTATCCAAAAAGCAAAAAAGCAATGCTATCCAAACCCCGAGTCATATACTGTTTAAGAGTCAACATTACTAGCCACTACTGTATTATTATATAACTGATTCTATTTACCTAAATTTACTTAGCTGCAAAGCCAAGAATGTAAAACAAGAGAGTTGTACAGAGACAGGCAGTGGTAATTGAGATAGCAGAAAATACGGTTGATTAATAAAAGAGTTTCATTATAAATAAAAATATAAGTTGTGTAATTTTTATAATCTATAAGATAAAACAGAAACTTAAGCTGAAGTTAACTTGCAGGATCTTTTAAACCATACAGCTGGACGCTTATTGTTGTATTTGTATGACGTACTAGAAATTTTTAGTGAAAACGAGTGCAGGTCTTTACAACTGATATCGAAATGGGGATGTGATGGTTCGCAACAAACGCAGTTTAAGCAGAAATTTGAAAACTGATCTGATTCAGATGCAAATATCTTCCAAAGCTCATTTGTGCCCCTGCGTTTGTTTTGCAGTTTAACCAACAAAATTGTTTGGCAAAATCCTACGCCATCCTCACCACGATATTGCCGACCAATACGAATTTGTTTTGTAAAAGAATCACTTGATATAACGCAAAGTGAAATAGCTTATATTGAATCGAAGATAACTGGATTGAACAAAACTGTCATAGAAGGTGAAAGAACGTTGGAAGTAAAACACACGTTAGCTTTTACAATGGTCGATGGAAAAATGTGTAATGCGGCAACAAACACAAAATCTACAATGAAGTGTTATATCTGTGGAGCTACTTCAAAAAAATTTTAATGATCTTTCCATTAGCAAAGAAGTTGATGAAGATGCCGTAAAATTTGGGTTGTCGATTTTGCATGCTAGGATACGGTTTTTTGAAAGCATTCTTCATCTTGCTTACAAAATTCCGTTGAAGAAATGGCAGCTTAGAAGTCTTTCAGAAAAAATTATTCTAAAAGAAAGAAAAACTGAAATCCAAGAAAAGCTCAAATCAGAACTCGGTATCATTGTTGATATACCCAAACCAGGTTTCGGGAACACTAATGATGGCAATACAAGTCGAAGATTTTTTAACAATCCTGAGCTAGTTGCTGAAATAACTGTTGTTGATTTGCAACTTATATTTAGACTCAAAATCATATTGGAAGTTCTTTCTAGTGGATTCGAAATTGACGTATCAAAATTTGGGTTTTTATTTTTGATACAGATAAGTTGTAAATTGAGCTCTATACGTGGCATCCAATGACTCCAACGATGCACAAGATTCTGATACATGGACCAGAATTTATTAAATATGCTCTTTTACCTATTGGACAGCTATCCGAAGAAACCGCAGAAGCACGGAATAAGCATTTTAGGTTGTACCGGTTAAATTTTGCGAGAAAATTTTCAGGGACGGAGTGCAACTTGGATGTACTTAACAGGTCTTTAAATCACTATTAGCAGTGGTAAATAAAAAAAATTTCTATTTTTTATTTTGTAGGTTACTTTTGAGTTCAGATCCTCTAATAACAAGTTTAAGACTCTTGCCTGTAAAAAAAATTTAAGCAATTTACAAAAGAAGCCCTTGAAATGCTTATTTCTCCCATTCCTTGTACATCTCCTTTACTAAAAGTTGACGAGATTACAACACCTGATGAAAGTGAAGATGAAGAAACACCTGAGGAATGTACTGATGAAGAAGAATAGTGTAAAGAATTTAATAAATAACTTTAAGTTCATAGATTTCAAATCATCCAAATTTTACACATTAATAAAAAATTGCCTAAACATATTAAATATACTTTATTTATACCTGAATTCGATAATAATAAGCTTTATAACGCTTTAGTTGTTTCAGACAAGTATCACTTCGTTAAGACGAAAAAATATATTTGAGCGAGGCAAATACCCCTATAAGCATCGACGAGTATATTTGCTCTGCACTTTCAAGCAAGAACCATATCTCTATCCTGTCCCTTGACTTTGAAAAAGCATTTGACAGAATCGGAATTCACAGTCTTAAAAAAACTTGTACAATAGAACGCCGGTCCCAAAATGCTATCATTCATTAAATCTTTCCTTACGAACAGACAATTGAGAGTTAAAACTAATAACTTTTTCTTAATTGTTTACAAACTAACAAATGGTATCCTTCAGGGTTTTCCCCTTTCGGGGACCCTGTTCATAATAGCTTACAACGATACAAAATTCTAGCTAAACATAAGAAGATAGATCACTGTCTATATGCTGACGATCTGATTTTGTTATCAAAATGCGACGACATAAAACAAACCAAAGACATTTTTCATACTTTTTTAATAGAGCTTAATCAATGTTGCTCCCATTCAGGGTCCATTATCTTTTTTGATAAAAGCAAGCACTTACATATTTGTAAAAAAAAGAAATTGTCACAATTTTGACATATGTTTACTGTCAAATAAAATTCAAAATGTTAACTCATTAAGTTTATTAGGCATTATATATGATAATAAATTTAGCTAATAAGAACACTGTTTGCGGCTTAGAAAAAAATATCTACCAGGCTTAGTATAATAAGATTCTTTTCATCTAAAAAAAGCTATATTCATCGGAATACATCATCATCATCATCAGCTCGACAACCGGGGTCCGGTCCTGGCCTCCTTCAACAAGTCTCTCCACCTATCCCGGTCTCGAGCCGACGCCATCCAGTTTCGCACCCCAAGGCTCCGGGCGTCCTGGTCTACGCCATCTCTCCAGCGCAAGCATGGTGTACCACGCTGTCGTCTGCCATAGAATGTACCACAAAGAACTTTCCGAGCAGGTTCCTCTTCGCTCATGCGAGCTAGGTGCCCTGCCCACCGAAATCTACCCAGCCTAATTTTTGTCACGATATCTGCTTCAAGATTGCGTACAATTCATGATTGTAGCGTCTCCGGAATCGTCCTTCCTCACATATGGGGCCAACAATTCTCCTTAAGACTTTTCTCTCGAACGCGGCTAAGAGGTCGGAGTGCCTTTTGTTAAGCACCAAAGTCTCGGATCCATATGTGAGTACTGGCAGGACCATGGTCCTGTACATCAGCAGTTTTAAAGTTATGGTGAGATTTCTGGATTTGAAGAGCTTTGACAGACTGTTGTAGGCTCTGTTGGATTTGAGAAGCCGCCCGCGTATTTCTTTTTCTATATTGTTATCGGCTGCTACTATTGACCCGAGGTATTTAAAGGATTGCACCACTTCAAATTCGTGCTCCGCTACCTTGAATGTTTGAACTGTTCCTCTCGCATTCGACGCCACCATGTACTTTGTTTTACCTTCACTAATGTGCAGCCCCAGATTTTGTGCCGCCTGCTCGATCTGGATGAAGGAATCGTGTACAGTTTGCTCGGTTCTTCCGATGATGTCGATGTCGTCTGCGTAAGCCAGTACACATGTTTCGTTGATTTTAAAGCTGCCTTTGACAAAGTGAACAGACAAGCTTTATTATACAAATTATCATTGCTAGGTCTGCCACGAAAATTTCTGTTAACATATTCCAACTTTCTTTTTTCTCCGAGTGCAACGGTATGGGATGGATCATATTTTTCCGATTGGTTTCATTCGACTGCAGGTGTTCCACAAGGATGCATACTTAGTCCATTACTATTTTCCCTTTTTATCGACGAAATATGTGACATTCTCCCTGGTGGTGTATCCTTTGCTAATATGCAAGTAAAAGTTTTGCTCTATGCCGACGACCTGGTAATGCTGGCTGAAAATCCTTTTACATTGCGGTTGCAAATAAATAGACTGAACTCTTTTTGTGAGACTTGGGGGCTTCAAATTAATACTCAAAAAACCAAGGTACTAATTTTTGAATCCCGGCTAAATCGAAGACTACCAGAAGATAATTTGTGCCTTTCCAGCACACGTATTGAAGTTGTGCAAGAGTTTAAATACTTGGGTGTTTTGTTGCCACATAATCTAAACTTTGTCAAGCACACTAATTCAAAAAGTAATGAGGCTAAGCTAGCTTTAAATATAATGTGGCCGAAGTTTTTTGCAAACCGAAATATCGACCTGGCTTCGAAATATCGAGTTTTTAACGCGACTCTTAATGCTTGTATGTGCTATGGGGCTTAAGTTTTAGGATATAGACACTACGAAGCTTTCGAAAAAATTCACAGGCATTTCTTCAAACGTTTGTTTAGATTGCCGAATTTGACTCCAAATTATTCTATTTATGTAGAGTCAGATGTAACACCCATATACATACACAATTTGAAAGCGAATTCGGTCTATATAACAAAAGTTTTGAAAAGAAGTAACAACTGTCTTCATAAGTGCATCCTTATAAAACTTCTCCGAACTAATGCTTCCCCATTTAAAGAGTGGAACCAACTTGCTTTATCGCATGATTATGTTTTGTCCCTGCTAGAGTCAAATGTTGTTGAGTGGGAGGGTATGTTCGTGGATTTAATCGCAAAAGTTGACGACAAAATGTATAACCAACATCTATCCAGAGCAAACTCTTCTACCTCGAGGAATATATACAAGTATTTGAACCACCAACTCCTATCTGAGATGAACTACTTTAGCAAAGAATATTCCCCCGAAGTTATAAGTACTATCTTTAGAGCACGAGTAGAAATCATAAATCTTAACTTTATGTCTCACCGAGATGATTTACCCAAAATTTGTAACTTGTGTAACAGAAGAGATAACGAAGATATTTATCACTTTGTAGCAGTTTGTCCAATATTACAGGAAATTCGTCGGCTGTATTTCCAAGAAAGTTTTCTTTCCTTACAACAAACTTACGCTATTTTAAATGGAGCCCTTAGTTGGCTTAACCTCTACAAATATTGTCAGCATGCCCTAAAATATCGTAACAGTTTCTAATAAGTCAGATTTTTGCCAGTTATAGCAGTTTAAATTTGTTTTGCATTTAATGTTGTAAATCATCTTATAATTTGAAATTTATTCTTTTTCTATATTTAACATTTATTTAAAATTATTTAAATTTATAAACCTTTTTTTTATGTTTCAAATCATTAAAATTGTTGTGTAACTTTTTATATTAAATACATATATAAAATAATCATTTAAATTTTTAATTTTCCTTTTATGTTTCAAATCATTAAAATTGTCATATAGATTTTTTGTATTAAATTTACCAATTTATATAATAACGGTAGTAAACTGAGTTTACAAACAAAATTAATATTAAAATAAAAAAAATTATTTATTTATTACGAAATTTAATGTTAAAATATTCTTACATTTCCTTAAATTTTCTTTTTATTTTATCTCAAATGTCATATCAGGCAGACGGCACGATTGCCATGTCATTAGTCTTAAGAAAAAAACTTTTTGTAAAATCTATTGATATAAAATAAAGAATATATCTATCTATCTATCTATCATGGCTTTTTAAAGTTCTACCCTGGCTATCATAGGCGGCCTTAAAGTATATAAACAGGTAATATGTTGGGATGTTAAATTCTAGACATTTTTCCATCGCCTGCCTAAGGGTAAAGATCTGATCAGTTGTTGATATGCCTGCAATGAAACCACACTGATATTGTCCGATGATGGTTTTAGCGTATGGGGTTATCCGGTCTTGTAGGATAGAGGAGAGTATCTTATAGGCGGTACTCAACAACGTGATACCTCTATAGTTGCTGCACGTTGTGACATCTCCTTTTTTATGTATTGGGCATATTATACCTTTTCGCCAGTTTTCTGGCATTTCTTCATGCTCCCACACGTGCACTATAATATTATGAATTGCCTGACGTAGAGCTGGCCCACCGTGTTGAAATAATTCGGCTGGTATACCATCAGCTCCCGGGGCTTTGTTTTTCTTTAGCCGGCCTAAAGCCTTCTCAACCTCTTCTATGCTTGGTGACGGCAACATAGGGTATTTGTCTTGAAGCAGTGGAGCCTCCACTTCTGCAGTGAGTTGACCATTTAGCAATTCATTAAAGTACACTTCCCATCGCTCCAGTATGCTTTGTGGATCGGTGTTCAGATTTCCCTCTCCGTCCTTGCAGTATGTGCAGCGTGGTGTGTACTGCGTCATGTTCCGGACGGATTGGTAGAACTTCCGCGCCTGGTGCGGACCTCGCTCTCGGCTTTTTTCTATTTCACAGATTATGTTCTTCTCCCAGTCTGATTTTTCCTGTCTGTGAAGCCGTTTTTCTATTCTTCTGAGCTCTTTATATTCTCTATTCGCGTGCCCGCGTTTTATGAGATTGTTGCATTGCTCGGTACGCAACATTCTTACGTTCCGTCGCTAGCTTGCATTCATCATCAAACCAGTTGTTCCGATTTCTACGACTGCTGCCTAAGATGGAGTTGGCAGTACTAATGACAGTATTCTTAAGGCGTGTCCACTTCTCATCTACGCCCAGCATACTGGCTCCAGGACTTACTCTCCCTAAATCAAGTGATTCTAGGGCAAGTCCTAACGCATTACCAAAGGTGTTACTGGCATTTTCATTGCGCAGGGCAGCCGTGTTGATTCGAACCTGATCGGCGGATGCAATGCGTCTTCGCAAGGCAATCCGCCCTCGTAAGACCATACCAACAAGATAGTGACCCGAGTCGAAATTGGCGCCTCGGTACGTTCGTACCGTCCTCAAGTTCAAGTAGTGGCGACGGTCTATCAACACGTGGTCTATTTGGTTACGAGTGACTCCATCAGGTGATACCCAGGTGGTTTTGTAGATATCTTTTCGCGGGAACCTGGTACTCGCAACGACCATGTTTTTCGATGCTGCCAATTCTAAGACTCGAAGTCCATTGTCATTAGTGTTCTCATGCAAACTATGGGTGCCTGCGTAATGCCTGAATATCGGCTCCCGACCTATTTTTGCGTTCAAATCCCCAAGGATGATTTTTACGTCATACCTTGGACAGGCATTGAGGGTCCTCTCGACTTGTTCGTAGTAAGTCTCTTTTTCTTCGTCTGAGGACTCGTCCGTAGGTCCGTGAACGTTAATGAGGCTAATGTTCGTAAGTTTGCCTCGCACGCGAAGGGTACATAGCCTTTCACTTATAGCGTTAAAGCCGATGATGGAAGACTTCATTTTTTCGCTGACTAGGAAGCCTACCCCGAGCACATGGTGTTTTGTATGACAGCTGTAGTATACGTCATATTCTTTCTTCGGTTAAACACCATTCCCTGTCCATCTGATTTCTTGTAGTGCTGTTATGTCAGCTCTATATTTTGACAGTTCATCGGCTTGCTGCTGAGCAGCTCGAGCTCTATAGAGCGATCGTACGTTCCATAAGAAAATTCGTAAATCGTTTTGCCGTTTTCGTTGCGTTGGTTGTCGTCGTGAGACCAGTCCGTTTCCGAGGCTTGTTGTTGGGTTCGTAATTCTAAATTTTACGGAACAGGGAATTAACCTGTTGCCAACCTGAGGAACCAGCCTGATCATATTAGCCTAACCTTTTTTAAAAGGCTTGTTACTAGCGGCCGCCGCGAAGAGGCTATGATCACACTTCCACCTGTCCCAAATAGTTACGGCACGTGCATGTTTTCGTATGCTACATGGTATTCCATCTTTTCGTCTGATGGCTGACCGCCATCATCCGAATACACTCATTCATATTACCCGCAGCATAATTTCATCCAAAATTGACTATGGATTGGCAATCTATGGGAAACGCGCAAAAACAACACTTAACCAAATCAAGCCAACTTACCACACCGCTATCAGGAGCAGCTTGAAAGCTTTGCAACCACACCAACAAAAAACCTGCTTACTGAAGCAGGCCTCCCATCCATTGATCACCAGAGAGACTTTTTAGTTGCTCGACTTGCTCCAAAGTAATGTCAATCTCACAGATCCCCTATAATAGAAGACGCCTAGAAAGTGCTACAGCGCAGAAAAACTCCAAAATGTCCTTCCACCATCTATATCGCTCTGAATTCTGCAAGACATATTGGTATTGCTCCAACAATCTGTACATTGACGCTTGGCAACATACCGCATTGGAAGGTTCCAACCAACGTCATTAACACAAACCTTGCCACATTCAACAAGAAATCGACATCAAAGGAAGCCTACACACAAATTTTCCTTGAATAAACAGACGAATACACCAACGATGCATGGGATTTCCTTTACATAGATGGATTCAAATCGGACACTGGAACTGGTTTCGCAATCGTATCCGAAGCTGGAGACATTATATAAAGTGCCAGACTACAAAACTATTTTTTCAATTTACTCGTCTAAAGCTAACGCAATCATAAAAGCAACAGAAATAGCAAATAGAACAAACAACGTTGTGATTTGCTTCGAGTCTTTCCACACTTAAAGCAATCAACAATGTCCAAAACTGCAACACAATCATACCCTAAATACGTAATAACATCCTTAAAAACAGAAAAACAATTCTTAACTTTGGGTTCCAGGTCTCTCTGGTATCGAAGCATAAACATATTGCCAGTACCTCCAACAAAAAAAGATTTTCTAAAGATGATCAACACCTATTGGGAAAATATAAGATCAAACGATTGGAACACATACCTTGTTAACTTGAGTTTTCAAATTGTAAAATTTTTTTATATATTTTTTATTTTGGATGCATTTCGAGCAGCTTTCCGCTCATCTTCAGCAACACGACTAAATACATATATAAAAATGGTTTTTTCTTTTTCTTTTGTCTACTCTTAAACATAAACAAATGAATACATAGTCAAATAATATTAAAGAAAGTTTGGGGGAGTAAGCAGGAGAAATATATTTTTGGCCAAGTATGTGAAAGAAACCAATTATTGTGGAACTGCGATCGACGTCAAAGTAAACTGAATAAATCAGACTGTATGTTGCCCTTGTCTAAGTTCAAAGTGGTATTATCTTTGTATATACACAAGCTTTCATACGCATCTAATTTTCTCTCGTCGTTGATGCATTTGACCAGGTGCACTTCACTCGTGGAGACTGGGAGATGTTGTTGTTCCAGTATGTGTGATGCGAAAGCCGATTTTTTTGGTTCGTTGTTGGTGACGTATTGCTTGTGCTCGCCGTATCTCTTCCTAATTGATCGTTTCGTTTGTCCATAATATTTTCTGTTGCAAACTCTACAAGAAATTTCATAAATGCCTGCTTTGTCTAACGGATCGGTTTTGTCTTTTAAGGTGTTAAGTTGATTTTTTAATTTAAAAGGGTTCGAATAAACCATTTGCATGTTGTGTCTGTGGAAGGTTGTTTTAAGTCCATTTGTAATGTTTGGAGCGAAGGTGATAGAAACACGTTTAAGGTCATCTTTTTTGTCGATATTTCTGTTTTGTTCGAACAGTGTTGAAAGATTTGCTTTTGTCTGTTTGTGTGAGTGTTTCCGAACGATGTTGTTGATTATTTCCTCGCTGTAACCATTTGTTTTGGCTACTTGTTTTATAAATTCGTACTCTTTAATGTAATTTGTTAATGACAGAGGTAAGCTTACCAAACGGTGTACGAGTGAGTGAAAGGCTGCTAATTTGTGTTGAATCGGTGCATACGAATCGCTTGGAATATATCTGAGAGTACTTGTTGGTTTGTGGTGAACTGTAATTTCAATTTTGTTTTGGTTTCTATGTAGAGTAAGATCCAAAAAGGTCAATTTTTGTTCATTTTCAACTTCGCAAGTGAAATTAATTTCCCGATACTGCTCATTTAACATATCCAATGTGGTGTTAAGGTCACTTCTTTTTATGACTGCAAAAATGTCGTCTACGTAGCGATGCCAGATTCTTGGTAGCAAGTTTCGTGTTTTCAGATTAATTTCAAATTTTGACATGAAGACTTCTGCTATTAGTGGAGATAATGGGTTTCCCATACTCGTGCCAGAGTCTATTTTGAAAAAACGGTTTCTAAAAACAAAGTAGTTCGTGTCCATACACATCTCTGCTGCTCTCATGTAGACATTTATTTCGTTTTCACGTATGTTTTGTTTTGACAAATGTACTTTTAAAGCTGATAGTGCTTCTTTTATAGGGATGGATGGAAAAAGTGCTTCAACATCAAACGAGACTAAAATTTCATCTTCTTTTATAGGATTTTGGTTGATAATTTTAGCAAAATCTATAGAATTTTTCACTGCACAACTATGGAAGGGTGGGAACTTCTTGATTTCATCAACTAACCATCTTGCAATCTTGGTGCATGGTGCTGATAAAAGAGCTACTATTTGTCTCATGTTATCACCTGGTTTGTGTACTTTAGGTAAGCAATACTTCAGTCAATAATTCAGTTACTGAAAAGGTAATAAAATCAGCTAAAAAGAATTGGTTAAATTTAGAATTGAAATCCAAATATGCTGACTTATCTACAACGGAACTTCGACTGTACTCCTTACACCTACAGCTAGCATCAATTTACCATAATAGCAAAATCACAGCTACATACAATTGTGAGTGGTATGAATTTTTACAAAAAACAGCTTCAGAAATTGAGAATTTAGTGATGAAAAAGAAAGAAAAACAAACCCACAAATTCAATACGCTTTTACAGAAAACACCAAGAAGAGAAGCAAAATTCATGACACCACTACCAGTAGACAATGTTGTGTTAAATATTTCAAATGTGGACTTATCAACTGATGAGCTAAATCTTTTAAATAAAGGCTTAAATTATGGTATACATCCCACAACCACACCAGTTACAGATGTAATTGCTGACATTGAAACAGTGTTAAAATATAAATTCCAAACCACCAAAAATGAAATTCGAGAACGCACGAAAGAGTGCATCGACAAAAACAAAAAACCAAAAACAAAACATCCACATCTAAACGAAGCTGAAGTTCTGAAAAATCTAAAGAAAAAAGATATTTTCATAATGAAGGCAGATAAGGGCAACAAAATCGTCATTATGAACACTGCGGAATATGACAAGAGAGTTTGGAAACTGATTGAAACGAATAACTACAAGGAAGTGAAAAAATCCCCACTAAATAAAATGACAACAGCAGCTAATGATGTTCGGAAAGAGATCAGCACTGTTTTTGGTGACCGTTTTAAGTGGCGTCTTCTTGTTCCAAACCCAGAAGTACCAAAACTGTATTGCTTACCTAAAGTACACAAACCAGGTGATAACATGAGACAAATAGTAGCTCTTTTATCAGCACCATGCACCAAGATTGCAAGATGGTTAGTTGATGAAATCAAGAAGTTCCCACCCTTCCATAGTTGTGCAGTGAAAAATTCTATAGATTTTGCTAAAATTATCAACCAAAATCCTATAAAAGAAGATGAAATTTTAGTCTCGTTTGATGTTGAAGCACTTTTTCCATCCATCCCTATAAAAGAAGCACTATCAGCTTTAAAAGTACATTTGTCAAAACAAAACATACGTGAAAACGAAATAAATGTCTACATGAGAGCAGCAGAGATGTGTATGGACACGAACTACTTTGTTTTTAGAAACCGTTTTTTCAAAATAGACTCTGGCACGAGTATGGGAAACCCATTATCTCCACTAATAGCAGAAGTCTTCATGTCAAAATTTGAAATTGATCTGAAAACACGAAACTTGCTACCAAGAATCTGGCATCGCTACGTAGACAACATTTTTGCAGTCATAAAAAGAAGTGACCTTAACACCACATTGGATATGTTAAATGAGCAGTATCGGGAAATTAATTTCACTTGCGAAGTTGAAAATGAACAAAAATTGACCTTTTTGGATCTTACTCTACATAGAAACCAAAACAAAATTGAAATTACAGTTCACCACAAACCAACAAGTACTCTCAGATATATTCCAAGCGATTCGTATGCACCGATTCAACACAAATTAGCAGCCTTTCACTCACTCGTACACCGTTTGGTAAGCTTACCTCTGTCATTAACAAATTACATTAAAGAGTACGAATATATAAAACAAGTAGCCAAAACAAATGGTTACAGCGAGGAAATAATCAACAACATCGTTCGGAAACACTCACACAAACAGACAAAAGCAAATCTTTCAACACTGTTCGAACAAAACAGAAATATCGACAAAAAAGATGACCTTAAACGTGTTTCTATCACCTTCGCTCCAAACATTACAAATGGACTTAACACAACCTTCCACAGACACAACATGCAAATGGTTTATTCGAACCCTTTTAAATTAAAAAATCAACTTAACACCTTAAAAGACAAAACCGATCCGTTAGACAAAGCAGGCATTTATGAAATTTCTTGTGGAGTTTGCAACAGAAAATATTATGGACAAACGAAACGATCAATTAGGAAGAGATACGGCGAGCACAAGCAATACGTCACCAACAACGAACCAAAAAAATCGGCTTTCGCATCACACATACTGGAACAACAACATCTCCCAGTCTCCACGAGTGAAGTGCACCTGGTCAAATGCATCAACGACGAGAGAAAATTAGATGCGTATGAAAGCTTGTGTATATACAAAGATAATACCGCTTTGAACTTAGACAAGGGCAACATACAGTCTGATTTATTCAGTTTACTTTGACGTCGATCGCAGTTCCACAATAATTGGTTTCTTTCACATACTTGGCCAAAAATATATTTCTCCTGCTTACTCCCCCAAACTTTCTTTAATATTATTTGACTATGTATTCATTTGTTTATGTTTAAGAGTAGACAAAAGAAAAAGAAAAAACCATTTTTATATATGTATTTAGTCGTGTTGCTGAAGATGAGCGGAAAGCTGCTCGAAATGCATCCAAAATAAAAAATATATAAAAAAATTTTACAATTTGAAAACTCAAGTTAATGTGTGTTATTTATAATTAATGTTTAATGTATATGAGTTTTCGTTAATCGTTTCAATTTTCCTTTTAAACATACCTTGTAATGAAATTATTTGAAAAATACTACTTAAGTTAAAAATACTACTTAAGTTTAAAATACTACTTAATTTATCTTATTTCACCGCTTGTGAGCAGACCATTCCAAGTCTTGTTCGAAAGAATCACATATTCTATTTTAGTACTTTTGCGAAGATCGAAAAATGTCCATCGCCATTGATTTCCTCTGAGTCGATCTTTCTTTTCCGATCAACCACACAAGAAGATGGTCCAACATTCCGCAAACGAGGCTCTTAAATATTATAATCAGTAAATATTTGTTGGCAAAACGTAAGTTAACACTTTGCTTACTCGTTTCTAATATTCATTCACTCATTGCAAATTATTTTTGTTGGTTTGAACAGGGGCATAAGGTGATTTATATGAAAAAAAGCTTTTACACCAGCACGTGCCAAGATCGCCAAATTGCACAATTATGTACCCCGGTACTTTGCAATCGACGTGGCTTACGAGCAAGACGATATCAACAAGCTTCTCAACCTACCTACTCAGTCGGTATAGCAATAGGTAGGTAGAAATGGCGGTTATTCTACGAGAAAAACCCAATTAGCGCTTCGGTATAGCAATAACTCTGCAATTCGTTTATAACAACGCCGCCGTGAAGGTTGTCTTGAAACTTATATGACCACGTTAAAAATACATAAGCCAAAGTACATGGTGTTCATCGTATAGTGTACCAGAGATCGGATGCCAGATAAATCCCCCCAGAAACTTTAACTTACCAAAATCGTAATATGTGCCGCCTTAAAATTTCAGAAATATATTCTTGCCCTTAGTGAAAATATAATAGAAAGAAAAAGAAAAAAGCAATAGCTTAAGAAAAGTTTTAAAATTGAAAGAAAAAAAAATGTTAACTAAAAAAATATGTTATATAAGTTAATTTTTTGATTGAGTTTGTTAAGCGACGTTTTCCATAATAGCTAGAATAGGATATAGTTACAATAGAAAACATTTATGATTCAAATATTAAGTGTGTGAGAATGATAGAGAGAAGAGAGAAAATGAGAAAAAATAATAAAAAAAAAGTCAAAAGAAAGAAGAAAAAAACTACCTACCAAGCCCTAACCTAAAACCAAATATTTACCTTATACAAACTTTAATTACCATAAATGTTTGATAAGCTTAGCCAACTAAGCAGCAAAGAAAAATACATACGTCGAACATTGTGCGCGCAACGTTGGATGGATCCTCGAAAAAAAGGTGAGTAAAGTGGATTTAATTAAAAATATTTGTTTTTGGGTTATACTCTTGAATCACCGGTAAATTACCAGCTAAAATATAAAACCAATTTTTTTTTCATCACTCAGATTTTTTCTATTATTATTATCATTGTTGTTTTATTGTACTATTCGTACTATAGAATGTCAGTTTTATTACTGACCATTCTGTCAATTTTTCATTGAATTTTTTGAACAACAACAACAACTTAAAGGTGCTACCACCAATTTTTAAACGAATTTTATTATTCGTTTTTCCATTTTTGGCTGGAGATATAGCTATTTCAAGGAGTAAAAAAATAAAATCGAATTTTTAGTGACCTTTGTATATAAAGATATATAATTGTTATTTGTGGGCTATAGGTCGATTGTAATAAAAAGATGTTATTTATTCATTACAACGTTTCGAGTATGTTTGTACTCTTCATCAGGCCTTTATTATAACAAAAGAACAAAATAATACATACATATATTATTTTGAATTCTGAATTAGAAATTTGTTAAAAAAAAATTAACCATCTTATTCTCTTTGAGAATAAGGCAACTACTTTTAAATAAAAAGACCGTTTTTATTTTTCATTAATTTTGTCTTTATTTAAGCTTCAGATCCCTTACCGTCGGGGGAAATCTTGAGCTGTACGTCGTCAAAGACTATATTTCTAAAACTAAACTTGACTCTGGTCAAGCGAACATTTTTATATTAAAAATATGCTTATGCAGCAAGTCTGCATATCGATAAAAACCTATTTCATCATTTGTCTTTATATGATGAAATCTAAACAAAAAGGGTGGATGTTCTTAAATTTAATTATCTTTTTGTGTATACAAATGCTGACACAAGATCTTTATTACATACATTGGAAGCTTGGGCATCGTTTCTCGTACACAAGTTGCAGAGGAAAAAGTATTGATAAGGTTTCTTGTGATCGCATTTGTATACTTGATCATAAATTACATTTTTAATTAAATGAAAAGTCAAGCGTTTCAAGTGTTTGTTTGTTTTGGGGCGCACAAGGAGGCTCTGACATAACTTATTAGTATACAATTTTTAAATTAATTTTTGAAAAATGTGACGTCACAATTACTTACAACAATTATCAAGAAACAAAGAATATTAAATTGAAATTAAATGTAGTTAGACATCAATAAAACAGTAACTAAAAAAAATCAAAAATTAAATCAAACATTTTTATACTAATTATTTAAAAGAAAAATACTGACGACAGTTAAAATTTTCCATTCCACTGCACTACACAATCACCTACTTTTGATCCTACTTTTTGTTGCTGGCCTTTTTATAATTTGGCTATAGGCATTGCTCAGATTGTCGCAATCTGACCTACGGTTGACGGCATTAGTGTTGTCTAAGATATGCAACATTTCTAGCAACATTCGTTTAGAATAATGTTGTTCCGTTTGAAGAATTTCATTATTCTCTAAGTCCGGTGTATGTTTCTCTTCTATGCAATGCTGAGTAAACGCCGTTTTATGAGAAGCTCCGCTATTTAAATCAGACCTCCGCTATTTAAATCAGACCTGATACAGGATAGATTGGCGGTTCCGTTAACCTACCACGTCGGCTGTAGGACTGTGGATCGGCGACTCCTTAACGATCGGGACGTCGGCTCTGGGAACGGAGCAGAACGTCTGCGGTTCAATAGAGCTGTGCCCCTTCGGTACAGAAAGGACTTAATTAAGCAAGTCAAAAAATTCTGGTGGTTGGGTGACCACCGTGATATTGAAAGTTGACCACATTGTTGCTTTGGTCGACTTACATAGTTCTAAGGTAAATATAGGTAGAGTTGGTAGAACAGTGACGGTGGCACCAAAAAAAAGTATATAAGTAAATGTATTTGTATGTGGGTACTTGCGGTTGCCAATATATATGTTTATATATATGTACATATATGCATGTGTATGGGCGTGCGTGAGTATGTATATGCGTATGCAAAAAAAAAAATGCTGGTGGCTGTTCTAGTTATTTTGAATAGTTTTAATTAGATATAATGAAGTTTAAGTTAGTTTTATTTAGTTATAACGTAGCTTAAAGGTAGTTTTATTAAGTATAATTTAGTTTTAATTAGTTTTATTTGGGTAAAGGGTAGCTTAAAGTTTTATAAAAAATTAAAAAAAATGATATAAGTAATAAGTTTGTTTTTTAATAATTTTCTCGTTAGTTTTAAGTAATCATGAATTTTAAATATAAGTTATTTTACGTCGAAAGGCATTGTTTAAGTATAGTCATAGTTTAATTTAGAGCGTTCGCATGGGGCCAGTAAGTTAGTTAAGTTAATATGTAAGCTAGTCGTTTAAGATTTTTAGTCAAGTATTAAGATAGATATAAGGAAATGAAGAAATAAAAAATGAATTAAAATGCAAAAAAAATGTGGCCGACGACAGAGTGGAGTGTCGTGGGTTCGAGCCCCACCCTGGTCAGGGCTTTTTTTAAATAAGTTCTGGGAAAAAGTCAACAAAAACCGAGAGGAACAAGAACAACAGATGATAAAGTCAACGGGGACATCGGAAGAAGCTCCCCCAACGACAAGTGAAGCAGTTTCTGATTTTTAATGGAACAAAGCGAAAAACCAATGTACGGGTGCCGTTCTGGTTGATTTAGAGAAGGCTTTCGACACCGTATGGTTAGAGGGTCTTTATCTGAAGCTAACTTAATTTGGCATAAGTAAACCACTGTTTTATATGCTTAATGGTAGAAAGTTTGTTGTCAAAAGTGGCAATGTAACTTCTAACACAACATTTGATATAAAAACGGTCTACAGCAAGGAGCTGTGAACCCGCCGATTCTTTTTAGTATTTACACCAGCGATCTGATAGGTAGTCTCACTCATGCAAGTGCGTATGCCGATGACCTTATAGCGTACCTGACGGGTCGAAAAGTTGAAGTCTTCAGAATTCTCCTGCAGCGTGACTTCGACAAGATTCACCGATATTGTGATGCGATATTGGGAAAGGAGCAGAACGCTGTTCCGTAGAGCCGAAAGTACTACGATAAGGAAGTCCAAAAATACTGGTGGTCGGGGGACCACCTTGATATTGATGGTTGACCTGAGTTGTTGCCTTGGCCGACCTACGTATTTTTAGGTATTATTAGATAGATTTTATGTAGGACAGTGGTGGCACCAAAAAAAATTATAAAAAACTAAATTTGCATTTTTTCGTGGGTATGTGCATTTGGCGCTGTTACATATAGATATGTTTATATATGCTTTTTTTTTTTTTTTTTTTAATTCAATTTTAATTTTAAATTTAACTTATAACTACTTAAATGCTAGACAAAAACCTTAAAAACTAGCTTACAGAATAATTTAACTAACTTAATGGCCCCATGCGGGCGCTCTAAATTATACTATAACTATATTAAAAAAATGCCTTTCGGCGTACAGACTAACTTATATTAAAATTCAATATTATTTAAAACTAAACGATAAATTCTTTAAAACTCGTTTTCCTTTGACATTTTTATATAAAACTTAAAACTACCCTTTACCTAAATAAAACTAAATTAACCTAAATAAAACTAAAATATACGTAATGAATATACGTAAATAACTTAAAACTACTTAAAAATACTTAAAATAACTTAAAACTAGAACAGCCACCAGCAGCATTTTTTTTCCCGCAGCAGCTTATGCAAATGCACCTATACCTAAACATATGCATATATGAATATATATACATATGGATTAGTGCCAAATGCACATATCCACAAGAGCAATGCAGTTTTTTGTTTTTATAATTTTTTTGGTGCCACCACTGTCCTACTTAAATATACCTATTGATACCTAAAAATACGTAGGTCGGCCTAGGCAACAACTTTGATCAACCATCAATATCAAAGTGGTCCCCCAACCACCAGAATTGTTTTACTTGCTTAACTAAGTCCTTTCTGTCCCGAAGGGGCACAGCTCTACTGAACCGCAGACGCTCTGCTCCGTTCCCAGAGCCGACGTCTCGATCATACAGGAGTCACCGATCCACAGTTCTACGGCCGACGTGGAAGATTAACGGAACCGCCAATCTATCCTGTATCAGCCCCCGACTGTCTAAATAGAGGAATGTCTCGGGCGGGATGAAACCGTTAAGACGAACGCTCTCACTATATTCATCATTAGGGTAGTAAGCCCCGAAAATAAGTCCATTGGCTGAGGTAATCGCTCTTGCAATGTGACCCCGAATCAGCTTAATTAAAAAGTTATCTATCCTGTTTATATTGGCCCCGTTGTATAAGACCTCGTTGGCATAATAATGTTTGTACTCCGACTCTGGTGTTCTGTGTAATCCAAGACAGGTCCTAAGACACTGCCTCTCAAATACCCGAATCTTTTCCATTTGAGATGGGGCAACGTTAAACCACACAGGGCACCCATAGGCAATCATCGGGGGGATGAGGGCCATGTAGCAAATCACCTTTACCCTGTTTTCAAGGCGGCTGCTATAAAACAACCGTCTTGTCGATTGAAATATAGATACTGATCTAGCCAGATACCAAGGTACTTTACTACATCTTTACTCGCCAGTGGATGTCCACTTGGTCCAACGATCACTAGATTTCTCCAGTTCTTTTTTGTATCCCTAGAAGCCCTAGACAAAAAGGTTCTAAACAGGATAGTTTCTGATTTCTGAAAGTTAATTTTTAACTTCCAGTCATCACAATATCGCTGAATCTTATCGAAGTCACGCTGCAAGAGAATTCTGATGACTTCAACTTTTGGACCCGTCCTGTACGCTACAAGGTCAACGGCATACGCAATTGCATGAGTAAGACTACCCATCAGATCGCTGGTGTAAATACTAAATATACTAAATAAAAATACTAAAAATACAGCTCCTTGCTGTAGACCGTTTTTAATGTCAAAAGTTGTGGCGGAAGTTACATTGCCACTTTTGACAACAAACTTTCTACCATTGAGCATGTCATGAAGCTTATATAACAGTGGTTTACTTATGCCAAATCTAGTTAATTTCAGATAAAGACCCTCTAACCATACGGTGTCGAAAGCCTTCTCTAAATCCACAAAAACGGCACCCGTGCATTGGTTTTTCGCTTTGTTCCATTGAACATCAGAAACTAACTTAGACGCGGCATTAATAGTGTCATGTCCCGCCTTAAAGCCAAACTGATTGTCTGGAATAATATTTTTGTCCTCAGCATACTTGAACAGAGCTCTATTGAGAATCTTTTCGAATACCTTACTGATACTTGGAAGAAGACTTATCGACCGAAGATTTGCCGGATTGGAGCTGTCCTTTCCCTTTTTGGGGAGAGGATGGACCACAGCTGTCTTCCAACTCACTGAATAATATGCATTATTCAATGCGTTGTTGAACAGTGTGGTATAAATGTCTATGGCTTCCTCAGGGAGATGTCGTAACACCATGTTGGGTATACCATCGACCCCCGCAGATTTCTTTTTCTTTAATGTTTGAAAAATTAACTGAAGTTCTACCTTCGAAATTAACAATGAACTGGGTCCATTTCGCTCGGCGATGGTGGCGTTTGCCAAGTTTATATATGCATTTTTTTTTTTTTTTTTTTAATTCAATTTTTATTTTCAATTTAACTTATAACTACTTAAATGCTAGACAAAAACCTTAAAAACTAGCTTACAGAATAACTTAACTAACTAACTGGCCCCATGCGGGCGCTCTAAATTATACTATAACTTTATTTAAAAAATGCCTTTCGGCGTAAAGACTAACTTATATTAAAATTCAATATTATTTAAAACTAAACGAGACATTCTTTAAAACTCGTTTTCCTTTGACATTTTTATATAAAGCTTAAAACTACCCTTTACCTAAATAAAACTAAATTAACCTAAATAAAACGAAAGTATACGTAATGAATATACGTAAATAACTTAAAACTACTTAAAAATACTTAAAATAACTTAAAACTAGAACAGCCACCAGCAGCATTTTTTTTTTTTTTTTTTTTTACCCGCAGCAGCTTATGCAAATGCACACACACCTATACATATGCATATATGAATATATATACATATGTATTAGTGCCAAATGTACATATCCACAAGAGCAATGCAGTTTTTTGTTTTTATAATTTTTTTGGTGCCACCACTGTCCTACTTAAATATACCTATTGATACCTAAACATACGTAGGTCGGCCTAGGCAACAACTTTGGTCAACCATCAATATAAAACTCAAAGTGGTCCCCCAACCACCAGAATTGTTTTACTTGCTTAACCAAGTCCTTTCTGTCCCGAAGGGGCACAGCTCTACTAAACCGCAGACGCTCTGCTCCGTTCCCAGAGCCAACGTCTCGATCATACAAGAGTCGCCGATCCACAGTTCTACGGCCGACGTGGTAGATTAACGGAACCGCCAATCTATCCTGTATCAGCCCCCGCCTGTCTAAATAGAGGAATGTCTCGGGCGGGATGAAACCGTTAAGACGAACGCTCTCCCTATATTCATCATTAGGGTAGTAAGCCCCGAAAATAAGTCCATTGGCTGAGGTCATCGCTCTTGCAATGTGACCCCGAATCAGCTTAATTAAAAAGTTATCTATCCTGTTTATATTGGCCCCGTTGTATAAGACCTCGTTGGCATAATAATGTTTGTACTCCGACTCTGGTGTTCTGTGTAATCCAAGACAGGTCCTAAGAAACTGCCTCTCAAACACCCGAATCTTTTCCATTTGAGATGGGGCAACGTTGAACCACACAGGGCACCCATAGGCAATCATTGGCCGGATAAGGGCCATGTCGCAAATCACCTTTACTCTGCTGTCAAGGCGGCTGCTATAAAACAACCGTCTTGTCAACCCAAAGGCTCCCCTAGCTCTGGCCAGAGCAGCATCTATATGTCGATTGAAATATAGATACTGATCTAGCCAGATGCCAAGGTACTTTACCACATCCTTACTCGCCAGTGGATGTCCACTTGGTCCAACGATCACTAGATTTCTCCAGTTCTTTCTTGTATCCCTAGAAGCCCTAGACAACGGGGTTCTAAACAGGATAGTTTCTGATTTCTGAAAGTTAATTTTTAACTTCCAGTCATCACAATATCGCTGAATCTTGTCGAAGTCACGCTGCAAGAGATTTTTGATGACTTCAACTTTTGGACCCGTCCTGTACGCTACAAGGTCATCGGCATACGCAATCGCATGAGTGAGACTACCTATCAGATCGCTGGTGTAAATACTAAAAAGAATCGGTGAGTTCACAGCTCCTTGCTGTAGACCGTTTTTAATATCAAAAGTTGAGGTGGAAGTTACATTGTCACTTTTGACAACAAACTTTCTACCAGTGAGCATGTCATGAAGCATATATAACAGTGGTTTACTTATGCCAAGTCTAGTTAACTTCAGATAAAGACCCTCTAACCATACGGTGTCGAAAGCCTTCTCTAAATCAACCAGAACGGCACCCGTGCATTGATTTTTCGCTTTGTTCCATTGAACATCAGAAACCAACTTAGACGCGGCATGAATAGTGTCATGCCCCGCCTTAAAGCCAAACTGATTATCTGGAATAATATTTTTGTCCTCAGCCCACTTGAACAGAGCTCTATTGAGAATCTTCTCGAATACCTTACTGATACTTGGAAGAAGACTTATCGACCGAAGATTTGCCGGATTGGAGCTGTCCTTTCCCTTTTTGGGGAGAGGATGGACCACAGCTGTCTTCCAACTCACTGGATAATATGCATTATTCAATGCGTTGTTGAACAGTGTGGTATAAATGTCTACTGCTTCCTGAGGGAGATGTCGTAAAACAATGTTGGGTATGCCATCGACCCCCGCAGATTTCTTTTTCTTTAATGTTTGAAAAATTAACTGAAGCTCTACCTTCGAAATTAACAATGAACTGGGACCATTTTGCTCGGCGATGGTGGCGTTTGCCAAGTTTTCGTCATTGAACCCGGTGAAACCGGTATTCTCGGATCGCCATTGCGTAATGCTATTTCCAAGGTAGAAGTTGTGCAGTAAGGCTCTGTTCTCCAGGTCCTGATTCGGACGAATGCTAGCATTCACCTTATACACTTGCTGGAAAGCAGCACCTACAGCCTCTACTTTTTCCTGAGGATCTTCTATTATAAAAAAATTATTATTGAGAATGGCAGCCTCCGGATCAATTCCCGCAATCGTTAGTACGTCTTCGTTATCTATTGTCCTCTGAAGTTTAAGACATGGAAGTTCGTTTTGATCATTTCTTCTAAATATCTTATTTATTTGGGGAAACATACTAGGGTCGCTGGAATTAACGGCCCGAATTCTGTTATCCCAATATAAATTAATAGACAATCTATAATTTTGTTTAATCAGAACATTAATGTTTTTGATCGACGACTTCAATGTCCTAATCTCCAGATCACGTGTGTCCGTGAAACATCTGTACAGAAGTTTCAATCTAGTCAGCAGTCCACTTTTTTGTCGGTGTAGTGCGTTGATTGTCGCGTTCTTGTATAAACCAGTAGGGTCTTGTTCCTTATATTTTGGGATTGTTCTGTCCATTGTTCGTTTTATAGTCGTATCCATTTGAGTCAAGAACCCGTCGATCTCGAGGTTCGTCAGGTTCCTGTCATTTGGTGGAGAAATGTCATCGGAACGTATTTCTCTTGCCAAGGCGTTGGAAAAGCGTGGCCAGCGCGTCTTACTGAAATTGTAAGAGTGCACAGGCACATACTCATCCAATTCCACAAGTTCGCTCGGAAGCTGTATTACGGTGGCAAGTCCGCAGTGATCACTGTCGTATTCAATCGTTCGTAAACAGTTTCTTGTCTGTTGATTTGTTGCGTCAGTTATAACTAGTCGTGAGTCAAGCAGTAAAAGATCCAGAAAACTACCACTTCTCGGAAATGACGGTCTATCTGTAGCCAAAAGGTCGATCCTACACTCAACGCTGTATCTACCCATCCAATTAAAAAGATGATTCTCTCTAGGATTTTGTATTTGGTTTCCCCAATCTGCATGTTTGGCGTTTAAGTCCCCTGCCATGAGATAATAATTCTCATCCAAGTTCAGTCTTAAGCATTCGAAAAGTTTTTCGAGTTCTGCGATAAAATAAGCTGGCTGAGGTGCGTCAGGTGCGTACACCGCGATTGCGTACATTCTTTTCCCCTACTGGAGAGGAATGCAAACGATGCAGGCTTCAAGCAACCCGAATCTTCGCACTTCACTATTATATATAACTTTATGTTTAATGCCCTTTCGTATGAAGATTGCGACCCCACCCCCTTGAGAGGAGTTGGGCCGATCCCTTCTTACGATATTGTAATTTTTATTAGTCAGTTTGTGTTTCTGGTTTAGCTTAGTTTCGCTAGCCATAAACACATTAGGACTTTGGTCTTGCAGCAAATGAAAGAGGTTTGCTCTACGTTCGGTCCTAATCAGCGAATTAACATTCACAGCTAGGATCTTAAAGGGTCGCTCAGGCAGCGCGCCTTCAACCATTTCGTGCCGGCAGAATAGAGTAGAGGTAATCCACCCTAGCCGCCTGCTCCCTGATCTGTTTTTGCACGTCGGTTAACTGACCATGAATGGTCAGCAACACCTGCATCAGATCTGCCTCTGGCACAGGAGCCGTAGGCACTTGGACCTGTTTGGCTACCTGTGGTTGAGGCTGTACCGTGTTTCCCTTTCCAGACGCCATTTGGGCGTAAGAAATTGCGGAATTGATGGAAGTTGTTGTCTGGCGTACTTCAGGGCGTCTCACCTCAACTGTTTTCTTTTGGGCTTTGTTTTGCTTTATCTCCTGAAACTTCGGACATCCCCGATAGTTTGCGGGGTGCCCGGAGCCTCGGCAGAGCGCACATTTTAACTGGGTCATATCTGTGACCCTATCTTGCCCGAGTTTACACTCCCCTGTTTTGTGGGTATCTCCACATTTAACGCAGACTGGGTCCATACCAAAGTTAACTGCAACGTGTCCAAACCCTTGGCAGTTCATGCATTGAAGCATGTCTTTCTGCTTGTTTAATTTTTCCCATCGTACAACTTGGTAATCCAGGACTTTTATATTCCTTAGACCACTCAATTTGCTTTGGGGCGAGAGCTGAACTAGAAAGAATGGTAACTTCCGTTTCTCCCGTCTGGCTTTGATTGTGATAATAATTCTGAGATAATAATTCTCATTCAAGTTCAGTCTTAAGCATTCGAAAAGTTTTTCGAGTTCTGCGATAAAATTAGCCGGCTGAGGTGCGTCAGGTGCGTAAACCGCGATTGCGTACATTCTTTTCCCCTGCTGGAGAGGAATGCAAACGATGCAGGCTTCTAGCAATTCGAATCTTCGCACTTCGCTATCATATATAACCTTATGTTTAATGCCCTTTCGTATGAAGATTGCGACCCCACCCCTTGAGAGGAGTTGGGCCGATCCCTTCTTACGATATTGTAATTTTTATTAGTCAGTTTGTGTTTCTCATCCAATTCCACAAGTTCGCTCGGAAGCTGTATTACGGTGGCAAGTCCGCAGTGATCACTGTCGTATTCAATCGTTCGTAAACAGTTTCTTGTCTGTTGATTTGTTGCGTCAGTTATAACTAGTCGTGAGTCAAGCAGTAAAAGATCCAGAAAACTACCACTTCTCGGAAATGACGGTCTATCTGTAGCCAAAAGGTCGATCCTACACTCAACGCTGTATCTACCCATCCAATTAAAAAGATGATTCTCTCTAGGATTTTGTATTTGGTTTCCCCAATCTGCATGTTTGGCGTTTAAGTCCCCTGCCATGAGATAATAATTCTCATCCAAGTTCAGTCTTAAGCATTCGAAAAGTTTTTCGAGTTCTGCGATAAAATAAGCTGGCTGAGGTGCGTCAGGTGCGTACACCGCGATTGCGTACATTCTTTTCCCCTACTGGAGAGGAATGCAAACGATGCAGGCTTCAAGCAACCCGAATCTTCGCACTTCACTATTATATATAACTTTATGTTTAATGCCCTTTCGTATGAAGATTGCGACCCCACCCCCTTGAGAGGAGTTGGGCCGATCCCTTCTTACGATATTGTAATTTTTATTAGTCAGTTTGTGTTTCTGGTTTAGCTTAGTTTCGCTAGCCATAAACACATTAGGACTTTGGTCTTGCAGCAAATGAAAGAGGTTTGCTCTACGTTCGGTCCTAATCAGCGAATTAACATTCACAGCTAGGATCTTAAAGGGTCGCTCAGGCAGCGCGCCTTCAACCATTTCGTGCCGGCAGAATAGAGTAGAGGTAATCCACCCTAGCCGCCTGCTCCCTGATCTGTTTTTGCACGTCGGTTAACTGACCATGAATGGTCAGCAACACCTGCATCAGATCTGCCTCTGGCACAGGAGCCGTAGGCACTTGGACCTGTTTGGCTACCTGTGGTTGAGGCTGTACCGTGTTTCCCTTTCCAGACGCCATTTGGGCGTAAGAAATTGCGGAATTGATGGAAGTTGTTGTCTGGCGTACTTCAGGGCGTCTCACCTCAACTGTTTTCTTTTGGGCTTTGTTTTGCTTTATCTCCTGAAACTTCGGACATCCCCGATAGTTTGCGGGGTGCCCGGAGCCTCGGCAGAGCGCACATTTTAACTGGGTCATATCTGTGACCCTATCTTGCCCGAGTTTACACTCCCCTGTTTTGTGGGTATCTCCACATTTAACGCAGACTGGGTCCATACCAAAGTTAACTGCAACGTGTCCAAACCCTTGGCAGTTCATGCATTGAAGCATGTCTTTCTGCTTGTTTAATTTTTCCCATCGTACAACTTGGTAATCCAGGACTTTTATATTCCTTAGACCACTCAATTTGCTTTGGGGCGAGAGCTGAACTAGAAAGAATGGTAACTTCCGTTTCTCCCGTCTGGCTTTGATTGTGATAATAATTCTGAGATAATAATTCTCATTCAAGTTCAGTCTTAAGCATTCGAAAAGTTTTTCGAGTTCTGCGATAAAATTAGCCGGCTGAGGTGCGTCAGGTGCGTAAACCGCGATTGCGTACATTCTTTTCCCCTGCTGGAGAGGAATGCAAACGATGCAGGCTTCTAGCAATTCGAATCTTCGCACTTCGCTATCATATATAACCTTATGTTTAATGCCCTTTCGTATGAAGATTGCGACCCCACCCCTTGAGAGGAGTTGGGCCGATCCCTTCTTACGATATTGTAATTTTTATTAGTCAGTTTGTGTTTCTCATCCAATTCCACAAGTTCGCTCGGAAGCTGTATTACGGTGGCAAGTCCGCAGTGATCACTGTCGTATTCAATCGTTCGTAAACAGTTTCTTGTCTGTTGATTTGTTGCGTCAGTTATAACTAGTCGTGAGTCAAGCAGTAAAAGATCCAGAAAACTACCACTTCTCGGAAATGACGGTCTATCTGTAGCCAAAAGGTCGATCCTACACTCAACGCTGTATCTACCCATCCAATTAAAAAGATGATTCTCTCTAGGATTTTGTATTTGGTTTCCCCAATCTGCATGTTTGGCGTTTAAGTCCCCTGCCATGAGATAATAATTCTCATCCAAGTTCAGTCTTAAGCATTCGAAAAGTTTTTCGAGTTCTGCGATAAAATAAGCTGGCTGAGGTGCGTCAGGTGCGTACACCGCGATTGCGTACATTCTTTTCCCCTACTGGAGAGGAATGCAAACGATGCAGGCTTCAAGCAACCCGAATCTTCGCACTTCACTATTATATATAACTTTATGTTTAATGCCCTTTCGTATGAAGATTGCGACCCCACCCCCTTGAGAGGAGTTGGGCCGATCCCTTCTTACGATATTGTAATTTTTATTAGTCAGTTTGTGTTTCTGGTTTAGCTTAGTTTCGCTAGCCATAAACACATTAGGACTTTGGTCTTGCAGCAAATGAAAGAGGTTTGCTCTACGTTCGGTCCTAATCAGCGAATTTACATTCACAGCTAGGATCTTAAAGGGTCGCTCAGGCAGCGCGCCTTTAACCATTTCGCGTTGCCGGCAGAATAGAGTAGAGGTAATCCACCCTAGCCGCCTGCTCCCTTATCTGTTTTTGCACATCGGTTAACTGACCATGAATGGTCAGCAACACCTGCATCAGATCTGCCTCTGGCACAGGAGCCGTAGGCACTTGGACCTGTTTGGCTACCTGTGGTTGAGGCTGTACCGTTTTTCCCTTTCCAGACGCCATTTGGGCGTAAGAAATTGCGGGATTGACGGAAGTTGATGTCTGGCGTACTTCAGGACGTCTCACCTCTACTGTCTTCTTTTGGTCTTTGTTTTTTTTCATTTTCTGAAACTTCGGACATCCCCGATAGTTTGCGGGGTGCCCGGAGCTTCGGCAAAGTGCACACTTTAACTGGGTCCTGTCCTCGACCCTCTCTTTTCCGAGCTTGCATTCACCTATCTTGTGGGAATCTCCACATTTGACACAAACTGGATCCATACCACAGTTTGCTGCCACGTGGCCGTATCCTTGGCAGTTCATGCATTGAAGCATGTCTCTCTGCCTATTTAATTTTTCCCATCTTACAATTTGGTAGTTTAGGACGGTTATACTCCTTAAACTACTCAACTTGCTTTGGGGCGAGAGCTGAACGAGGAAGAATGGTAAATTCCGTTTCTCCCGTCTGGCCTTAACTGTGGAAAACGGTCTGACCCCGATAAAATCGAGATCGTCGCTCGCCACTTGACGGAGCTCTGCTAGAGCGCCTGCGGATCCGTAGAGGATTCGATACCCTTCAGGAGGACTGTTTGAAGCTTGTCTTCCTTCGGGGTGAAACTATAAAATTCAGTTCTAGTTTGAGACAGAAGGTCTTTAACTTTTTTGTAGTGCTCTAAAGATGAGCACTGAATAGAATGGCTGTCTGCGCTTAGGCGCTTGATTGTAAAATTGTTGCCTACGACCGACCTACATATCTGAATAGTTTCTTTTATTTCCATCTTAAATGTGTTAATGGGTGGCACCTTACCTCGCTTTGCTTGTGGCTGCTGCTGTTGTTGCAGTTGTTGTAACTGCTGCTGTTGTGTCTGCTGCGGTTGATGCTGTTGCGGTTGTTGCTGTTGCGGTTGTCGCTGCTGCTGTTGCTGCTTCTGTGTCTGTTGTCGTTGCTGTTGCGGTTGTTGTTGTTGTTGTTTTGCTTGCTGTTGCTGAGGCTGATGCTGTGATTGCCGAGACGGTTGTTGTGGCTTATGAAGCTGTTGCTGTGGCTGCTTCCTTGATTGCTGCTTCTGTGGCTGCTGCTGGTCTGGGAGTGGTTGTTGTTCTTTAGGAGACTGCTGTTGTTGCGTAGCTTGCTCTTGGAGCGCTTGTTGGCGGGTGCGCTGCTCAGGGGCAACTATGCGCTCCTTCTCCCGTCTTGCCTCCTGCTTCTTTTTTAGCGCTTCGACTAGCTCTATGAGTGAAGAGATTTGCTCCGTCAAAGCCTCAATCTGCTGGTCCTCTTCTTGGTCAGACAGCTCGACTACCTCGCCACTGACGTAATGTCCTTCTCCTTCCACAGACATGTAGGAGATAACGTCAGCGTCAGCGTCAGCGCCGTTTTCTTCGCCTGTAAGGTTGGCGTCTTTTTGGTTGTTGGCGGTGATCGCTCCATTAGCCTCTTTGACGTTTATGTCATCCGCCTCAGCTTCATCGTCGCCTTCTTCGTTCTTGTCGTTGTTGTCGTTGCTTTCGTTGTTGTCGTCGTCGTCGTTGGAGGAGCTATCCAGCTGCCTCTGTATTTTGGCCTGAGCCGAAGACTTGGCTGAACGCCCGCGCCCTCCTATTTGCTGGGCTGCTACAACATCTGCTTTTTTTTTTTTTGACTACCAGATTTGGTTTATACCTTATGTAGCACCTTCTCTTCATAGGGTCTGGTTCTTCGACACATGCCGGTCCTGGATTTTTCCCTTTTATCGGGCTTAATGTTTTTGCCGTTGCCATGTTGCTGGTTCCGGACTGGGCACGTGCCGATAATGATGTTGTTGTTGTTGCTTTTTGGGCTTTGCACTGCCCTGATGCTGCAGTTGGTCTTATTGCTTGGCCTGATGGCCCCGCTATTTGGCTGTCGGATGACACATCACCTGATGCTCCAACTGCCTTCCTTGTTGTTGGGGGACCATCTTTCGATGTCCCCGTTGGTTTTCCCATCTCTTTTTCTTGTTGCTCTCTATTTCTGGTAACCTTCTCCCAGAAATTATTTAAAAAAAAGCCCGCACCACAGTGGGGCTCGAACCCACGCCATTCAGATCCGTCGTCTGCCACTCTCATTTTTAATTCATTTTTATTTTTTCATTTCCTTATATCTATCTTAATGCTAGACAAAAAATCTTAAACAACTAGCTTACCATATTAACTTAACTAACTTACTGGCCCCATGCGGGCGCTCTAAATTAAACTATGACTATACTTAAAAAATGTCTTTCGACAAAAAATAACTTATTATTAGAATTCATGATTACTTAAAACTAACGAGAAAATTATTTAAAAAAAACTCATTTTCTATATCATTTTTTAATTTTTTGTAAAAGTTAAAGCTACCCTTTACCTAATAAAACTAATGAAAACTAAATTAAACTAACTTAAACTACATTATATCTAATTAAAACTACTAAAAATAACTTAAAAACTAGAACAGCCACCAGCAATTTTTTTTTTTTTTTTTTGCATACGCATATGCACACTCGCGTACGCCCGTACACATGTATATATGTTCATATACATACATACATATACATTCGCAACCGCAAGTACCCACATACAAATACATTTACTTATGTCCTTTTTTTTTTGGTGCCACCGTCACTGTTCTACCTACTCTACTTATCTTTACCTTAGAACTATGTAAGTCGGCCAAAGCAACAATATGGTCAACTTTCCATATCACGGTGGTCACCCAACCACCAGAATTTTTTGACTTGCTTAACTAAGTCCTTTCTGTCCCGAAGGGGCACAGCTCTACTGAACCGCAGACGCTCTGCTCCGTTCCCTGAGCCGACGTCCCGATCGTAAAGAAGTCGCCGATCCACAGTCCTACGGCTGAAGTGGTAGATTAACGGAACCGCCAATCTATCCTGTATCAGCCCACGACTGTCTAAAAAGAGGAATGTCTCGGGCGGGATGAAACCGTTAAGACGTACACTTTCACTATACTCATCATTGGGGTAGTAAGCCCCAAAAATAAGTCCATTGGTCGAGGTCATCGCTCTTGCAATGTGACCCCGAATCAGCTTGATTAAAAAGTTATCTATCCTGTTTATATTGGCCCTGTTGTATAGAACCTCGTTGGCAAAGTAATGTGTGTACTCCGACTCTGGTGTTCTGTGTAATCCAAGGCAGCGTCTAAGACACTTCCTCTCAAACACCCGAATCTTTTCCATTTGAGATGGGGCAACGTTGAACCACACAGGGCACCCATAGGCGCTAATTGGCCGGATATGGGCCATGTAGCAAATCACCTTAACTCTGCTGTCAAAGGCTCCCCTAGCTCTGGCCAGCGCAGCATCTACATGTCGATTGAAATATAGATACTGATCTAGCCAGATGCCAAGGCACTTTACCACATCTTTACTCGCCAGTGGATGTCCATTTGGTCCAACGATTTTTTTTTTTTTTTTTCATTTCATTTTCATATATTTATTAGAATAGATTTATACTGGAAGATACAATATCTTATTAAGTAGTATAAACTTAATTAATTCATTAAAATGATGTGAATAGCGATAAGATAATTTAACAATTTGTAACGATCACTAGATTTCTCCAGTTCTTTCTTGTATCCCTAGAAGCCCTAGACAACGGGGTTCTAAACAGGATAGTTTCTGATTTCTGAAAGTTAATTTTTAACTTCCAATCATCACAATATCGCTGAATCTTGTCAAAGTCACACTGCAGAAGAATTCTGATGACTTCAACTTTTGGACCCGTTCTGTACGCTACAAGATCATCGGCATAAGCAATTGAATGAGTTAAACTACCTATCAGATCACTGGTGTAAATACTAAAAAGAATCGGTGAGTCCACAGCTCCTTGCTGTAGACCATTTTTAATATCAAAAGTTGTGGTAGAAGTTGCATTGCCACTTTTGACAACAAACTTTCTACCAGTGAGCATGTCATGAAGCTTATATAACAGTGGTTTACTTATGCCAAATCTAGATAGCTTCAGATAAAGACCCTCTTACCTGTCGAAAGCTTTCTCTAAATCAACCAGAACGGCACCCGTGCATTGATTTTTCGTTTTGTTCCATTGAACATCAGAAACTAACTTAGACGCTGCATGAATAGTGTCATGCCCCGCCTTAAAGCCAAACTGATTACCTGGAATAATATTTTTGTCCTCAGCCCACTTGAACAGAGCTCTATTGAGAATCTTTTCGAATACTTTACTGATACTTGGAAGAAGACTTATCGACCGAAGATTTGCCGGATTGGAGCTGTCCTTTCCCTTTTTGGGGAGAGGATGTACCACAGCTGTCTTCCAACTCACTGGATAATATGCATTATTCAATGCGTTGTTGAACAGTGTGGTATAAATGTCTATGGCTTCCTCAGGGAGATGTCGTAACACAATGTTGGGTATACCATCGACCCCCGCAGATTTCTTTTTCTTTAATGTTTGAAAAATCAACTGAAGTTCTACCTTCGAAATTAACAATGAACTGGGTCCATTTCGCTCGGCGATGGTGGCGTTTGCCAAATTTTCGTCATTGAACCCGGTGAAACCAGTATTCTCAGATCGCCATTGCGTTATGTTATTTCCAAGGTAGAAGTTGTGTAGTAAGGCTCTGTTCTCCAGGTCATGATTCGGACGAATGCTAGCATTCACCTTATACACTTGCTGGAAAGCAGCCCCCACAGCTTCTACCTTTTCCTGAGGATCTTCTATCATAAAAAAGTTATCATCGAAAACGGCACCCTCCGGATCTATTCCCGCAATCGTAAGTAGGTCTTCGTTATCTGTTGTCCTCTGAAGTTTAAGACATGGAAGTTCGTTTTGATCATTTCTTCTAAATATCTTTTATTTATTTGGGGAAACATACTAGGGTCGCTGGAATTAACGGCCCGAATTCTGTTATCCCAATATAAGTTAATAGACAATCTATAATTTTGTTTAATCAGAACAATAATGTTTTTAATCGACGACTTCAATGTCCTAATCTCCAGATCACGTGTGTCCGTGAAACGTCTGTACAGAAGTTTCAATCTAGTCAGCAGTCCACTTTTTTGTCGGTGTAGTGCGTCGATTGTCGCGTTCTTGTATAAACCAGTAGGGTCTTGTTCCTTATATTTTGGGATTGTTCTGTCCATTGTTCGTTTTATAGTCGTACCCATTTGAGTCAGGAACCCGTCGATCTCGACGTTCGTCAGGTTTCTGTCATTTGGTGGAGAAATGTCATCGGAACGTATTTCTCTTGCCAAGGAATTGGAAAAGCGTGGCCAACGCGTCTTACTGAAATTGTAAGAGTGCGCAGGCACATACTCATCCAACTCCAAAAGTTCGCTCGGGAGCTGTATGACGGCGGCAAGTCCGCAGTGGTCACTGTCGTATTCAATCGTTCGTAAACAGTTTCTTGTCTGTTGATTTGTTGCGTCAGTTATAACTAGTCGTGAGTCAAGCAGTAAAAGATCCAGAAAACTACCACTTCTCGGAAATGACGGTCTATCTGTAGCCAGAAGGTCGATCCTACACTCAACACTGTACCGACCCATCCAGTTAAAAAGATGGTTCCCTCAAGGATTTTGTACTTGATTTCCCCAATCTACATGTTTGGCGTTCAAGTCCCTGCCATGAGATAATAATTCTCATTCAAGTTCAGTCTTAAGCATTGGAAAAGTTTTTTGAGTTCTGCGATAAAATTAGCCGGCTGAGGTGCGTCAGGTGCGTTCACCGCGATTGCGTACATTCTTTTCCCCTGCTGGAGAGGAATGCAAACGATGCAGGCTTCTAGCAATCCGAATCTTCGCACTTCGCTATCATTTATAACCTTATGTTTAATGCCCTTTCGTATGAAGATTGCGACCCCACCCCCTTGAGAGGAGTTGGGCCGATCCCTTCTTACGATATTGTAATTTTTATTAGTCAGTTTGTGTTTCTGGTTTAGCTTAGTTTCGCTAGCCATAAATACATCAGGACTTTGGTCTTGCAGCAAATGAAAGAGGTTTGCTCTGCGTTCGGTCCTAATCAGCGAATTTACATTCACAGCTAGGATCTTAAAGGGTCGCTCAGGCAGCGCGCCTTTAACCATTTCGCGTTGCCGGCAGAATAGAGTAGAGGTAATCCACCCTAGCCGCCTGCTCCCTTATCTGTTTTTGCACATCGGTTAACTGACCATGAATGGTCAGCAACACCTGCATCAGATCTGCCTCTGGCACAGGAGCCGTAGGCACTTGGACCTGTTTGGCTACCTGTGGTTGAGGCTGTACCGTTTTTCCCTTTCCAGACGCCATTTGGGCGTAAGAAATTGCGGGATTGACGGAAGTTGATGTCTGGCGTACTTCAGGACGTCTCACCTCTACTGTCTTCTTTTGGTCTTTGTTTTTTTTTTTCATTTTCTGAAACTTCGGACATCCCCGATAGTTTGCGGGGTGCCCGGAGCTTCGGCAAAGTGCACACTTTAACTGGGTCCTGTCCTCGACCCTCTCTTTTCCGAGCTTGCATTCACCTATCTTGTGGGAATCTCCACATTTGACACAAACTGGATCCATACCACAGTTTGCTGCCACGTGGCCGTATCCTTGGCAGTTCATGCATTGAAGCATGTCTCTCTGCCTATTTAATTTTTCCCATCTTACAATTTGGTAGTTTAGGACGGTTATACTCCTTAAACTACTCAACTTGCTTTGGGGCGAGAGCTGAACGAGGAAGAATGGTAAATTCCGTTTCTCCCGTCTGGCCTTAACTGTGGAAAACGGTCTGACCCCGAAAAAAACGAGATCATCGCTCGCCACTTGACGGAGCTCAGCTAAGAGTTCCTGCGGATCCGTAGAGGATTCGATACCCTTCAGGAGGACTGTTTGTAGCTTGTCTTCCTTCGGGGTGAAACTGTAGTATTCTGTCTTCGTTTGAGACAGGAGATCTTTTATTTTTTTATAATGCTCGACCGAAGAGCAATGAATAGCGTGTCGGTCTGCGTTCAACCTTTTAATAATAAAATTGTTGCCTATGGCCGACTTACATAATTCTATAGTGTCTTTCAATTCTATTTTGAAGGTATTAATTGGTGGCACCTTACCTTTCTTTACTTGTGGCTGTTGCTGTTGCTACTTCTGTTGTGACTGCTGCTGTTGTGTCTGCTGCTGTTGTGACTGCTCCGGTTGTCGCTGTTGTTGTAGTTTTTGCTGCTGTTGTTGCTTCTGTATCTTTTGTTGTTGTCGTTGTTGAAGTGGTTGTTGTATTTGTTTTTGTTGCTGTACTCTTGCGGTTGCTGCTGCTGTTGCTGGGGCTTAAGTTTTTGCGTCTGCTGAGGACGATGTTGGGGCTGCAGTTCCTGTGTCGGCTGCTTCTTTTTGTGCTGTTGATCCGGGAGAGGTTGTTGTTGCTTGTGAGGCTGCTGCATTTGTGCTGCTTTTTGTTGCTCTTGGAGCGTTTTTTGTCGTTGGCTTTCAAGAGCAACTGTGCGCTCTTTTTCCCTACGCGCTTCTTGCTTAGCTTTGAGTGCTTTAACCATTTCCATGAGGGAAGAGATTTGCTCTGTCAGTGATTCGATTTTTCCCTGCTCATCTTCTGACTCTTCTGGAGGTGAAAGGTCCACCAACTCGCCACTCACGTAGTGCCCCTCCCCTTCTACGGACATGTATGCAATGTCTTCGGCATCTACTTCAGTGACGTTATGCTCACATGTCTTCTTGACGGTCGCATCGTTGTTTGTTTCTTTGGCGATTTTGTCTTCAGCCTCTGCCTCGTCATCGCCCTCATGGTCATGTTCGTTGTTTTGTGTGTCGTCATCCTCATAGGAGGAGCTTTCTAAATGCCTCTGCATTTTGGCTTGAGCGGAGGCCTTAGCTCTGGTGCTCCTATCGGCACGATTTATGAGGTGTGGCTTGTATCTAATGATACGCCTCCTCTTCTTATCCCCCTTTGAATTGGCTATGGCACCGGCTGGTGTTGATATCATGCCTTTTTCAAAGCTTGTTGTTGCAGTCGCTATGCTGCTTGTATTAGCTTCGGCACGTGCCGATGACGCTGTCTTTGTTGGCTGGGTTTCTTTGGAAGGCACCGCTACCGTAACTGCTGCTGCTGCATCACCTGATGTTCTGGCTGCTTCACTTGTTGTTGGGGGAGCATCTTCCGATGTCCCCGTTGACTTTATCATTTGCTGTTGTTCCTTCTCCTCTCGGTTTTTGTTGACCTTTTCCCAGAACTTATTTAAAAAAAGCCCTGACCAGGGTGGGGCTCGAACCCACGCCCTTCCAGTCTGTCGTCGGCCACGCTACCCACTAGGCTAACTTGCCTTTTAAATTTTCTTGGCAAATTGCCAGTAAAAATGGTGCAATGAGTGCAATTAAAGTAAAAATGAATTTAATTCAATTCGAACACACCTGAATTATTTTATACACTGTGAAAGTCGTCAACACGTCCGCACTCTTTCACAACTGAAGATCGACTGACGTCGTCTGCCACTCTACCACCTAGGCTAACTTGCCACTTGAAAATGGTAGGTTAAACTATCTACTTTAAACACTCGCGTCTCTAGTTAAAATGAACACAGTGAAAGTCGCCAACGAAGTGCACTCTTCCACGGTTGCTGAACGACTGACATATATGCATATGTATAAGCGTGTGTGCATTTGCACAGGCTGATGCAAAAAAAAAAAAGCTGCTGGTGACTGTCCCAGTTTTAACTCTACCGATGGATTGCGACCTTGTCGTGGTGGTAGGGCTTAAACTGTTCATCATTCTACGGCATCTAAGATGTCTTGATCAGTGAACTAACTGTCGTCCGGGAGAACGGCTCACCCTAGGACGTTCACCCTTAAGTTTGATGAAGAACCAGAGCATACCTGAATGTTTATTTATAAACATCTTCAGAGTAATGTCCGTGTTCAATAGGTAACCTATCCCAGGATTAACTGGGTAACGGCCCTACATCAGACAAAAGTAGTTAGGGCAGGGGAATCACGAAAGTGTCCTTGACGATTACTCATTTAAACGTTTGAAAGGGAACTTTCATTACATGAGTGTTTTGTTGGTTTTTCACTGGGCTAGTGCCATTGTGATAGTAGCAAATAAGCAGGGTGGTCTTTGTAACTCAAGGAGGCCACCCGAAAAGGCGGTAGATAACTACTCTATCCCAGAACATAAACTGGGTAACGAGCGTTACTACCGTCAAAAATTGAGTAAGTTAAGTAGAATTGACGGAAGTTGAGATGTGGAACTTGAGTTTGGTTCCAGTTCAAGACATACTTGGGCACATCTTGAGGGTAGGCAATCCCTGTGGCTTTGTAGGTAAAGTCAGAATGTCAAAGTTTTACAGTTGGGAGTATTTCCTCAACTAAACGACGTTTTAGGTTTGACGTACAATAAACTTAGCACGGGTGTTAGGGGTCCTAGAGTTTGTTCGAGAGGAATGTCCTTTATGGAATTTAATCATGATCATTCTCTACCCTAACAATTGGGCTGGCCCTTTCGGGGAGCTTCGTGCTGGCTGTGGTTATCCATAGCGGAAACATTTGGCACTTCGGTGCAAGAGATGTAGATCGGTCTCGCTTCTTAACAAGGAGTGTGCACATACCTACATGTTCTCAAATTTGTTACTGCGGTGTAATCTACTTCGGTAATTATACTTCAGGACGCTAGTTTACGTTCAATTGAACTCGCAGTGGGTTTGGACACCGTGGGGTTTAGAAGCTTAAACGCTCACGTACCCACGTAAAGCTTTTCCAATCACTGTCCTAGTTTTAAGTTATTGTAAGTATTTTTAAGTAGTTTTAAGTTATTTATTTACGTATATTTTTTACGTATATTTTTTTTAGATATAGAAAAACGAGTTTTTAAGAATTTTCTCGTTCAGTTTAAAGTAATATTGAATTTTAATTAAATTTAGCGCATAATTTAGAGCGCCCACATTGGGCCAGTAAGTTAGTTAAGTTATTCTGTAAGCTAGTTTTTAAGGTTTTTGTCTAGCATATAAGTAGTCATAAGTAAAATAAAAAATAAAAATTTAATTAAAATTGTAAAAAAAAATTGGAGTGCTTGTTGTTAACTCAGAGGGTGCAGGTTCATTTCTCACTCGTGTACAAAGCATTTTTTTCAGCATACCTCCCAGCTTATGCTGGACGTCGCCCATGGGGTTATGCAGATTGGTTCGTGTTTCAGTTAAATAGCGTTGGTATAGAAAATTGTAAAGCTCACTTAAATTAAGACAAATACCAAGATAGTTTTAATAATCCGTGGGAGGTTTCTTTTATTCTTCAGAGAGCGAAGCCTGTGATTGTACGATGGCGGAGAGGTAGTCGAAGATTTGCGACGAGAAAAAGAAACAACATTTTGTAGTTCGCTATAAAATAAGAAAGTAGCATCTTTTACTGAAATGTTATCAAAGTTAAAAGAAACGTTTTTCAGGTATTCATTAATTTTGCGGAAATTAGCTTTATGAAAATCATAAGAAGATATAAACGCGGGTGGGTTGGAGAGCAGAGGAGTTATGAAAAAATGATAATAGAAGGGGAGGATGGAAGTTGTCGATGGTTGATAAGTTAAGGGGACAAAAAGTAACTGATGAATTAATCGAATCAGTTGTGAAAACAAGGTCTAATTGCCTTCCCATGTAATTAGTAATGCCACTAACTTGACAAAGGCTTGAGTCTGCTAGGCGATCAATAAAAAGACATTCTTTGAAGTCACCGAAAAGTATAATTTCATCATGGGGGTCGCTTAAGTTTATTATGTTATCTATGATGTTATTGGCGAGTTCGTATGATTCGATGGGCTGTGATGGCAAAATGTAATAACAGATAACGTAAAGTGATTTTTCTTGATCGAAGCATAATCAAGTTGCGGAGAAGAAGATATTCCAATTAGAGATGAGTCAATTGAGTTTTGAACATCTAAGAGGACGCCACGAAAAGGGGATTCGTTAGAAGGGTAGAGAACGTCATCACGATAAACATTAAATGTAGATGGGAACAGTTCTTGGTTTTTAATGCTAGGGATCAGATTAGTCTCAGTCAGAGCGTAAATTTCAAAAGGTAAAGCACGAGTTTTTTGCAGCACTGAATGAGTTTTTGAACAAAGAACCCTCACGTTTTGATAGTGTAATGTATTTGTCAAAGCTAGGCTTAGCCAAAGAAAGTAAAACACGTGTGGTTTCTATAAGTGATTACAAAAGAATGCTTTATTTCATTTTATACAAGTTGGATAAAGAAGAGGAAGTAAAATAGAAAGAAGAAGAAGAACGTTTTAGTTATGCCAGATATTCCTTATTTTGGCAGTACCCAACACGCCCCCTCTCAAAAAGATTTACAATAATGTGAAATTCAAGTTTTATATATACATAGATACATTTCTTTTAAATTATAAAAATAAAGCTACATTATATCAAAAATTCAAGTTTATACAATATTCTAACATAATTATTCAGAATAATTTATTTTAGTAAGACGTGGCCTCAACCTTCTGTCAGTGCCACTTTGAAGTGCCTGATCGGACAAAACAGAGACATCTCCGGAACTGCCTTCGGCACTAGTTACAATATCAGATTGAACATCTGATGACCTCGCTTGCAAATTGATTTCAGTTTGTTGATCTTGATTATTGTTTTGACTGACGTTTTGATTTCTAATTTGATCTAAGTGCCGCTGAATCTCTCTGTTATTATGAGTAATGATGCACGAATATGTCCGAGGTCCAAGTTGTTTTCTTACTGTTGCTTGAGTCCAACTTGGTTTATTGATGTTTCTGTAGTCTCTAATCATAACTTTTTGTCCTTTGGAAAATTCAGCATTGCGATTGCCTTTATAATTCGCAACACTTTTGTGTTGACTATCTAATATCCTTTCTCTTGTGATTGGAGGTTTTAAAGAACTAAAACGTGTTTTCAGAACGCGCCCAAAGAAAAGCTTGGCTGGTGATTCACCAGTCGAACAATGTTTAGTATTGCGATAATCAACCATAAATCTATTTAAAATTGTGTCCATACAGACGTTTTTATGATCCTTCAGATTTGCAAGGATAGATTTTTTTAAAATTTTAACACAATTTTCGGCTTGGCCATTTGTTGCCGGATGTCCAGGTGCCGTAAAAATGTGTTTAACACCATTATTTTTTGTAAATGTAGAAAATTCATTTGACGTAAATTGTCGACCGTTGTCTGTTACGAGAACGTCAACTAGTCCGTAACGACAAAGTAATTCCCTGAGTTTACTAATAGTAAATGAAGAAGTAATCTCCTTCGTCTTGAATACTTCAACCCATTTGGAAAATGAGTCAATGACAATAAAAAAATAAAAGTTCCCAATAGGACCTGCAAAATCTGCATGAACTCGACTCCATACCGAGTAAGAAGGGTTCCATGGGATTAACGAACTTTTTTTTGGACTAGAATGTAATTCTTGACAAGGAATACAATTTTGAATTAAATTTTCAATATATGCATCCATTCCTGGCCACCAAACGTAAGAACGAGCCAGCATTTTGGTCTAAACAATACCCATATGTGAGGCATGTAGTTCAGAAAGTATGTGTGTTCGCAGCTTTGTAGGTACAATGGTGCGATAACCCCATAACACACAATCGTATTCTACCGAAAACTCATCTGATTTATTTCGATACGGAGTAAATTCGTTACCTTTCAAGTTACGCATTGAACCATTTTGAATGGCTTCACTGAGCTTTGACAACACTGGGTCACGTCTTGTTTCCCGAGCTATGTCCTTGAAACTCAAATTTAAATAATTTTCTGATTCAATATAGTTCACGTAGTTAATCTCATCATAATCATTCACGGAAAAGATTTGTGGCATTCGTGAAAGGCCATCGGCATCATTTAATGTACCTTTTATATACTCAACAGTATACTCAAAACCTGAAAGTATGAGAGCCCATCTCTGCATGCGCGCAGAGGCCATGAGAGGCAAACCCTTATGCTCCCCAAATATACTTAAAAGCGGTTTATGGTCGGTTCGCAAAACGAACTTATTTCCCATCAGGTATTGTTTCAGTTTTGAAACACAAAAAATAATAGCGAGGGCTTCTTTCTCGAGAGTACTATAGTTACTCTCACTTTTTGTCAATGCCCTTGATACAAAGGCAATTGGCCTCGAACCTTCGTTCAATTTGTGAGAAAGAACCCCAGCTACAGCATTGCTGCTGGCATCTGTGGTTAGAATAATTGGCATATCAGGGTTGAAATGCACTAAGACCTGATCTGACGTAATTTCCGATTTTATCAATTCATATGATTTTTGGCATTCTTCTGACCAGATAAATTTAATGTTTTTGCGTAAAAGCTCATACAAAGGAAACATTTTACTAGAGAAGTTGTTAATGAACTTTGAATAGTAGTTCACCATACCAATAAAAGCCCTGAGCTCAGAAACATCTTTCGGGATAGGTGCTAATGAGACACTTGAAATCCGATCGTTGTTTTTACTCAACCCATGCTTATCGATAGTAAATCCTAAGTAGCAAATTTTAGATTTGAAAAATTCACATTTCCCAACATTTAACCTAAGTCCAGCTGATTTAAGTTTTGTTAAAACCGACTTCAATGTTGTAATGTGCTGTCCAATATTTGGACCCGTGATTGTAATATCATCTTGATATACCACAACAAATGGAATTCCTCGTAATAACGTTTCCATTGACTTTTGAAAAATTGCGGCTGCGGTTTTAACACCAAACGGTAATCGCTTAACTTTTAATAAACCGATATGTGTACTCCAGGTACAAAGAAGCTGCGATTTTTCATCTAATAAAAGTTGGTTGTAAGCATTCGACAAATCAAGTTTTGTGAATAATTCACCGCCGTTGAATGACGCAAAGATTTCCTCAATACGAGGCAAAGGGTATTTAAAGTCTACCAACCATTTTTTAATAGTGACTTATAGTCAGCACAAATTCGAAGATCGCCATTTGGTTTTAAAATTGGAACCAAAGGAGTTGCCCATTCAGAGTTGTTGATGTGCTCAAGCACACCACTCTGGACTAAACCTCGCAATTGCTTTTCAACTCCATCTTTCCATGCTAGTGGCAAAGGCCGGGGTTTAAAAAAAACAGGCTTTGAATTATCGCATAAATCTAATGATATTTTACTAATGTTAAAAGTGCCTAGCTCTTCTTTGAAAACTTCCGAAAACTCGTTTTTTATCTGCTCAACAACAATTGAGTATTTATCATTAGTTTCTACCGAGTTAACTTGCATCAATTCAAAATTAAATGCTCTCAAAAATGTACGACCAAGCAAAGGAGGACTGTTATTTTTAGAGACCACAAAACAATATTCTTCTTGATACCTTTATACGATATGCATGCATCGTACTCACCTAAGATTAAAATTCTTTCCCCGCTGTAATCAACATATGGGACGTGGCACGGCCTTAGCTGCATTTTACTATCGATCTGTTCATAAAACGAAACTGGAACCAACGTGCAAGGAGCACCGGTATCACAAGCGACCTCCATGCTTACACCATCAATAACCACTGACAGAGAGTAGAGGCCACAATTTGAATTTGGATATATACTAAAAATAGAAGAATTAAATAAATCATTGAATTCGCAAGTTGAATTATTATCTGAATTTGATACGTAATTTACTGTTTTATTTTTCTTAACACTACAAACTGATGCTAGATGCCCAATCTTTTCACAACTGTGACACTTGCTCTTTTTAAATTTACAGTACTGAGAACTGTGGTTACGCCAACCACAATGAGAGCAAACTTTCTGCTGCTTGTTGTGTTTGTTTCCAGAGTTACTGCTTCCGCCGCCGCCGCCTTTACTGCCACTGCTACCCTCGCCACCGAAACTACCGCCTTTACCCGCTGCTGCTGCTTTACCATTGCTCTTTTTAGATTTAAGATTTTTTATGTAATTGACTGCTTCTTCGTTGACGACTTTTTCGCAGATTTTTGTTTCCTTAATCATTGCTTTTTTTAATGCGTCTGGAAGAGTTAACTTTTCATCTTCTTCACATAACCTCTCGAAGATTTTACTTGGCAAGCTCATGATAAATTGGTTCAAAACGAAGGAATCTAGATCTGTACCAAATTTGCAATTTAATGCCAGTTGTTTTACTCGAGCATACCAATCTGCAACTGTTTCTCCATCGGTTTTGGCAGAAGAATGAAACTTTTTTCGTTCTCGGAATACGATCGTAGGTGGAGTATAATGAGATGTAAGGGTTTCACACAAATGTTTATACGTTTTTGTGACAGGTGCTTCTGGACTGCATAGACTGTGTAAAACACCCCAAGTAACATTTTAAGCTCGTTGTAAGTTCTAACAGCGCTTGAAAAGCTATTTTTCGTAGCTACATGTTTCACAATTAACTCTATATACGCTTCTAGAGCCACTGTACGACTTATTTGGAGTCAATTTTATGAGTTTGAGAGCACTATTTTGCTCCTTATCAACTCTAGAAAAGCAGTTTTACTGTCTGTATGCTTTAATGTAAGCTCTAGAAGTGCTTCTGAAGCCGGTGTCTTGCTTATTTAAAGCCATATGCATATTTGACAGTTGTTTACCTACTCCTTTTCATCATTCGTGGTATGTCGCGTCGTGAATAGAAGTTTACAGTGTAATAAATATTTTGCGTTAGTATATGTATAAACAAAGATAGATAAATTATCATCGTCTGTGAAAAAAAGTTATTTGTGTTTGTGATAAAATTTACCATCTATTAAATCGATTTCAAATTACGAAATTAAGTGAATTAGATATTAATAAAATGGCAATACAGATTTTTTCAAAGTGATTTCTCAGTGCGGTTTTGATTTTTCCACAAATGTTTGTAAAGTACTAAGCAAAAGTACAACGCGCCTTCGAAATGTTTACTTTTTGGAAATAAAATAATATAAAAATAATTACAAATTACGAAAAATAAACGAGAAATCATTTGGAAAAAAATTCATAAATTCTAAATAAAAAAGTGACAATGAAAACATCTTCTTATTGTTTTGAATAAATAAAATAAAAGTAAAAAGAAGAAAAAAAATTGTTGTTTTTATTGTTTCATTCAGTTTTGTCGCCATTTTTTGTTGAAAAAAATTAATACTTTTTGGAGCTCTTTTATCGCCAAAAGACTCGTCTTTTGTTGCACTAGAGCTGTTTGATGACATCAATGACAGCTCAATAATAAAGCACAGGGTGTCACTAGTAGAAACACGGTAATAAAAAATTAGAGCGTTTCCTTTTTTTTTTTGCAAGTTGAAGTATTCATATTCGTGAATACTTGTGAAGAATATTAACGCCCGATTTGTACCAAACGGACAGGAACATAATATAAAACACATGTATAAAAGACTTGATTCGCTTAGCGTGGCAAAGCTCTTTTCTACGCTATGAACAACAAAAAACGACATGTACCGCTCTTGTCTGAAGAACCCCAAATGTAGTTTAACTTGTATAGAAAGCAGCTGAATAACACGAAACTGGTTATAAAACCATGACATTACGATGACAGAAAAGCCTAAAAAAGAAGGTGTCGTCATGCCGTCTGTCGTTGTGCCTGTGCGGATGTCGGTATGTGCGTATTTGCGTATGCGTATGTGCGTATTTGCGTATGTGCACTGAACTGCACATCCTATATAAGGGTAAACGTCTTTCCTTAAGTTTATTGTTTAACACAAAATAGCATTTAAAGTTTCTGGGTAACCAAACTTTCCCACGTTTAGGACATTTTCTGATGTTTTTCCATTTGAACCAAGTTTATTTACCTATTCGAATTCTTCGCAATCCTTTGTTTGTATATTTTGCTCGCATGCAACCTATTAGTTCTCAGTTTTACTTATCCAGCATTTAATATTTAAGAAAGTAGTAATTTAAATAATATGCTGTTATTGATCAAATGTGTAAGAAACTTTTATTAAACTTTTTTATTAAAAAAAAAAAAAAACAAATATTCGTTTCTTTCAAATGTAGGTACCTACACCCTGTAAAAATGTACCCACACTTTCAATTCTTATGAGAAAAAATTTATTAAAAACAAAAAACATACAACATGCTTTGTAGAACTCTTAAACATCTTAATAAGAGCAAATAGACCTTAAGTAGAGGTGGATTGTGTTATTATAAAACTAGAAACTCGATTAAGAACTATAATTCTATAATTCTACATCACTGTAGAGCTGTTGTGTTTTAAACCAACTCTATAAAAGTACCTACATAGAAAAGGCACATACAATACATAGACAAAGCAGGCATTCAGCTGTCAGTTAACAGATTTATTAGAGCTGTAAAAGAACTTTTTAGAAGCAAAACCGCCAAGAAAACATAAACAATGCAAATTTTATTGAAATTTCAACCAAAAACTATTTAATTTCTTATGAACCAATAAGCGCTTAAACTAATATCGCCAGAAGAACTCTATGTACATAAAACACAAACAATATTAATATTAATTTAATTATTCAAAAGTTGAATTTTCAAACATTGGTTTCAAACAATGCGAGAGTGTGTTAAACAGCTGACGGTTTTTCAAAAACAAACAGTTCCATTGAGCCTCTATAAGAACTCTATTTGCTATTTAGAAGCTTCTCTACAGCACAACGACGTTGAGTGCGTAAATGCTTTTATAGTGTCATTTTAAACGTAGTTAAGGAGCATATTTTTAGAGCCAAATGCTTTATAAGATAATAGAGCTGCAAGTTGTTGTCGAACTTCAATATAGAGACGGTCTTTTAGAAAAAAACGCCAACAGCTGCAAAGGTTTTCGAAATAGAACAGAAGCCTTGAGATTAACTTTTTTAGAGCTGTTTAAAAACTTTTTAAGTACTTGCAGCTCCAACGATGTTACTTGGGACTGTACGGGACTGCGCCTATCGATTTTAATAAGACTGCCTTTCTTTGATTGAACTCAGTGCAGTTTATTTCGCAAAAATGAATGTCCAATTTTTCTTTCCATATTGAAAAACTTTCATTACTGGGTGAAAATTCTGGAACTGCTGTAGTTTGGAATACAGTGACTGGTACTGGTGGCGTCATTGTTCAATGAAGTTATATTTTTTTTTGTGCGTAAACGAAATTCGTTTGTACTTTTCTTTTTTTTTTCGTTAAAAAAAAAATATTTAACCGAACTTCTTGTTTCGTAATACGAAATAAAGATTATTTTAAACAAAATAATTTTTAATAAAGACCACTCGTCGCCAATTATTTGTAATGTATTTGTCAAAGCTAGGCTTAACCAAAGAAAGTAAAACACGTGTGGTTTCAATAAGTGATTACAAAAGAATGCTTTATTTCATTTTATACAAGTTGGATAAAGAAGAGGAAGTAAAATAGAAAGAAGAAGAAGAACGTTTTAGTTATGCCAGATATTCATTATTTTGGCAGTACCCAACAGATAGTAACAGGACAAAGGGATATTTTGGTAGGTTGGAGTAAGATTAGGAACGAAAAAATCTATCCTGATCTGTTCTGCTACGCTGAAGGTGTGATATCCGTTTGGAATTAATATATTTACCAAAAGCATCTAGATCAGTCTCCACTTTTTGGGGAGACATATTGAACTACTCATGATATTTAATATAAAGATTCTTGAGCGTGGCAACGTTAGTGGGAAGACCTTCTTGCTGAATGGAGACCATAGCATTCGTATTAGTTTTACCTTCGTAACAAACAGAATCTGACTTATCGTGCAAATACGCTAAAAAGATTTGAATTTTTTCATGTTTTTTTGTCTCTAAGCCTGGAAAAAGCGTAGCGGGAATCAGTGAAATTAATAGTTGTGTAATTTTTACTGTAGGAGGCAGAAGGCGGTTGATAAAGATTGAGTGGATGATTCGAAATTTGAAGTCGGGGGAGAGCTGGAAATTCTTATAGAAGACGGTTGGGGCATTGTTTGAATTGGTGAGGGATTGAGAATATGGGAGCTACGAAAATTGGGGTACATAACTCCAGCTTAAAGGTCAAAGTTTGGTGATGAGTTGGCAGTAGGTGACTGGGATGGTGATGAAAAGAGAGGATAGACGGTGCGAGTAGGGAGAAGATTTAATGACACCCGTTTACCATGAGGTTTAGATAGAGCAGGGGTATAAGAATGTTTATGTGACAAAGAACGGTGGTTTAAATTTGGGAAGATGTTGGTTTTGAAGCTCCAGTTTTAGTTCTGTTTAGGGAAGTTACTTAATTTTTGTTTGGATTCAGGAGGTTGAATGGGTTTTACATTAATTTTAATATTTCGTTTGGACTTATCTATCCGTTTAGACATGATTGATTGGCGCTTGTTTTGGTAAAGATGATGATGGAGGAACAGTTGAGGTAGGCAGTGGTGATGGCTAAGTCGTCTTACTTTTACTTTTTATAAAAGTTGTTATCCCTCGACAAAAACTAAATTTCAAAAAAGGATTCTTCAAAAATTTCTTGAATCTACCAGGACTGTTGGCCTCTTAGTCTACCAGGACTATACCTATAAACTTAATAATTTTCAAATAATGCTTGCACTCAGAAACTTAATTTAAATCTTAATCTTATAAAATTTCGAAAAGCTTAACTATAATTTTTATTCTAACCGCCATATTATTCACTCGTTAAATCCAGATGTAAAATTAAATCCAAAAATTAATAATTCACTTTACTAATTTTTTAGCCAAGATTAATATTATTTGTTCACAGAAAATAATACATATATAAGAAACAAAGATATATAAAGAAAGTGTTGTGCCATTAAACTGGAGACCACACACAATTCCCAAGAATCGCTTGCAAGACACATGACATAGTTCGATTATTGCTAAAGGTTCCTCATGTGTCATATGTTACACTTTAAAGAGAACAGCAAAGGTTCCTCATGTGTCATATGTTACACTTTAAAGGGAACAGCAATCGAACTATGTCAACCAAACAGTAAAACAACGACATGGGTCATATTGCAAACATAAACAATGCTGACCCATGGAGTGCAAGTATGTCAATAATAACATATGGTGCATTCGTTGTTTAAATAAAGAAACTGTAACTGTGTCAATGCAAGTGAAGTAAAGTAGAATGCGTGGTTGACCTGGAAGTGGTGATCTAGGTTTCGGAATAGGTAACGAAGGAAATAATGAACAGAGTTTGAGTCACTCTCATTTTAACAACCAAGAAGAAAAGTCGTTTTACTTGCGTTCGCGGAACATAACAAAAGCAACAATTAGAATAAATGGATTTTATATGCAAATAAATGAAAACAAAGATTTATTTACATCTGGATATAAGTTTTAATCTACTGAATAATATGGCCGTAAGACTTCAAAAATCTAAGCCTTAATCTACCAAAAATCTAAAACTTCAAAAATGTGCTGTTATTTAGTTCTAAAATCTCAACAACTAAACTTGTGCCCCTGGGAAATATCTAAAATCAAAAAAAAAAAAAATAACTAAGGCAAATCGATCTGAAATTAACTTATGCCCTTATTGCGAGTGTCGTTTAACTTTCGATGCGATAAAAGTCGAAAGCATCGATAAATGTTCGTTTTGGTATTGTGTAACTTGATCGACAGAGATATCTATTACTGTGAATAACGAACACGCTTATTGTGAATAAACCTTATATTTTGGCATTTGGGGTAGTGACAGTGACAGTTCATGTAGGAAAAAAATACTTTTTAGTCTTAAATTGAGTCAAGAATTATTTCCAATTAATAGATAAATTAAAACAAAAAGCTTTAGAAATCTTGGAAATGTGACGAAAATCATCTAAAAACTGAGTAAAACTGGCTGAATTTTCTTATGATGCAATTATAACGCAGTCCTATCCCATGCAAAAATAAGCGTTGAGTATCTATACTACACTAACTATCAGCTACAAGGCACCTTGTTTGTTGTGTGTCTGTGAAATGACACGAAGATTTTCCTTTGTTCTCTTGTAATATTTTATCGTTGGGAATTTTGTTGGGACATTTCTTACAAACGTATGGGCTTTTTTGTTTTGCAGTTTTATCACTGTCATATGTTTCAGTCATTCCTACATTTTGGCATTTGACAGATAGCAAACAAATTTTCATCAGTCGAAGGAATAGTTTTTTCTTACAAAAAATAAATATTTTAATACTTTTCTTAAAAAAAAATTATTTCATGTTATTTGTTATTAATTTACATCTTTTCTTTGTTTGAAATAGTTATAGGAGTAATACTATAATGTTAGGTAAATAAAGATTATCTTGTGTTGCTGATTCCTTTCTTGCCGTCGGGGTCAGTGCTGGCATGCTTGACCGGCCTACTGCTCGTCGGAGGACGTAGGTACTTGACCCCTATCGGAACCGCGCATACAAAAATCATGCCAGTCTTTGCGTCATGGTGTTAAGGACGCACGAGAAATTCGCCTCTACCCACCCAACCATGGTTGCCGTACTCGCCTTGACAACCCCTTTCCTTGCCATCTTCCGCTTCCTCTATCCCATCTTAAACCCTTTCCATTTTAATGATCCTCATCCATAATCCTAAACTTTAAATTAAACCATTTTTAATATATGTATATTTAGGTTCAACTAATATTTTCAATTTTATTAACTATTTTAATTGTAACAACAAAACTGCTCTGATCTTCCAGTAACAAAAATGATTTTTTTTTTATTTTTTTTTTTATGTATAAAGTTATTATATTTTACTTTTTGTACTTTAGTATATCTGTTTATATATGTGTACTTATTTATGTGCAGATTTATTATTTGCATAAGCACTCAATACATATAAATAATATGCATATATATACACATAAAAATTCTATGCTGTACTTTGAAGTTTAGTTTTTATTACTTTCTTTTAAATAATTTTACTTTAAATTTCTCGCAATGAAATCAATATTAAAAATAGAAAAAAATAAAACAATTGGTTCGAAGCCGGTACTGGGAATCGATCTCGAGCTTAATAATCACCGAGCGGATGCTCTACCCTCAGACTGCCAGGGTTTTTTTTTTTTTTTTTTTTTTTTTTTTTTTTTAATTCATTTTTTATTTTTTCATTTCCTTATATCTATCTTAATGCTAGACAAAAAATCTTAAACAACTAGCTTACATATTAACTTAACTAACTTACTGGCCCCATGCGGGCGCTCTAAATTAAACTATGACTATACTTAAACAATGCCTTTCGACGTAATATATATATTTTTATATTTAAAATTCGTGATAATTTAAAACTAACGAGAAAATTATTTAAAAAAACTCATTATCCATATCTTTTTTTTTTTATTTTTTATAAAACTTAAAACTACCCTTTACCTAATTAAAACTAATTAAAACTACCTTTAAGCTACTAAATAAAACTAACTTACACTACATTATTTGTATTTGTATTTATTAATTTCAAAATCACTTACAAAGTAGGACATATGTCTTATAATTTGTTGTAAGCCTTTATATTAATTTAAGAATTAAAAACAATTACTTTAATAATTTAAAACTAATGCTTCTATGTACATTATATATATATTCCCTACTTTCAAAACTTTCAATGATTTGCCAAATAAGTGAAAACTAAACTTTTAAATCTTCTTGTGCCTCTGATACCTCTCATCGCGATTGGCAGGGAGTTCCAAAGGCGTATAACATGAATAAAAAATTGACGCTGAGTGATAAGATATTTAAATCCAGGTATTATTAGAGCGAAAGACCTTGTTGAATGAGGGAAATTCAGCCTACTGTATAAATAATCCGGTTGCTTGGTTTGAATGATTAGATGCAGGTAACTAAGTGAACGAAACTTCAATAAACTATCCAGGCTACAACCGCAAATTTGTTTAGAAAAGGAAGAAACATGGTCATATCGTCGAAGATTATAAACATAGCGGGCAATATTGTTATAAACAACATTAAGTTTGCTGCTGGTCGCGTAGTCCAAGTCACAGAAAATTTCACATCCATACAGTAAAACAGGAAGTAAAAGAGTTTTTGCTAGTAGGAGTTTGGTTTTTTTGGGAATGAAGCTTTGAGTGACGAGAACACGGAGGATTCCATAAGCCTTTCCTATTGCACTATTTAGATGGTTATTCCATGTTAGGGTACGATTGAAAACCATTCCCAGATTTCTGGCGGTGCTGACATAATCAATGGTTTTATCCTCTAGTTTCAATGGGCTTAAAGTTGACACATCAAACGTTTTACGATAGATGGGTAAGGCTTTCGACTTGGCGGGATTTAAGCATAGGTAATTTTTCTTGGACCATCGTGAGATGAGTAGTAAATCCTCGTTCATTAAAGCAACTGCTTCATTTTTCGCTGGTAGAGGTCGATTTATCAAAAGTTGCACATCGTCAGCATATAGATGAATTTGGCAGTTCTTTATAATAAGTGGAAGTTCATTTATACAGGGTGAGTCATGAGCAATGCGACAAAATGCTAGGGCGTGTAGGTTGCGTTGAGACAAGAAAAAAATCGTATGGGAGGGGGGGTCTATTCCCCTCCGTTTAGCCGGGAGGGGCAATTTTCGAAAAAACTGACTTAAAATGGGAAAAAAAGTATTTAAAATCAACGGCTTCATTCACAATGCTGTGCGATACGTTTTTGAAAAGCCAATAACTTTTTCTTTCATTCTGTGTTTAAATAAATCTATTCTAAGAAATAGTTTTTGAAATATTAATTTTCAAAATCAAAATTTTGAAAAAAAAAATTGAAAAAATAATTTCAAATTCATTTTTTTCAAAATTTTACGTAATTAAGTGCTAATTTTAATTTCAAAATTCAATGCTGTTATTAATTTTTAGTCAAAAACAGAAAACCGGATGTCAAAATGTATCTTAGTTTTTGAGAAATAAAAAAAAAAAAAGTAAAACTAGTAAAATAAGTAAAAAGTTAATTCGTTTTTTTTTATTATTTGATTAAAATCGGATGGTATGTAATGAAAAATAAGAAAGGAATAATTCCCTTATTAATAATTGACCTGAGCAGGTCAAATTTGGAAAACCAAAAAAAAAAAAGTGTTTTTCTTGGAAAAAAATACTTCTAGTTTTTCTTATTTTCTCAAAAACTAAGATACATTTTGGCATCCGGTTTTCTGTTTTTGACTAAAAATTAATAACAGCATTGAGTTTTGAAATTAAAATTAGCACTTAATTACGTAAAATTTTGAAAAAAATGAATTTGAAATTTTTTTTTTCAATTTTTTTTTTCAAAATTTTGACTTTGAAAATTAATATTTCAAAAACTGTTTCTTAGAATAGATTTATTTAAACACAGAATGAAAGAAAAAGTTATTGGCTTTTCAAAAACGTATCGCACAGCATTGTGAATGAAGCCGTTGATTTTAAATATTTTTTTTCCCATTTTAAGTCAGTTTTTTCGAAAATTGCCCCTCCCGGCTAAACGGAGGGAAATAGACCCCCCTCCCATACGATTTTTTTCTTGTCTCAACGCATCCTACACGCCCTAGCATTTTGTCGCATTGCTCATGACTCACCCTGTATATAGCGAAAATAGGATTGGTCCAAGTATGGACCCTTGTGGCACACCGGTCAGAACATTCATCAAGCTGGATGCGTGACCATTTGCTATAACACATTGTTGTCTCCCACTAAGATACGAAAGGATCAAGTTACTTGACTCTATAGTAAATCCATAGAAATTTTGCAACTTTTTGCATAAAATAGAATGGTTGACAGTGTCGAAAGACTTTGTAAAATCTAGGAGGGTTAAAAGTGATATGTGATCCTTATCCATTGCAGTTCTTATTTCATCGGTTACTAGAAGTAAGGCGGACTTGCAGCTCCGTTGCGGCCGAAAACCGGACTGGCAGGTACTTAACAAATTGTTGGATGACAGATAATTTTGTATTTGTTTAAAGATGGCTTTTTCAAAAACCTTTGAAAGGAACGGTAGAATGGCTATTGGGCGGTACTCTGTAACAATACCTGTAGTTTTCTTAGGAATGGGAATGATTTTAGCTTTCTTCCATTCTAAAGGAAAATCAGAGGTTGTCAGAATGCTGTTAAATATGTGAGTTATTAACCGCAGTAAGTACGGAAGTAACAGCTTGATAAATTTGGGGATAATTAAGTCGAGACCAATAGCATTCGATTTTATCGAAAGTATTGCGCAAACAACATCTTCCTCTTCTAGTCTTACAAAATTGAAAGTGCTGTTGACAGGAGTTGATTCATCTTCACTCAATAAGTTGCTTGTGATTGCCTCACTTGAGGACTGGGGCATGGAAGTGAATTTCTTGTTGAGAGCATCACAGTCAATATCGTCAGGTAGCGCTTGGGACTGTTTCCCAATACCGAATTCCCGCAGGCTTTTCCATACGCTTTTGCTACAATTCGAAGTACCAATTTTTTCTTCATAATAACGCATTTTTGCTGATCTTATCATTCTGACTACTTGATTTCGAAGCCTGCAATAAGCTTGGTGAAAATATTGAGCCCTGTATCGTCTCCATTGACTGTAGGCGGCATCTCTACGTGACATCACAGCAGAAATGTCCCCATTCAGCCAAGGTGGAGACTTATGTTTCACGAGACAGGTTTTCACTGGAACATGCAAGTCAAATAGAGAATTAACGTTATGTTCTAAAAAGGTAATCTGCTGGTTTACATTTGGCATAAGATATATTGAGTTCCACTCTATGTTGTTAAAGTCACGCAACAGGTTAGATATGTTTATATTTTTAAAATCACGGTATTGAAAACTTTGTAGTCCAACCTGAAAAGCCATATCCAAGCAAGTAAAGATCAAATCGTGTTTGGAAAAACCGGGTGCTCGAAGCTGACTATAAAGCAAAACCTTTTCGACATCACTAGTTAAATATAAGTCTAGTAAGGAACTAGACGAATCGGTGAAGTGAGTGGGTGAAGAGAGGTTTATGGAATTAAGATTGAGGGCCTCAAAAGTGCTAAGAAAATTTTCGGATGAACGCTTGTCTAACAAATTACAATTAAAGTCACCACATAATAATGTATGAGAATAAAAGCAAGTAATTGACTCTAACGAAGTAACCAACGGTAAAGTGCTTACGTAGTTGTATGGTCTGTAAACCGATCCAATCAAAACGTTGTCAGAGCTACATTTTACATTAATGAATAAGTATTCCAAAGGACATCCGTCATCCGATTTGCTAATAAACTTGCAGCTTACACCATCACGCACATACAAAGCACAACCTCCACCAACTCTGAACATTCTATCAGCTCGAAAAAGCTTATAACCCTGCAAACGATAGACATCATCAGGTATATTTGGTTGAAACCAAGTTTCAGAAATGGAAATAATATCTATTTTGGACTCCACAAACAAGTATCTGAATTCCCCTAATTTGTTGGTCAAACTCTGCGCATTTAAATGACATACTCTTAATCCATTATATTGAGCTCGCAAAACTCGAATCATATTATATAAGCTCGTATTCATGTTATTGCCAGTGAACCCCCTGGTATTATTAGCTGCACTCGCGAGTTTCGTAGCAACAGACGTAGCGGTAGCAGTACCATGAGAGTGAATCAGAAGCAAAAGAGATTAAAGTGTAAATAAATATGGTTATTTGGTAAACAAACATTAAAAAAACAAAAAATATTTGGCAAAACATCGTTACAAACAAAACAAAAACTAAATGAAAAAGATAACAGATATAAGTTACTATAAGATGAAGTAAACAAAAAAGATTATAAAAAACAATTACAATTAGAATATAACATTTCAAAAGAGTTACGTACAGATAGTTGAAAAACATATGCAAATAATTTTTTTTTTTTTTACGGTGTATGATCATTGCTTACAGCATAATTAATTTGACGTCACGGCAGCTTCTAAGCACTCAACGTTGTTCACAACCAAACTCTCTCCATCAGCTGTTAGTTTTATGTAAACAGATCCCTGCATTGTGTACGCACTATATAGTTGGTGATTGTTCCTCAAGCGAATAGCATGGTGTAGCAGAGTGCGTGTGTTTTTAGTAAGACTTTCATTCATGAAACAGGCATTGTCAGAATCTATACCCAGGTCCCGCAGTGAGAGTTTACGGCTTTGTTGTTGTTTCCTGAACACAGAAATACACTTGAGCAGAGCGTTCCTTTCCTTAACATTGTTGAATTTTAGTATTATTGGGGGTGATGGTGAAGTTGGGCTTTTTGGGTATCGAGAGCGAAAAATATTTTTCAGTGTTGGTGGTTTGCAATTGGCGGTTAAACACAGCTGATTAAAGAGTAACGTAAGATTTTCTTCTGGTATACAAGGAACTCCAAACAAAACAGCATCGGCAGCGATCTCTTTTTTTTCGGTTGCATCGATCTGCTGCTGCAATGACGACATCTTACATTTGAGCTCACGCATTTCAGTTGAATTACTCACGATGAGATTAGATCTCTGCTCAACATCTGCAATTGCATTGTTTACTGAGACCAACTTGTTGTCAAGAGTGAGTGCATTGATTGAGTTGGCTTCAATGTATTCAACTCGGTGCACAATCTCTGCTATCGTGTTATTTACTTTGCTAAGCTTCTCTGACCAAATTTGTTCAGTTTGTTCTAGTTTGGCAAAGAGCTCGCCACGAATTTTAGAGATCTCGTCCGTTATGCGGTTGATAATAATGTCGGCATGTTTGTTTAACCGCTCCTCGAGAGTTGCAAGTGTGAGACAAGAGTCATCTCTGCTGGATTTGTTTTCTTTTTGTGTGTTAGGTGTTGAAGTCCTCGTCGGTGTATTTGTAGGAACAGTAACAGGTGTCTGTAGTTGTGGTTTTCTGCCTCGGGAACCCATTGTGTATTTGAAGTGGAGAGATTTGAACTTGATTCGATTTTATAAATATAGATTTAAATCACTTAATTCTTTGTAAATATTTAACGATTATTTGAAGTTTTAATTTTTTTTCGTATAGATATTTACTTAAACAAATCAAATTCGCGTACTTGGCAAAACAATTTTAGTTAAATACACTGCAAAAGAAAGCTGACCTCGGACGTCACAAATCTGCGTCTATTCTCTGTGACTCTTCATTTATTTATATCTAATTAAAACTACTTAAAATAACTTAAAAACTAGAACAGCCACCAGCAATTTTTTTTTTTTTGTGCCACCGTCACTGTTCTACCTACTCTACCTATATTTACCTCAGAACCATGTTAGTCGGCCAAAGCAACAATATGGTCAACTTTCAATATCAAGGTGGTCACCCAACCACCAGAATTTTTTGACTTGCTTAACTAAGTCCTTTCTGTCCCGAACGGGTACAGCTCTACTGAACCGCAGACGCTCTGCTCCAGTCCCTGAGCCGACGTCCCGATCGTAAAGGAGTCGCCGATCCACAGTCCTACGGCCGACGTGGTAGATAAGCGGAACCGCCAATCTATCCTGTATCAGCCCACGACTGTCTTAAAAGAGGAATATCTCGGGCGGGATGAAAGTTATCTATCCTGTTTATATTGGCCCTGTGGTATAGAACCTCGTTGGCATAGTAATGTGTGTACTCCGACTCTGGTGTTCTGTGTAATCCAAGGCAGCGTCTAAGACACTGCCTCTCAAACACCCGAATCTTTTCCATTTGAGATGGGGCAACGTTGAACCACACAGGGCACCCATAGGCAATCATTGGCCGGATAAGGGCCATGTAGCAAATCACCTTTAGTCTGCTGTCAAGGCGGCTGCTATAAAACAACCGTCTTGTCAACCCAAAGGCTCCCCTAGCTCTGGCCAGAGCAGCATCTATATGTCGATTGAAATATAGATACTGATCTAGCCAGATGCCAAGGTACTTTACCACATCCTTACTCGCCAGTGGATGTCCACTTGGTCCAACGATCACTAGATTTCTCCAGTTCTTTCTGTATCCCTAGAAGCCCTAGACAACGGGGTTCTAAACAGGATAGTTTCTGATTTCTGAAAGTTAATTTTTAACTTCCAGTCATCACAATATCGCTGAATCTTGTCGAAGTCACGCTGCAGAAGAATTTTGATGACTTCAACTTTTGGACCCGTTCTGTACGCTACAAGATCATCGGCATACGCAATTGAATGAGTTAGACTACCTATCAGATCGCTGGTGTAAATACTAAACAGAATCGGTGAGTTCACAGCTCCTTGCTGTAGACCATTTTTAATATCAAAAGTTGTGGTAGAAGTTACATTGCCACTTTTGACAACAAACTTTCTACCATTGAGCATGTCATGAAGCATATATAACAGTGGTTTACTTATGCCAAATCTAGTTAATTTCAGATAAAGACCCTCTATGCATTGGTTTTTCGCTTTGTTCCATTGAACATCAGAAACTAACTTAGACGCGGCATGAATAGTGTCATGTCCCGCCTTAAAGCCAAACTGATTGTCTGGAATAATATTTTTGTTCTCAGCCCACTTGAACAGAGCTCTATTAAGAATCTTTTCGAATACTTTACTGATACTTGGAAGAAGACTTATCGACCGAAGATTTGCCGGATTGGAGCTGTCCTTTCCCTTTTTCGGGAGAGGATGGACCACAGCTGTCTTCCAACTCACTGGATAATATGCATTATTCAATGCGTTGTTGAACAGTGTGGTATAAATGTCTATGGCTTCCTCAGGGAGATGTCGTAACACATTGTTGGGTATACCATCGACCCCCGCAGATTTCTTTTTCTTTAATGTTTGAAAAATCAACTGAAGTTCTACCTTCGAAATTAACAATGAACTGGGTCCATTTCGCTCGGCGATGGTGGCGTTTGCCAAATTTTCGTCATTGAACCCGGTGAAACCAGTATTCTCAGATCGCCATTGCGTTATGTTATTTCCAAGGTAGAAGTTGTGTAGTAAGGCTCTGTTCTCCAGGTCATGATTCGGACGAATGCTAGCATTCACCTTATACACTTGCTGGAAAGCAGCCCCCACAGCTTCTACCTTTTCCTGAGGATCTTCTATCATAAAAAAGTTATCATCGAAAACGGCACCCTCCGGATCTATTCCCGCAATCGTAAGTACGTCTTCGTTATCTGTTGTCCTCTGAAGTTTAAGACATGGAAGTTCGTTTTGATCATTTCTTCTAAATATCTTATTTATTTGGGGAAACATACTAGGGTCGCTAGAATTAACGGCCCGAATTCTGTTATCCCAATATAAGTTAATAGACAATCTATAATTTTGTTTAATCAGAATATTAATGTTTTTAATGGACGACTTCAATGTCCTAATCTCCAGATCACGTGTGTCCGTGAAACGTCTGTAAAGAAGTTTCAATCTAGTCAGCAGTCCACTTTTTTGACGGTGTAGTGCGTCGATTGTCGCGTTCTTGTATAAACCAGTAGGGTCTTGTTCCTTATATTTTGGGATTGTTCTGTCCATTGTTCGTTTTATAGTCGTACCCATTTGAGTCAGGAACCCGTCGATCTCGACGTTCGTCAGGTTTCTGTCATTTGGTGGAGAAATGTCATCGGAACGTATTTCTCTTGCCAAGGAGTTGGAAAAGCGTGGCCAACGCGTCTTACTGAAATTGTAAGAGTGAGCAGGCACATACTCATCCAACTCCAAAAGTTCGCTCGGGAGCTGTATTACGGCGGCAAGTCCGCAGTGGTCACTGTCGTATTCAATCGTTCGTAAACAGTTTTTTGTATGTTGACCTACAGTGTCAGTTATTATCAGTCTTGAGTCAAGCAGGAGTAGATCCAGAAAACTACCACTTCTCGGAAAAGACGGTCTATCTGTAGCTAGAAGGTCGGTCCTATACTCAACACTGTATCGTCCCATTAAATTAAAAAGATGGTTCCCTCTAGGATTTTGTACTTGATTTCCCCAATCTACATGTTTGGCGTTCAAGTCCCCTGCCATGAGATAATAATTCTCATTCAAGTTCAGTCTTAAGCATTCGAAAAGTTTTTCGAGTTCTGCGATAAAATTAGCCGGCTGAGGTGCGTCAGGTGCGTAAACCGCGATTGCGTACATTCTTTTCCCCTGCTGGAGAGGAATGCAAACGATGCAGGCTTCTAGCAATTCGAATATTCGCACTTCGCTATCATATATAACCTTATGTTTAATGCCCTTTCGTATGAAGATTGCGACCCCACCCCCTTGAGAGGAGTTGGGCCGATCCCTTCTTACGATATTGTAATTTTTATTAGTCAGTTTGTGTTTCTGGTTAAGCTTAGTTTCGCTAGCCATAAATACATCAGGACTTTGGTCTTGCAGCAAATGAAAGAGGTTTGCTCTACGTTCGGTCCTAATCAGCGAATTTACATTCACAGCTAGGATCTTAAAGGGTCGCTCAGGCAGCGCGCCTTTAACCATTTCGCGTTGCCGGCAGAATAGAGTAGAGGTAATCCACCCTAGCCGCCTGCTCCCTTATCTGTTTTTGCACATCGGTTAACTGACCATGAATGGTCAGCAACACCTGCATCAGATCTGCCTCTGGCACAGGAGCCGTAGGCACTTGGACCTGTTTGGCTACCTGTGGTTGAGGCTGTACCGTTTTTCCCTTTCCAGACGCCATTTGGGCGTAAGAAATTGCGGGATTGACGGAATTTGATGTCTGGCGTACTTCAGGGCGTCTCACCTCTACTGTCTTCTGTTGGTCTTTGTTTTTTTTTCATTTCCTGAAACTTCGGACATCATCGATAGTTTGCGGGGTGCCCGGAGCCTCGGCAAAGTGCACACTTTAACTGGGTCCTGTCTTCGACCCTCTCTTTTCCGAGCTTACATTCACCTATCTTGTGGGGATCTCCACATTTGACACAAACTGGATCCATACCACAGTTTGCTGCCACGTGGCCGTATCCTTGGCAGTTCATGCATTGAAGCATGTCTCTCTGCCTATTTAATTTTTCCCATCTTACAATTTGGTAGTTTAGGACGGTTATACTCCTTAAACCACTCAACTTGCTTTGGGGCGAGAGCTGAACGAGGAAGAATGGTAAATTCCGTTTCTCCCGTCTGGCCTTAACTGTGGAAAACGGTCTGACCCCGATAAAATCGAGATCATCGCTCGCCACTTGACGGAGCTCAGCTAAGAGTTCCTGCGGATCCGGATCGTCGGCCACTCTACGCACTAGGCTAACTTGCCTTTTAATTTTACTTGGCAATTTGCCAATAAATTTTGCAGTGAGTGCACTTAAAATATTAATTAATTTCAATTGAACACACTTGGAAATTATTTTTGTATACTGAGAAAGTCGTCAACGCGTCTGTACACTTTCACAGCTGAAGATCGACTGAGAGACTGCCAGGGTCTATTAAAATTCCTTTGCAGGTTGCTATACTTAAAATATCCTTAATAATTTTAATAATTAAAATAAATAATTTTCCAGGAATTCGCGGGTTGTTCTGCCGATGCACTTTTTATAATTTTTCTACCTGCTACAGTAGGTGAAGTGAAACTACACTTAAATTATCGACCTCCACTCCTTGGAGGTCGTAGCTTTGTATATAATTAGGATAACTTCCTAAAAAAAAAATACATATAAGTAAGCTACATAATATATACCTATTAAGCAAAAATGTCACCTTGTTGGTTTATCTTTCACAGATATTATTATTTTTTTGTTTTTTTTTTATTCCGGCCTTTTGCGCTCGCTTCCCTTTAGGTTAATTTTCACTTTTTAAATATTTTTTTAAACTTTTCCGCTTTACTATGAAACTTTTACTTTAAATGAAACTTTTTCAGGCTTTTTCTTTATTTTAAATTTTTCCCTTTATTTTATATTTTCACAGCTTCTAGGTACTTTATATGGTGGCGGTTACAATCAATATTCGGGTATTGGAGGAAAGCTTTTCCAAATGGTTTTTCGGAGTTTCCTCTCAAATATGGAAAAGTACCTCCAACTACCAACAGTTTGAATTTGTATGTGTTTTGAATGAACCTTTCGTACTCGTAAAGAGCTGTAAGGGAGAATAGGGTAGAATGGGATATTTCACAAACATGCAGTTTGTAACAGAGGGCTTTGCGTTTTGAGGATCTTTCTAAAGTCATCAAAAATTCAAATAGAACCCACGCAATCTCTGTATCTTGTGACCCTTCAAAATAAAACGTGGGAGCCGAACCTACTAATTTAGCCGGGCGAAAGAACTGATAGAAAAGACCATATCAGATAAATGTAGTATTATCCTGCCTGATTCATTTCACTATTGCCTGATATCCTTAGCATGGAAGATACCAATATGTTTACCAGCTAATGTTTCAAGGTCGTACATACAGTTTTCTACAACACGAAGGACACAAGCTTTCAGAAACTTGGGAAGTAATTTCGCATTTTTGCCTTGGGCAAAATTACTTTGGGTGAAATTCCTGTAGAAAACTTCTTGTCCTACCCTAAAAGACGTTGGCCTTGAACGCATATTGTAAGTAGCTTTTGATTTTTCGTGTGCCTTTTGTAAGTTTCTGGTCAACTTCTGACGTGCAAATACAATTTTTGCTTCCTGTGGTACTACAGTCAGTTCAGGATCAGGAAGTGCTTTTAAATTTCTCAAAATTTTATACGACGATCCATGATTAATCATACTTTGCCCGAACATTGCAAAATATGGCTGACAACCAATTGAATCATGAGAATCTGACCTTAAAGCACAAGCTATGCTTGAAAGATGAGAATCCCAATTATCTTGTTCGCCCTGTACAAAAACTCTCAGTTTATTTAAAAGATTTCGATTCACCCTCTCCGATATGTTTGCCTGTGGGGAGTAAAAAGCTGTTCGGATATGTTGCACACCATAGTTGGCCAAAAACTTAGCAAGCTCAGAAGAAATAAATTGTTTGCCGTTGTCTGAGTGGACGAATTCAGGTGTTCCAAATGCATGAAAAACATCAGCTTCCATAAATTTGATGATGTTGGCTGAAGTTGCTTTCGGAAGCGCTTTCAAGAAGGTATACTTGGAGAAATGATCAACAGCTATAAAAATGACAACGTTTCCGCTTTTTGTACGCGGATATGGGCCAAGAAGATCAATGTACAAACGTTGCATTGGTCGCTCAGATACGATCTGCTTCGTAATTGGAGGACGAAGAACTTTATTGGGGGCTTTCACGGTTTTGCATACCTCACACTGACTCACATAATCTCTAATTTCTGCCGCCATTTTGGGCCAGAAATATTTTTCCCGAATTCTTATATAGGTTTTTGAGAAACCACTATGACACGACAGTTTAGAATCATGGGCCATTTCAATTACTTTGTGAGTCAAAGTGCGAGGTATCCACAACCGCCACAAAGAATCTTCGTTTTCAAATTCCTCACTCCTGAATCTAACTCTTTTGTATATATATTTGTCGGATACAACTAGATCCGGAAGTGAGGCTTGATTTTTTTCAATTTCATCTCTCCGTAACTGGTACTCAGCAGAATCGAACTCTGGCGAGTCAATGTCAATTTCTTCGGCAACCGTGTTGATACAAATCTCTTCCATATCCCCTCTTGAAAGAGCATCCGGCACAGTGTTTAGGGAACCCTTACGGTATTCTATACTAAACCGGAAGCCTTGAAGCTCCAAACTCGATCTTGCGAGCCGACCAGTCAAATCTTTTAATGACTTAAGCCATTTCAGACTAGAATGATCAGTAATGACGCGAAAAGGCAAGCCTTCCACATAAGAACGGAATTTCCGAATGCTGAGCACTGCTGGCAGACATTCAAGCTCTGTCACCGTGTAATTTTTCTGGGCCTTGTTTAACTTTTTTGACATAAAAGCTATGGGTTTCTCATTGCCATCTGCATCCAATTGGAAGAGAACTCCTCCGACTCCTTCAGAGGACGCATCACACTGAATGGCGAACTCTTATTTAAAATCCGCTTGAGTTAACACCGGAGCGGAAACTAGGGCTTCTTTCAATTTTTCGAACGCTTCCTTGGCTGCAGATGTCAATTCGAAACTCTTTCGCTTTCTAAGTCAATCGGTTAATGGAGCTGAAAGATCTGAATAGTTCTTGATAAAACGCCTGTACCAACCCGTCATACCAATAAATCTCCTCACTTGCCTAGCCGTTTTTGGAAGAGGGAAGTTTACCATCGCGTCTATCTTTTCAGGATTAGTTTTTAGCGTGCCCTGACCGACGATGTATCCAAGAAACTTGATTTCTCTTATGCAGAACTTGGACTTATTTATGTTAATGGTTAAGTTTGCGCTGCGAAGGCAGGCTGCCACATCTGTCAATATTTTTATGTGCGTTTCAAAATCCGGTGTGCATATTAAAAGATCATCTAAATAAATGAAAACATGTTGTCTAAGTCAGGCCGGAATGACTTGGTCCATTAGACGACACATTCTCTGTGCGGCGTTACATAATCCGAACGGCATCACATTAAAATGATACAGCGGCCGTCCAGGTTCAGCGAATGCCGTTTTTTGTTTTGATTCTTCATCTAACGGAATCTGCCAAAATGCATCTTTAAGATCTAGACCCGTTATGAAATGAGTGTCTTCTAATCTACTGATGATACCTTCAATATGCGACAGCGGATACAGCGGTTAACAGTCTGGCTGTTAAGTTTTCGACTATCCAAACACAGACGTACTTTTCCTGGCTTCTTAACCATAACAATAGGAAAACACCAAGGTGAATTACTTTCCTCAATAACTCCAAGCTCTAACATGCGATCAAACTCTTTGAAAACTTCCTCCTGCTTCACTGGCGAAAGAGGGTAGTGCTTTGATTTAATAGGTACTGCATCAACAGTATCGATGGTGTGTGTTTCCACATGCGTTCTACCAAGACCTAAATCAGCGAAATTTGGAAAACGACTTTTCACCGAATCTAGCTTGATTTGCTGAATTGAAGTTAATTTGATGAATTCAGACTTTTCAGAATCTTCTTCTTCAAACACATCATTACTATCAATTTGGCTCACTTGAGGAGTCAGGTGAAATTCGTTCCAGAAGTTCATACCCAAATAAACCTTTTGCGTCGAATTAGGAATTACATAGAAAGTAATGGCCTTCGTTACATCATCAAGGGTTGTTGGGATATTACAATATCCGACAATATCGTGAGATTTACCGTCAGCTGTTTTGACGATATTTTTGTACGGTAACATTTGAATCCCGTTTCTTTCTATGAATTCGTAACTTGCCGCTCCCAAAACAGAAATAGATGCGCCACTGTCCAACAAACCAGAAACAAGTTCATCTTTCAGTTTCAACAGTGCGTACATTCTACCGTCTGTTTTGGACGTTAAGATCGTTTCGACTATGCACCTCTGGAACTCCTTTCGCTTCTGATATCTTTCCCTACACTTTTTTACCTGAGCACTTACAATAGGCTTGCCAAAGATTTCGGAACGCCTCCTGTAATAGTCTTTGTTTCTCTCGTGAAGAGATTTCAAAGAAAATACTTTTACAGGATGACTTTCCGAAATAGGGATTTCTCTTTGCAGAATTCTGAGAGGACCATCAGACATTGAAACTTTACCGACATCATCATTTGAATAATCTTTAGACACTACAACCAAACTCGGACTACTATGAGAACATTGTTCATTCCTTATCTCAGCTCTGTCTTCTAATTCTGTTTCCTCTGGTCGGAGTAGCTGCCTTGGAATCGATTCTCTCCGACTGTTTTGTCGATCCCTTGACGATTTCCCTGGTGTTTTTGGCATTCTGGGGTACTCACGCCTTTTTCGCCACAGAGAAAACAGAATAGCTTTCTTTCGTGTGACGGACACTGAAAGAAGGAATGACCAATTTTGTCACAGTTCCAACACAAAAGAGAAGAAGATGGTTGACGATAACCACCAGACCTGCTGAATGCTGCGACTTCTTCCGTTACGTCATCTTGCTCAATCTTTTCCTCCAAATGGATTTCATGAACGGTTCTTTGAGCAGTGCGTCTAGCTAAGAAACGTTCGATTTCTCTTGCTTTTGATTTGAGTTGATCCAAGCTCGTAACACTCGCTGCTAACAACACTTCACCGATCTTTTCACGTGCGTTGCTTTTGATGATTTCAATCAGCTTCATTGAATCGAAAGGTTCATTTAAACGGTCATTCCGACCAACGACTGAGCTGAAGAAATCATCAAAAGTTTCCTTAAATCCTTGCTTACGAGTGAGCAGGCGCATATAGACGTCGACATCATTTTCTTTGCGGCCGAATTCTTCCTTCAAGGCGATTTTAATTTGGTTCAAGCTAGCAGTGGGATTTTTGCGTAAAAAAGACCAATACCAATCGTTAACTTTTCCTCCCAATAACGAATGGAAGTTGGTACAAATTTGCACATCACTGTAGTTTGACGAAGCTTGCAACTTTTCGACCTTGAAGAGAAAATCGGAAATGTTGTCACTACCGTCATACTTTATGTTCCACCTGTCCAAACGGCATGATTCAGGCGCATACAATGAACCTCGTGAACCAGAAGGTACACCGTGTGCCGTGTCCGGAATAGGTGGAAACATATTTGTTGGCAAATAATTCACTGCTCCTCTAACAATTTGTGGATTAAGGGGCTGCCCAAGTTCAGAAAAATGCTGTTCGGGGCGAGGGTTACTCAGGCTATCAATTTTACCTCTAACCTCACTCATGAATTGTTCCATTTGTTGGAAAAGACGGACTTGGTTTACCATTATTAATTTATCTATTCGAGTGGCCAAGTCATCTTCACTCTTTGTCGCAACACCAGCCGGACCTGCTGGCAAAATTTCCTCTACATCATTGACCGAATGGTCGGACTGGTCATTATGGGTTGACATGATGTCTACCGAATGTTCAAATTCGGAGTCGAGAGAGTCTTCAAAACTAAGACGATTTACCGTCTGGTGGAATCTCTCAGAACTCTGCAAAAAGGTTCCTTCGTTTAAGGCCCTTGAAACAGAACGAGTAAAATATCGATGATTGGGACGTTGATCGCTCATATGAGCTTCCAACCAAAACAAGATATATCACAGAATCAAAAATCAGACAAGAAAATAAAACACCTAAATGACGTTTCTTCACCAAAACTTGATTACAAATCGACTCTAGAAAATTCGCTTATGTAGATGGAAGGTGCACTTGAAAACTCAACATGAATCATCTGTGGCTCTTCCATCATTATTTTTATTTATATGATGTCTTCGCACATCTGAGCATTAATGTCAGCATATAATCTGCCAGCTTTATGACTCAGACTGCTAAACACCATGTATGTGTATCTTAGAACTGACCTACCTCATCGCAAAGGCAGTACCAAGGTCATGCCTCGGATACTTATGAGGAAAGTCAGATCCTCAAAATCAAAATCAAAACAAAATAAAAAGATTAAAGTCAAAAGAAATCAAAAAAAAAAAATAAAAAGATTAACAAAAAAATTAAAAAAAAGAAAACCATAAGCTAAAATTAAAATGAATCAAAAAAAAAACTAAGCAAAAAAAAATTAAAATGAAAATTTAAAACTGAAAAATTACTAAAGAAAAAAAAAATCTAAATCAAATGAAAACAAAACAAACTACCTATCTCGACCCTTACAGATTTGCTACTTTGCAATAGCGAAACCTCACGTTGCGGGCGCCATTGTTGCTGATTCCTTTCTTGCCGTCGGGGTCAGTGCTGGCATGATTGACCGGCCTACTGCTCGTCGGAGGACGTAGGTACTTGACCCCTATCGGAACCGCGCAAGTTACAAAGGTACCCATTCCCAATAGACTCAGAAATTGTTATTAAAGACCTAATTATTCAAGATATAGAGCATCAAAATAAAATAAAACTTATAGAATATAAGAATAACCGTAATACGATTACATTTTCAACCATAATTGTTATATGTACTGTAATAGCTATTTGCTACTTTCTATTAAAATATTTATATAAAAATAAAAATATTAAAATTATAAATAAGATATGTGCCGAAGAAATAAAATCTGAACAAATAAATATACCACTTAATGAAATTAAAATCATGAAGCCTCAGGAGAGTCTTCAATCTAAGGCGGGGGGAGTTACAAAGGTACCCATTCCCATGGCCACACCACAGTTGGTACCTATCCAGATACCAATGCCCCAGACTAAACAATAATCGTAGACCAAACAAAGGATAAGCAAATTTAACATAAACACATAAACTTTATCCAATATAACTTCAACACATATACAAAGACAATCAATTCGGCATCGTAGGTTAAGTTATCAAATGTATCTTAGTTTTAAGTCAGTTCTTATTATACCGTGAATAAAGAAAGATCGCCTTGATCTCATTCTTGAAATTAAAAGTTGTGTTTGCGTTTTCATTTTGCCTCCACGTTAGGAGAAGATAAATTTATATTTTTTTTAAGATCCCGGAGGATCTGTTACTTAACTGGCGCAGTCGGTAGGATACCCAGTATCCGCTCGAATACAAATAATATCGGTTAAATCAAAATCCGATCTAATAAAAGTGAGAAAATTGTTCTGATCTTAAACTGAGTTATTTGGGGTTGTGTGACCTTATAAATAAGGAAAAGTCATATAAACACGCTCTTAAAACGCCTACTGAGACTGGTAGGTTTGACCCAAAACTCTGATCATATAATATAAATCAAATCACATAAATTCGACAAATTACATAATATACCTACACATAAAATGGAGCAACAAATTAGTCTACTTTTAAACGCGACGGCGGAGCAGAAAGAACTCCTGCGGCAGCAGCAGATATTGCAGCAACAACAACAACCAGATCTACAGGAACATGACCAACAGCAACAAGACCAACAGCAACAACAGCAAGAACAACTACCTGATATCAAACCTGTTTCAATTGTTCTACCAGAAATGGAAATTGTAAAAATAATTCAAAGAGTTAAACCGTTTAATGCAGAAGGGCCAAGAGACGTGGCATCCTTTATATATGACATAGATATTAACTTACAATATCTAACACCAGCCACAAAGTCTTTTACAATACAAAATGTAGTCAGGGGACTAATACAGGGAAGAGCTCAACAACCAATTCGAATGCTAGGACCATATGCAGCATGGACATCAATGAGAGAAACACTTATCAAAAACTTTGGACCCCAAGAAAGTTACATCAATATATATCAAAAAGCCGTAAGTTTACGAAATAATAATTTAGAAACATATTATTTTAAGTTGTGTGAATTAATGGATAGAATTAATATTAAATATAATTTTGAATTGGTTAAATGTAATGAATTTTCATCCGAAAATGTTAAGGGTATGTTTTTTAGAATTTTCTGCTCTCAATTAAATACAAATCAGGAAAGTTTCGTACTTAGTCGAAACATAAATTGCATGCAAAAAGCATACGAACTATTAAACAATTATAGAAATTCGAATCCACAGTTTTTAGAAGGACACCCTTCTAGACCTAGAAATTATAATGATTCCAACCGAAACAATGGTGTAAATTTCAACAATAGAAATTCAAATAATAACTTAAATAGATTTAATAATAATTTCTCAAATAACAGAAATTTAAACAGTGGTAACTTTAATAGTAATAACGCCAATAATAATTACTCAAACTTTAGAAATTCTAACAGTAGAAATTTTAATAATAATAATTATAATAATAATAATACAGGGAATTACAATAGGATTAATAACTACCCGAATAACAATAATAGTTATAGTAATAATAATGGGTATAACAAAAGAAACAATAGTTACGGGAACAATAATAATAGGAATAATTATAATAATAATTTTTTTAGAAACCAAAATCAAAATACAAATCCAAGAAATTTGAATACAAATACGAATCAAAATAATGAAGTAGATAACCGTGACATAAATTTTCAGGAGGAGGCCTCAGAGGTCCTTTACCCATAGTAAATCTAACAATTGAAAATGAAATTATACCTGTACTAATTGATTCCGGAGCATCAACTAGTAGCATTGATATAAATTGTCTAAAAACGTGTCCAAGGTATAAACTACAATATCCTCAAGACATTAATGGTCTAACAGGTGTAACAACAGTAACTGAACAAATTAAAACATCCTTTCCTAAAGAATTTAATGCACCAAAAAATAATAAAATGATGTGGAAAATTTTGAACCTTTCTGGAAAAAGTTTCAAAGCTATAATAGGACAAAATATTCTGTATCCTTTAAACGCCACCCTCAATTTAGGGGAAGGTTCTTTTAAAATTTTTAATGACACTCTATTTTTTAACTATGCTTGTCCGCAAGAAATTAATTGTTTTGAAGAACTTACAGAAATAAATAATTTAGATTGTCTTTACAAAGACTTAAATAAAGAAGAAAATGAATCCTTAAGAAAAGTGTTAAGAAATAATAGTGAATTATTTTACAAAGAAGGAACCGATTTGAGTTGCACGTCTAATACTAAACATAGTATAACCACTACAGATAGTATACCTATCTTTTCAAAAATTTATCGTTTTCCTAAAATACATGAAGAAGAGGTGGAAAGACAAGTTCAAGATATGCTCAAACAAGGCATTATACAAAAGTCTAATTCCCCATATAATGCACCAATTTGGGTGGTACCCAAAAAACAAGATAATTCAAAAATAAATAAATGGCGAATAGTAGTCGACTATCGCAAATTAAATGAAAAAACTCACGAGGACAAGTTCCCTCTCCCAAACATTGAGTCAATTTTTGATAAACTTGGTAAAGCCCTGTATTTTACCACATTAGACCTAGCTAAAGGTTTTCACCAAATTTTAGTCAATGAAAAAGACAGACACAAAACCGCATTTAGCACTCCACAAGGTCACTACGAGTTTAGAAGAATGCCGTTCGGATTAAAAAATGCCCCGGCCACATTTCAAAGAATGATGAACGAAATCCTTCGAAAACACATTAATAAAATTTGTGTCGTATATCTAGACGATATTTTAATATTTTCAACTTCACTCCAAGAAATGGAAGTGAATATTAAATTAATTTTCCAAGAACTAAAAAAGCACAACCTGAAAATTCAAATCGACAAATGTAAGTTTTTTTCAAAAAGCACTGAATATTTAGGCCATATATTGACCAACAAAGGCATTAAGCCAAACCCATCTAAATTAGAAGCAATACAAAAACTATGTGTACCCAGAACAACTAAACAAATAAAATCCTTTTTGGGAATAACTGGCTATTACAGGAAATTCATCGAGAATTATTCCAAAATAGCTATCCCATTAACGGAATGTTTAAAAAAAGGTAGTAGGATTGATGAAAAAAATCCGCAATACATAAATGCCTTTGAGAAATTAAAACACTTGATTACGAGTCATCCAATATTAAGATATCCTGACTTCAAGAAACGTTTTACTCTCACTACTGATGCTTCCGACAAAGCTATCGGAGCCGTTCTATCACAAGACAATCACCCAATTTCATTTGCATCTAGAACTCTCAACGAACATGAGATAAACTATGCAACAATTGAAAAGGAACTATTGTCTATAGTTTGGGCAACAAAATATTTCCGACCATATCTTTATGGAATAAAATTTACAATCAAAACAGATCATAGGCCATTAGTCTGGTTAAATAACCTCAAAGACCCTGGCTCTAAAATGATAAGATGGAAGACAAAATTAAATGAATATAATTACGATATAGAATACGTCAAAGGTAAAGAAAATAAAGTGGCAGACTTTCTGTCAAGGATAAATACAAACGAAAATGAAATCAATGTGAATGAAGACACTAATAAAAGTGAAAATGAAATAATAGAAAATGGAGGAATAGTGAATAAGTTTAAAACACAAATAATTTTAGTAAAAGAAAAAGAGCAAGTGTATAAAAAAGTACATAGTAAAAAGACAATTTTTATTACAGAAACAGAAATTAGAAATGATGAAATAATTAAAATATTAAAAGAATATTTACCAGAAAAAGGAGTATTAGGAATTTATTCAGAATTAGAAGATAACTTATTTGAATTATTTAAAAGTAAAATGTTTGCAAATTTTACAACGTCACATTATAAGTTAATAAAATGTGCCTTATTAGCAGAAGATTTACTTAACAAAACCCAATGCTTTGAAAAGATAAAACAAATTCATGAGGAGACTAACCATAGAGGTATCCATGAAAACTACACAGAACTAAAATTAAAATATTATTTCAATAAACTTCAAGAAGTAATAACAGAATATATTAATAATTGCGAAGTCTGTAACTTAGCAAAGTATGATAGGAAACCCCCTAAACCAAAATTTAAACATACGGTAACACCAAACAATAAAAACGAAATAATTCATTTAGACATATTTCACATTGAAAAGAAATATTATTTTACAGTAATTGATAAATTTTCAAAACATTTATACGTCAAAGAAACTGCAGAAAAAGGCTCAACTACCTTAGTTGAAATGATAAAAGAATACATTCAAAATTTTGATAGACCCAAATTAATTGTGGCAGATAACGAATTCAATACAGCTAATGTAATAGAATTTATAGAACAAGAAAATCTATCAATTCATTTTAATTCCCCAAATAGCCATACAGGTAATGCTGACATGAGTAGATGTCATTCTTCTCTCCTTGAACACATAAGAATACTTAATATCACGGAACCGAATCTTGAAATCACAGAAAAGATTCTTAAAGCAGCTACGTATTATAACAATACAATACATTCAACCATAGGTAAGAAACCAATAGAAGTACAATTTGGAAATGTAGATATTAATGAAATTTTTAAATTATTAGAATCAAAGAAAAATCAATGGTTAGACTATCATAATAAAAACAGAGAAACAAATAAAGAATACCCCTAAGATAAAGCTTATATTAAAAATTATGGTCAAGTAAGACATAAGGAAAAACCAAAATTTAGAAAAGTAGATATTAAACCAGACGATGAAGGAAATATTAGACATAATAGAGGCAATAGAAAATTAAAAGTCCATCCATTAAAAGACAGAAAAAGTATTTTAAAGGACCAAATAAAGATAAAATCCCAAAACCCACAAATCAACAAAACCAAAATCAATAAAATTCTTTTATTACAGATTTTCAATCAACTCAACAGAAAAACAATCTTTATAATTGTAACATTGTTAACTATGAGTCAAATAACAAGCATAAATGCTGATATCCAAGTAGAAAACATAGAAGATGAAGGAATCATCCTAATAAAAGATGGAGACATACCAATAATAAGTGATTATTATCGAATTTATCACAGAATTAATTTACAAGAATATTTAGACACTATATATAACTTCACTTTATATATACACCAAAACGCAGATATTATATCAGTTATAGGAAACGACCAATCCCTTTTTCATAAAATTTCGAAAATTCAAACCAATATAAACATGCTTTTAAGTATTAATGAACATTCTGTAAAGAATAATAAAACACTAGTAAATAACAGAGTTAGAAGAGGACTAATAAATCCAATAGGTTCAATTTTTAAATTACTTTACGGAGTAATGGACAACGATGATAGAGAAGAAATATTAGAACATTTAGATATCATAGATAAAAATGATAAAAAATTAGTAGATGCCTACAACCAACAAATTTCTATTAATGGAATTTTTCAAAACAATTTTAAAAATATCAGAGATAACATAGAAGAAGTAAAAACCCAATTTTTTAAATTAACAGAGAACGTTAGAGACGAAATAAATGAAATTAAAAACGAAATTACACTACTTAAACTCCATAATTATATTTCTGAATTAGATAATGAAATTGAAAAAATTATTGATAATGTAAATGCAGCAAAAGAAGGAATTATGTCTAGATCAATCCTGGATATAGATGAAATTGAAGAAAATTTTATAGGTTTAAATGAGTCAAAAGAAATCAAAATTAACATTTTTGGTAAAGAAAATTCAAATATTTTTATAATTATAATAAGTGTACCAATATTTTTAAATAAACAATTTCCAACTTACTACCTAAGATTAATACCTTTTTCAAATAATTCAATTATATCAAATATAGAAGAACAAAAAGTTCTAAAATACGAAGATAAAATCTATCCTATTAATAAATATCTTAAAAATTTAATTAAAACAATAGAATGCTCTCCATGTAAATCAATTGAATATAAAACCAAGAATTATGTAGAAGAAATAGATAAAGGTCTATTAATTGTCAAAAATTTTGAAAATGCTATTGAACAAAATTGTAACGAAAAAATGTACCATTTACATAAACATTTTATTATAAATTTTAACAAATGTACTATTTACCTAAATAATAAACAATATCATAACAAAATACAATTTTTTAATCATAAAATTGTAATACAACCAAACTTAAATATGAGCATAATAGACTCAGAAATTGTTATTAAAGACCTAATTATTCAAGATATAGAGCATCAAAATAAAATAAAACTTATAGAATATAAGAATAACCGTAATACGATTACATTTTCAACCATAATTGTTATATGTACTGTAATAGCTATTTGCTACTTTCTATTAAAATATTTATATAAAAATAAAAATATTAAAATTATAAATAAGATATGTGCCGAAGAAATAAAATCTGAACAAATAAATATACCACTTAATGAAATTAAAATCATGAAGCCTCAGGAGAGTCTTCAATCTAAGGCGGGGGGAGTTACAAAGGTACCCATTCCCATGGCCACACCACAGTTGGTACCTATCCAGATACCAATGCCCCAGACTAAACAATAATCGTAGACTAAACAAAGGATAAGCAAATTCAACATAAACACATAAACTTTATCCAATATAACTTCAACACATATACAAAGACAATCAATTCGGCATCGTAGGTTAAGTTATCAAATGTATCTTAGTTTTAAGTCAGTTCAGTTCAGTCAGTTGATCTCATTCTTGAAATTAAAAGTTGTGTTTGCGTTTTCATTTTGCCTCCACGTTAGGAGAAGATAAATTTATATTTTTTTAAGATCCCGGAGGATCTGTTACTTAACTCGCATACAAAAATCATGCCAGTCTTTGCGTCATGGTGTTAACGACGCACGAGAAATTCGCCTCTACCCACCCAACCATGGTTGCCGTACTCGCCTTGACAACCCCTTTCCTTGCCATCTTCCGCTTCCTCTATCCCATCTTAAACCCTTTCCATTTTAATTATCCTCATCCATAATCCTAAACTTTAAATTAAACCATTTTTAATATATGTATATTTAGGTTCAACTAATATTTTCAATTTTATTAACCATTTTAATTGCAACAACAAAACTGCTCTGATCTTCCAGTAACAAAAATGATTTTTTTTTTTATTTTTTTTTATGTATAAAGTTATTATATTTTACTTTTTGTACTTTAGTATATCTGTTTATATATGTGTACTTATTTATGTGCAGATTTATTATTTGCATAAGCACTCAATACATATAAATAATAAATGTCCCCTGACTTGTTTTATAGATACAATATAGATTTACAATTTAAAAAGACACAGGATATAATTGACTCACCAATTCTCGGTGCATGTTACAGCGACAGCGATGATGTGGCCACAGCATGCAAACTGATACTCCTCTTGTACCTGTTTATTGTATTTTATCTTTTTAAACGTTTTAAATTATTAGACCTGTAAAAACTTTGTCTTGTTAAAACTTGCCCGAAAGTGCTCAAAATAATGCAATTAATTCAACATAAATGAATATGCATATATATACACATAAAAATTCTATGCTGTACTTTGAAGTTTAGTTTAAATTACTTTGAAATAATTTTACTTTAAATTTCTCGCAATGAAATCAATATTAAAAATAGAAAAAAATAAAACAATTGGTTCGAAGCCGGTACTGGGAATCGATCTCGAGCTTAATAATCACCGAGCGGATGCTCTACCCTCAGACTGCCAGGGTATATTAAAATTCCTTTGCAGGTTGCTATACTTAAAATATCCTTTATAATAATTTTTCTACCTGCTACAGTAGGTGAAGTAAAACTACACTTAAATTATTCGTAGCTTTGTATATAATTAGGATAACTTCCTAAAAAAAAAATACATATAAGTAAGCTACATAATATATACCTATTTAGCAAAAATGTCACCTTGTTGGTTTATCTTTCACAGATATTATTATTTTTTTGTTTTTTTTTTTATTCCGGCCTTTTGCGCTCGCTTCCCTTTAGGTTAATTTTCACTTTTTAAATATTTTTTAAACTTTTCCGCTTTACTATGAAACTTTTACTTTAAATGAAACTTTTTCAGGCTTTTTCTTTATTTTTAATCTTTCCCTTTATTTTATATTTTCACAGCTTCTAGGTACTTTATATGGTGGCGGTTACAATCAATATTCGGGTATTGGAGGAAAGCTTTTCCAAATGGTTTTTCGGAGTTTCCTCTCAAATATGGAAAAGTACCTCCAACTACCAACGGTTTGAATTTGTATGTGTTTTGGATAAACCTTTCGTACTCGTAAAGAGCTGTAAGGGAGAATAGGGTAGGATGGGATATTTCACAAACATGCAGTTTGTAACACTTGATATGTTTCAGTGATTGTTAAACCAACCAAAATGTTGAGATTTACTTTCCTTTATTTATTATTATATTGCTCTGAGTTAAAACAATTGTTATTTTAGAAACAATAAAACCATATTTAAAAGGAAATCAACATACATTTGGTGAGAAAATTAAACTCGTTGTAAGCACTCGATCAGAAAAATGTGAACGACAAAGATCGATAGCTTATACGGAATTTTTCGTTCACAATTGAGATTCGCAATACCAAATTAAATTTTCGATGTTCGACTACCGACAAAAGTCGTTTATCGATACAAAAACGACACTCGCAATAAGGCTCTTAATCTCAAAATGTCTAAACTTCCAAAAAGAAACTTAAGTAGGCCACCAGGAAATCTTAAACTAAACTGTTCTTCACTTAAATTTTGTTGCAAAATAAAATTTTCAATTTTTTTCAAATTTTCATGATGGGTTCCGAATTTGAAACAGGGTAACTTACTTCAGACTACTCGGTACGCAACTCAAAAAATTAATTTTCACGAAACTGAAACTTTTTACAACTTTCACAAAAAAAACTAACTACGTCTTTGTACAATTCACCCTACCTGACTTGATGACTAAAACCTCAGCCAAACAACGGTAAGTGTCTCAAGCTTTATCTACTCTGATTTCTTTACTACAAAATGCTATCACTCCAAAGAAAAATGTACTATGTTGTTGTTTGTGTATGTAAGTGAACTATCTTCCCTCTCCTAAAATATGTTGGCCTCCTGCAACTGCTTAATCAGGAGGGTCTTCCGTAACCCAGTCGTTCAGCAACCGTGGAAGAGTGCACATCGTTGGCGGCTTTCACAGTGATCATTTAATATAGAAACGCGAGTGTGTTAAGTAGTTAAATCAACCTACCATTTTCAAGTGGCAAGTTAGCCTAGGTGGTAGAGTGGCAAGTCGATCTCCAGCTGTGAAAGTGTACAGACGTGTTGACGACTTTCTCAGTGTATACAATAATTTCCGTGTGTTCGAACTGAATTAAATTCAATTATACTTTAAGTGCCCTCATTGCACAATTTTTATTGGCAATTTGCCAGGAAAATTTAAAAGGCAAGTTAGCCTAGTGGGTAGCGTGGCCGACGACAGATTGGAGGGGCGTGGGTTCGAGCCCCACCCTGGTCAGGGCTTTTTTTTAAATAAGTTCTGGGAGAAAGTTAACAAAAACCGAGAGCAGAAGGAACAGCAAATGATAAAATCAACGGGGACATCGAAAGATGATCCCCCAACAACAAGTCAAGCAGCCAAAACATCAGGTGATGCAGCAGCAGCAGTTAAGGTAGCGGTGCCTTCCATAGAAGCCCAGCCAACAACGACAGCGTCATCGGCACGTGCCGAAGTTAATACAAGCAGCATAGCGACTGCAACAACAAGCTGTGCAAAAGGCACGACATCAACACCAGCCGGTGCCAATTCAAAGGGGGATAAGAAGAGAAGGCGTATCATTAGATACAAGCCACACCTAATAAATCGTGCCGATAGGAGCACCAGAGCTAAGTTGGCTAAGGCCTCCGCTCAAGCCAAAATGCAGAGGCAATTAGAAAGCTCCTCCTATGAGGATGACGATACGAAAATTAATGAACATGACCATGAGGGCGATGACGAGGCAGAGGCTGAAGACGATATCGCCAAAGAAGCAAACGATACGACCGTCAAGAAGACATGTGTGCATAACGTCACTGAGGTAGATGCCGAAGAGATTGCATACATGTCCGTAGAAGGGGAGGGGCACTACGTGAGTGGCGAGTTGGTGGACCTTTCACCTCCAGAAGAGTCAGAAGATGAGCAGGAAAATATCGCATCACTGACAGAGCAAATTTCTTCCCTCATGGAAATGGTAAAAGCGCTCAAAGTTAAGCAGGAAGCGCGTAGGGAAAAAGAGCGCCTAGTTGCTCTTGAAAGAAAACGACAAAAAACGCTCCAAGAGCAACAAAAAGCAGCACAAATGCAGCAGCAAAAACTACAGCCCCAGCAACAGCATCAGCAACTGCAAGTACAGAAAAAACAACAACAGCAACAACAGCAACAACAAAAACAAATACAACAAATACAACAACCACTTCAACAACGACAACAACAAAAGACACAGAAGCAACAACAGCAGCAAAAACTACAACAACAGCGACAACCGCAGCAGTCACAACAGCAGCAGACACAACAGCAGCAGTCACAACAGAAGCAACAACAGCAACAGCCACAAGCAAAGAAAGGTAAGGTGCCACCAATTAATACCTTCAAAATAGAATTGAAAGACACAAAAGAATTATGTAAGTCGGCCATAGGCAACAATTTTATTATTAAAAGGTTGAACGCAGACCGACACGCCATTCATTGCTCTTCGGTCGAGCATTATAAAAAAGTAAAAGATCTAATGTCTCAAACGAAGACAGAATACTTCAGTTTCACCCCGAAGGAAGACAAGCTACAAACAGTCCTCCTGAAGGGTATCGAATCCTCTATGGATCCGCAGGAACTCTTAACTGAGCTCCGTCAAGTGGCGAGCGATGATCTCGATTTTATCGGGGTCAGACCGTTTTCCACAGTTAAGGCCAGACGGGAGAAACGGAATTTACCATTCTTCCTAGTTCAGCTCTCGCCCCAAAGCAAGTTGAGTGGTTTAAGGAGTATAACCGTCCTAAACTACCAAATTGTAAGATGGGAAAAATTAAATAGGCAGAGAGACATGCTTCAATGCATGAACTGCCAAGGATATGGCCACGTGGCAGCAAACTGTGGTATGGATCCAGTTTGTGTCAAGTGTGGAGATTCCCACAAGATAGGTGAATGTAAACTCGGAAAAGAGAGGGTCGAAGACAGGACCCAGTTAAAGTGTGCACTTTGCCGAGGCTCCGGGCACCCCGCAAACTATCGGGGATGTCCGAAGTTTCAGGAAATGAAAAAAAACAAAGACCAAAAGAAGACAGTAGAGGTGAGACGCCCTGAAGTATGCCAGACATCAACTTCCGTCAATCCCGCAATTTCTTACGCCCAAATGGCGTCTGGAAAGGGAAAAACGGTACAGCCTCAACCACAGGTAGCCAAACAGGTCCAAGTGTCTACGGCTCCTGTGCCAGAGGCAGATCTGATGCAGGTGTTGCTGACCATTCATGGTCAGTTAACCGATGTGCAAAAACAGATAAGGGAGCAGGCGGCTAGGGTGGATTACCTCTACTCTATTCTGCCGGCAACGCGAAATGGTTAAAGGCGCGCTGCCTGAGCGACCCTTTAAGATCCTAGCTGTGAATGTAAATTCGCTGATTAGGACCGAACGTAGAGCAAACCTCTTTCATTTGCTGCAAGACCAAAGTCCTGATGTGTTTATGGCTAGCGAAACTAAGCTAAATCAGAAACACAAACTGACTAATAAAAATTACAATATCGTAAGAAGGGATCGGCCCAACTCCTCTCAAGGGGGTGGGGTCGCAATCTTCATACGAAAGGGTATTAAACATAAAGTTATATATAATAGTGAAGTGCGAAGATTCGGGTTGCTAGAAGCCTGCATCGTTTGCATTCCTCTCCAGCAGGGGAAAAGAATGTACGCAATAGCTGTGTACGCACCTGACGCACCTCAGCCGGCTAATTTTATCGCAGAACTCGAAAAACTTTTTGAATGCTTAAGACTGAACTTGGATGAGAATTATTATCTCATGGCAGGGGACTTGAACGCCAAACATGTAGATTGGGGAAATCAAGTACAAAATCCTAGAGGGAACCATCTTTTTAATTGGATGGGTCGATACAGTGTTGAGTGTAGGATCGACCTTCTGGCTACAGATAGACCGTCTTTTCCGAGAAGTGGTAGTTTTCTGGATCTACTCCTGCTTGACTCAAGACTGTTAATAACTGACACTGTAGGTCAACATACAAAAAACTGTTTACGAACAATTGAATACGACAGTGATCACTGCGGACTTGCCGCCGTAATACAGCTCCCGAGCGAACTTTTGGAGTTGGATGAGTATGTGCCAGCGCACTCTTACAATTTCAGTAAGACGCGTTGGCCACGCTTTTCCAACTCCTTGGCAAGAGAAATACGTTCCGATGACATTTCTCCACCAAATGACAGAAACCTGACGAACGTCGAGATCGACGGGTTCCTGACTCAAATGGGTACGACTATAAAACGAACAATGGACAGAACAATCCCAAAATATAAGGAACAAGACCCTACTGGTTTATACAAGAACGCGACAATCGACGCACTACACCGACAAAAAAGTGGACTGCTGACTAGGTTGAAACTTCTTTACAGACGTTTCACGGACACACGTGATCTGGAGATTAGGACATTGAAGTCGTCGATCAAAAACATTAATGTTCTGATTAAACAAAATTATAGATTATCTATTAATTTATATTGGGATAACAGAATTCGGGCCGTTAATTCTAGCGACCCTAGTATGTTTCCCCAAATAAATAAGATATTTAGAAGAAATGATCAAAACGAACTTCCATGTCTTAAACTTCAGAGAACAATAGATAACGAAGACGTACTTACGATTGCGGGAATAGATCCGGAAGGTGCCGTTTTCGATGATAACTTTTTTATGATAGAAGATCCACAGGAAAAGGTAGAAGCTGTGGGGGCTGCTTTCCAGCAAGTGTATAAGGTGAATGCTAGCATTCGTCCGAATCATGACCTGGAGAACAGAGCCTTACTGCACAACTTCTACCTTGGAAATAACATAACGCAATGGCGATCTGAGAATACTGGTTTCACCGGGTTCAATGACGAAGACTTGGCAAATGCCACCATCGCCGAGCGAAATGGACCCAGTTCATTGTTAATTTCGAAGGTAGAACTTCAGTTAATTTTTCAAACATTAAAGAAAAAGAAATCTGCGGGGGTCGATGGTATACCCAACATTGTGTTACGACATCTCCCTGAGGAAGCAATAGACATTTATACCATACTGTTCAACAACGCATTGAATAATGCATATTATCCAGTGAGTTGGAAGACAGCTGTGGTCCATCCTCTCCCCAAAAAGGGAAAGGACAGCTCCAAGCCGGCAAATCTTCGGTCGATAAGTCTTCTTCCAAGTATCAGTAAAGTATTCGAAAAGATTCTCAATAGAGCTCTGTTCAAGTGGGCTGAGGACAAAAATATTATTCCAGATAATCAGTTTGGCTTTAAGGCGGGGCATGACACTATTCATGCTGCGTCTAAGTTAGTTTCTGATGTTCAATGGAACAAAACGAAAAAGCAATGTACGGGTGCCGTTCTGGTTGATTTAGAGAAAGCTTTCGACACCGTATGGTTAGAGGGTCTTTATCTGAAGCTTTCTAGATTTGGCATAAGTAAACCACTGTTGTATATGCTTCATGACATGCTCACTGGTAGAAAGTTTGTTGTCAAAAGTGGTAATGTAACTTCTACCACAACATTTGATATTAAAAACGGTCTACAGCAAGGAGCTGTGAACTCGCCGATTCTTTTTAGTATTTACACCAGCGATCTGATAGGTAGTCTAACTCATTCAATTGCGTATGCCGATGATCTTGTAGCGTACAGAACGGGTCCAAAAGTTGAAGTTATCAGAATTCTCTTGCAGCGTGACTTCGACAAGATTCAGCGATATTGTGATGACTGGAAGTTAAAAATTAACTTTCAGAAATCAGAAACTATCCTGTTTAGAACCCCGTTGTCTAGGGCTTCTAGGGATACAAGAAAGAACTGGAGAAATCTAGTGATCGTTGGACCAAGTGGACATCAACTGGCGAGTAAAGATGTGGTAAAGTACCTTGGCATCTGGCTAGATCAGTATCTATATTTCAATCGACATGTAGATGCTGCGCTGGCCAGAGCTAGGGGAGCCTTTGGGTTGACAAGACGGTTGTTTTATAGCAGCCGCCTTGACAGCAGAGTAAAGGTGATTTGCTACATGGCCCTTATCCGGCCAATGATTGCCTATGGGTGCCCTGTGTGGTTCAACGTTGCCCCATCTCAAATGGAAAAGATTCGGGTGTTTGAGAGGCAGTGTCTTAGACGCTGCCTTGGATTACACAGAACACCAGAGTCGGAGTACACACATTACTATGCCAACGAGGTTCTATACAACAGGGCCAATATAAACAGGATAGATAACTTTTTAATCAAGCTGATTCGGGGTCACATTGCAAGAGCGATGACCTCGACCAATGGACTTATTTTTGGGGCTTACTACCCCAATGATGAGTATAGTGAAAGTGTGCGTCTTAACGGTTTCATCCCGCCCGAGACATTCCTCTTTTTAGACAGTCGTGGGCTGATACAGGATAGATTGGCGGTTCCGTTAATCTACCACGTCAGCCGTAGGACTGTGGATCGGCGACTTCTTTACGATCGGGACGTCGGCTCAGGGAACGGAGCAGAGCGTCTGCGGTTCAGTAGAGCTGTGCCCCTTCGGGACAGAAAGGACTTAGTTAAGCAAGTCAAAAAATTCTGGTGGTTGGGTGACCACCGTGGTATGGAAAGTTGACCATATTATTGCTTTGGCCGACTTACATAGTTCTAAGGTAAAGATAAGTAGAGTAGGTAGAACAGTGACGGTGGCACCAAAAAAAAGTACATAAGTAAATGTATTTGTATGTGGGTACTTGCAGTTGTGAATGTATATGTATATATGTATATGAACATAAATACATGTGTATGGGCGTACGCGAGTGTGCATATGCGTATGCAAAAAAAAAAAAAAAACAAAAAACAAAAAAACAAAAAAAACAAAAAAAAAAAAACAAAAAAAAAAAAAAAATTGCTGGTGGCTGTTCTAGTTTTTTAAGTTATTTTAAGTAGTTTTACTTAGATATAATGTAGTTTAAGTTAGTTTTAATTTAGTTTTAATTAGTTTTATTAGGTAAAGGGTAGCTTTAAGTTTTATAAAAAATTAAAAAATGATATAGAAAATGAGTTTTTTTTTTAATAATTTTCTCGTTAGTTTTAAGTAATCATGAATTCTAATAATAAGTTATTTTTCGTCGAAAGACATTTTTTAAGTATAGTCATAGTTTAATTTAGAGCGCCCGCATGGGGCCAGTAAGTTAGTTAAGTTAATATGGTAAGCTAGTTGTTTAAGATTTTTTGTCTAGCATTAAGATAGATATAAGGAAATGAAAAAATAAAAATGAATTAAAAAATGAAAAAAAAAAAAAAATGGGCGTACGCGAGTGTGCATATGCGTTTGCACAAAAAAAAAAAAATTGGTGGTGGCTGTTCTAGTTTTTAAGTTATTTTAAGTAGTTTTAATTAGATATAATGTAGTTTAAATTAGTTTTAATTTAGTTTTAATTAGTTTTATTTAGGTAAAGGGTAGCTTTAAGTTTTATAAAAAATTAAAAAACAAAGGATATAGAAAATGAGTTTTTTTTAATAATTTTCTCGTTAGTTTTAAGTAATCATGAATTCTAATAATAAGTTATTTTACGTCGAAAGGCATCGTTTAAGTATAGTCACAGTTTAATTTAGAGCGCCCGCATGGGGCCAGTAAGTTAGTTAAGTTAATATCTAAGCTAGTTGTTTAAGATTTTTTGTCTAGCATTAAGATAAATATAAGGAAATGAAAAAATAAAAAATGAATTAAAAATGAAAAAAAGCGTGGCCGACGACAGACTGGAAGGGCGTGGGTTCGAGCCCCACCCTGGTCAGGGCTTTTTTTTAAATAAGTTCTGGGAAAAAGTCAACAAAAACCGAGAAGAGAAGGAACAACAGCAAATGATAAAGTCAACGGGGACATCGGAAGATGCTCCCCCAACAACAAGTGAAGCAGCCAAAACATCAGGTGATGAAGCAGCAGCAGTTAAAGTAGCGGTGCCTTCCATTGAAGCCCAGCCAACAACGACAGCGTCATCGGCACGTGCCGAAGCTAATACTAGCAGCATAGCCACTGCAACAACAAGCTTTGCAAAAGGCACGATATCAACACCAGCCGGTGCCATAGCCAATTCAAAGGGAAAGAGAAGGCGTATCATAAGATACAAGCCACAACTCATAAATCGTGCCGATAGGAGCACCAGAGCCAAGTTGGCTAAGGCCTCCGCTCAAGCAAAAATGCAGGCATTTAGAAAGCTCCTCCTATGAGGATGACGACATAAAAAACAGTGAACATGATCATGAGGGCGATGACGAGGCAGACGCTGACGACGAAATCGCCAAAGAAGCAAACGACGATGCGACCGTTAAGAAGACATGTGAGCATGACGTCACTGAGGTAGATGCCGAAGACATTGCATACATGTCCGTAGAAGGGGAGGGGCACTACGTGAGTGGCGAGTTCGTGGACCTTTCACCTCCAGAAAAGTCAGAAGATGAGCAGGAAAAAATCGCATCACTGACAGAGCAAATTTCTTCCCTCGTGGAAATGGTTAAAGCGCTCAAAGTTAAGCAAGAAGCGCGTAGGGAAAAAGAGCGCCTAGTTGCTTTTGAAAGAAATCGACAAAAAACGCTCCAAGAGCAACAAAAAGCAGCACAAATGCAGCAGTCTCCTAAGCAACAACAACCTCTCCCGGAACAGCAGCACAAAAAGAAGCAGCCGACACAGAAACTGCAGACCCAGCAACAGCATCAGCAACCGCAAGTACAGAAAAAACAACAACAGCAACAACAACAAAAACAAATACAACAACAAATACAACAACCACTTCAACAACGACAACAACAAAAGACACAGAAGCAACAACAGCAGCAAAAACTACAACAACAGCGACAACCGCAGCATTAACAACAGCAGCAGACACAACAGCAGCAGACACAACAGCAGCAGTCACAACAGAAGCAGCAACAGCAACAGCCACAAGCAAAGAAAGGTAAGGTGCCACCAATTAATACCTTCAAAATAGAATTGAAAGACACTATAGAATTATGTAAGTCGGCCATAGGCAACAATTTTATTATTAAAAGGTTGAACGCAGACCGACACGCCATTCATTGCTCTTCGGTCGAGCATTATAAAAAAGTAAAAGATCTCCTGTCTCAAACGAAGACAGAATACTACAGTTTCACCCCGAAGGAAGACAAGCTACAAACAGTCCTCCTGAAGGGTATCGAATCCTCTACGGATCCGCAGGAACTCTTAACTGAGCTCCGTCAAGTGGCGAGCGATGATCTCGATTTTATTGGGGTCAGACCGTTTTCCACAGTTAAGGCCAGACGGGAGAAACGGAATTTACCATTCTTCCTCGTTCAGCTCTCGCCCCAAAGCAAGTTGAGTGGTTTAAGGAGTATAACCGTCCTAAACTACCAAATTGTAAGATGGGAAAAATTAAATAGGCAGAGAGACATGCTTCAATGCATGAACTGCCAAGGATACGGCCACGTGGCAGCAAACTGTGGTATGGATCCAGTTTGTGTCAAATGTGGAGATTCCCACAAGATAGGTGAATGTAAGCTCGGAAAAGAGAGGGTCGAAGACAGGACCCAGTTAAAGTGTGCACTTTGCCGAGGCTCCGGGCACCCCGCAAACTATCGGGGATGTCCGAAGTTTCAGGAAATGAAAAAAAACAAAGACTAAAAGAAGACAGTAGAGGTGAGACGCCCTGAAGTACGCCAGACATCAACTTCCGTCAATCCCGCAATTTCTTACGCCCAAATGGCGTCTGGAAAGGGAAAAACGGTACAGCCTCAACCACAGGTAGCCAAACAGGTCCAAGTGCCTACGGCTCCTGTGCCAGAGGCAGATCTGATGCAGGTGTTGCTGACCATTCATGGTCAGTTAACCAATGTGCAAAAACAGATAAGGGAGCAGGCGGCTAGGGTGGATTACCTCTACTCTATTCTGCCGGCAACGCGAAATGGTTAAAGGTGCGCTGCCTGAGCGACCCTTTAAGATCCTAGCTGTGAATGTAAATTCGCTGATTAGGACCGAACGTAGAGCAAACCTCTTTCATTTGCTGCAGGACCAAAGTCCTGATGTGTTTATGGCTAGCGAAACTAAGCTAAATCAGAAACACAAACTGCAATTACAATATCGTAAGAAGGGATCGGCCCAACTCCTCTCAAGGGGGTGGGGTCGCAATCTTCATACGAAAGGGCATTAAATATAAGGTTATATATAATAGTGAAGTGCGAAGATTCGGGTTGCTAGAAGCCTGCATCGTTTGCATTCCTCAAGAATGTACGCAATCGCAGTGTACGCACCTGACGCACCTCAGCCGGCTAATTTTATCGCAGAACTCGAAAAACTTTTTGAATGCTTAAGACTGAACTTGGATGAGAACTATTATCTCATGGCAGGGGACTTGAACGCCAAACATATAGATTGGGGAAATCAAGTACAAAATCCTAGAGGGAACCATCTTTTTAATTGGATGGGTCGATACAGTGTTGAGTGTGGGATCGACCTTCTGGCTACAGATAGACCGTCTTTTCCGAGAAGTGGTAGTTTTCTGGATCTACTCCTGCTTGACTTAAGACTCATAATAACTGACACTGTAGGTCAACATACAAAAAACTGTTTACGAACAATTGAATACGACAGTGACCACTGCGGACTTGCTGCCGTAATACAATTTCAGTAAGACGCGTTGGCCACGCTTCTCCATTTCCTTGGCAAGAGAAATACGTTCCGATGACATTTCTCCACCAAATGACAGGAACCTGACGAACGTCGAGATCGACGGGTACCTGACTCAAATGGATACGACTATAAAACAAACAATGGACAGAATAATCCCAAAATATAAGGAACAAGACCCTACTGGTTTATACAAGAACGCGACAATCGACGCACTACACCGACAAAAAAGTGGACTGCTGACTAGATTGAAACTTCTTTATAGACGTTTCACGGACACAGGTGATCTGGAGATTAGGACATTGAAGTCGTCGATCAAAAACATTAATGTTCTGATTAAACAAAATTATAGATTATCTATTAATTTATATTGGGATAACAGAATTCGGGCCGTTAATTCTAGCGACCCTAGTATGTTTCCCCAAATAAATAAGATATTTAGAAGAAATGATCAAAACGAACTTCCATGTCTTAAACTCCAGAGGACAACAGATAACGAAGACGTACTAACGATTGCGGGAATAGATCCGGAGGGTGCCGTTTTCGATGATAACTTTTTTATGATAGAAGATCCTCAGGAAAAGGTAGAAACTGTAGGGGCTGCTTTCCAGCAAGTGTATAAGGTGAATGCTAGCATTCGTCCGAATCATGACCTGGAGAACAGAGCCTTACTACACAACTTCTACCTTGGAAATAACATAACGCAATGGCGATCTGAGAATACTGGTTTTACCGTGTTCAATGACGAACATTTGGCAAACGCCACCATCGCCGAGCGAAATGGACCCAGTTCATTGTTAATTTCGAAGGTAGAACTTCAGTTAATTTTTCAAACATTAAAGAAAAAGAAATCTGCGGGGGTCGATGGCATACCCAACATTGTTTTACGACATCTCCCTCAGGAAGCAGTAGACATTTATACCACACTGTTCAACAACGCATTGAATAATGCATATTATCCAGTGAGTTAGAAAACAGCTGTGGTACATCCTCTTCCCAAAAAGGGAAAGGACAGCTCCAATCCGGCAAATCTTCGGTCGATAAGTCTTCTTCCAAGTATCAGTAAAGTATTCGAAAAGATTCTCAATAGAGCTCTGTTCAAGTGGGCTGAGGACATTCATTATTTCATTATTTCATTCATTATTTCATTTTGATAGTTAGTGAGTTAGTAATAGTTTGATAGATTAGAGTAAGGTGTAGATTGTAAGTTTTTTTATTTATAAAAGATATTTTTCTTAAATTTTTTTTTGTAAACTGCTTGAAAATAGTTAGTTAGGTTTAGTTTTACATAGGTTTAGTTAAAGACAGTTTTGTTTTTTTCTTTTTCATTATCATTTCATTTAATTCAATCATCTTTCATTTTCATTTCATTTAATCACCTTATCACTTTCATACATTTTGTTTTTTTCATTATCATTTCATTTTATCCAATCATCTTTCATTTTCATTTCATTTAAATCACCTCATCACTTTCATTTAATTATCGTTATCATACATTTTATTTTTTTTTTTTTTAGTTTAGAGATAGTTTTTTTTTATATTCTTTTCTTTCATTTCTTTTCCTTTATATTTATTTTTAATATAAAAAATTTGGTCTTACCAGAGTTACCAATTAACAATTTTTTTAAAATTTTTGTTGGTTTCTAGTTGTTTCCTTGGTTCTTTTTCTCGTTTGTTTCCTTAATTGTTTCTTTCGGTTTGTTTCACTCTTCACTTGTAACTTTTGGTGAAGAAACGTCATTTAGGTGTTTTATTTTCTTGTCTGATTTTTGATTCTGTGATATATCTTGTTTTGGTTGGAAGCTCATATGAGCGATCAACGTCCCAATCATCGATATTTTACTCGTTCTGTTTCAAGGGCCTTAAGCGAAGGAACCTTTTTGCAGAGTTCTGAGAGATTCCACCAGACGGTAGATCGTCTTAGTTTTGAAGACTCTCTCGACTCCGAATTTGAACATTCGGTAGACATCATGTAAACCCATAATTACCAGTCCGACCATTCGGTCAATGATGTAGAGGAAATTTTGCCAGCAGGTCCGGCTGGTGTTGCGACAAAGAGTGAAGATGACTTGGCCACTCGAATAGATAAATTAATAATGGTAAACCAAGTCCGTCTTTTCCAACAAATGGAACAATTCATGAGTGAGGTTAGAGGTAAAATTGATAGCCTGAGTAACCCTCGCCCCGAACAGCATTTTTCTGAACTTGGGCAGCCCCTTAATCCACAAATTGTTAGAGGAGCAGTGAATTATTTGCCAACAAATATGTTTCCACCTATTCCGGACACGGCACACGGTGTACCTTCTGGTTCACGAGGTTCATTGTATGCGCCTGAATCATGCCGTTTGGACAGGTGGAACATAAAGTATGACAGTAGTGACAACATTTCCGATTTTCTCTTCAAGGTCGAAAGGTTGCAAGCTTCGTCAAACTACAGTGATGTGTAAATTTGTACCAACTTCCATTCGTTATTGGGAGGAAAAGTTAACGATTGGTATTGGTCTTTTTTACGCAAAAATCCCACTGCTAGCTTGAACCAAATTAAAATCGCCTTGAAGGAAGAATTCGGCCGCAAAGAAAATGATGTCGACGTCTATATGCGCCTGCTCACTCGTAAGCAAGGATTTAAGGAATCTTTTGATGATTTCTTCAGCTCAGTCGTTGGTCGGAATGACCGTTTAAATGAACCTTTCGATTCAATGAAGCTGATTGAAATCATCAAAAGCAACGCACGTGAAAAGATCGGTGAAGTGTTGTTAGCAGCGAGTGTTACGAGCTTGGATCAACTCAAATCAAAAGCAAGAGAAATCGAACGTTTCTTAGCTAGACGCACTGCTCAAAGAACCGTTCATGAAATCCATTTGGAGGAAAAGATTGAGCAAGATGACGTAACGGAAGAAGTCGCAGCATTCAGCAGGTCTGGTGGTTATCGTCAACCATCTTCTTCTCTTTTGTGTTGGAACTGTGAAAAAATTGGTCATTCCTTCTTTCAGTGTCCGTCACACAAAAGAAAGCTATTCTGTTTTCTCTGTGGCGAAAAGGCGTGAGTACCCCAGAATGCCAAAAACACCAGGGAAATCGTCAAGGGATCGACAAAACAGTCGGAGAGAATCGATTCCAAGGCAGCTACTCCGACCAGAGGAAACATAATTAGAAGACAGAGCTGAGATAAGGAATGAACAATGTTCTCATAGTAGTCCGAGTTTGGTTGTAGTGTCTAAAGATTATTCAAATGATGATGTCGGTAAAGTTTCAATGTCTGATGGTCCTCTCAGAATTCTGCAAAGAGAAATCCCTATTTCGGAAAGTCATCCTGTAAAAGTATTTTCTTTGAAATCTCTTCACGAGAGAAAAAAAGACTATTACAGGAGGCGTTCCGAAATCTTTGGCAAGCCTATTGTAAGTGCTCAGGTAAAAAAGTGTAGGGAAAGATATCAGAAGCGAAAGGAGTTCCAGAGGTGCATAGTCGAAACGATCTTAACGTCCAAAACAGACGGTAGAATGTACGCACTGTTGAAACTGAAAGATGAACTTGTTTCTGGTTTGTTGGACAGTGGCGCATCTATTTCTGTTTTGGGAGCGGCAAGTTACGAATTCATAGAAAGAAACGGGATTCAAATGTTACCGTACAAAAATATCGTCAAAACAGCTGACGGTAAATCTCACGATATTGTCGGATATTGTAATATCCCAACAACCCTTGATGATGTAACGAAGACCATTACTTTCTATGTAATTCCTAATTCGACGCAAAAGGTTTATTTGGGTATGAACTTCTGGAACGAATTTCACCTGACTCCTCAAGTGAGCCAAATTGATAGTAATGATGTGTTTGAAGAAGAAGATTCTGAAAAGTCTGAATTCATCAAATTAACTTCAATTCAGCAAATCAAGCTAGATTCGGTGAAAAGTCGTTTTCCAAATTTCGCTGATTTAGGTCTTGGTAGAACGCATGTGGAAACACACACCATCGATACTGTTGATGCAGTACCTATTAAATCAAAGCACTACCCTCTTTCGCCAGTGAAGCAGGAGGAAGTTTTCAAAGAACTTGATCGCATGTTAGAGCTTGGAGTTATTGAGGAAAGTATTTCAACTTGGTGTTTTCCTATTGTTATGGTTAAGAAGCCAGGAAAAGTACGTCTGTGTTTGGATAGTCGAAAACTTAAAAGCCAGACTGTTAACGATGCGTATCCGCTGTCGCATATTGAAGGTATCATCAGTAGATTAGAAGACACTCATTTCATAACGGGTCTAGATCTTAAAGATGCATTTTGGCAGATTCCGTTAGATGAAGAGTCAAAACAAAAAACGGCATTCGCTGTACCTGGACGGCCGCTGTATCATTTTAATGTGATGCCGTTCGGATTATGTAACGCCGCACAGAGAATGTGTCGTCTAATGGACCGAGTCATTCCGGCCCGACTTAGACAACATGTTTTCATTTATTTAGATGATCTTTTAATATGCACACCGGATTTTGAAACGCACATAAAAATATTGACAGATGTGGCAGCCTGCCTTCGCAGCGCAAACTTAACCATTAACATAAATAAGTCCAAGTTCTGCATGAGAGAAATCAAGTTTCTTGGATACATGTCGGTCAGGGCACGATAAAAACTAATCCTGAAAAGATAGACGCGATGGTAAACTTCCCTCTTCCAAAAACGGCTAGGCAAGTGAGGAGATTTATTGGTATGACGGGTTGGTACAGGCGTTTTATCAAGAACTATTCAGATCTTTCAGCTCCATTAACCGATTGACTTAGAAAGCGAAAGAGTTTCGGATTGACATCTGCAGCCAAGGAAGCGTTCGAAAAATTGAAAGAAGCCCTAGTTTCCGCTCCGGTGTTAACTCAAGCGGATTTTAAATAAGAGTTCGCCATTCAGTGTGATGCGTCCTCTGAAAGAGTCGGAGGAGTTCTCTTCCAATTGGATGCAGATGGCAATGAGAAACCCATAGCTTTTATGTCAAAAAAGTTAAACAAGGCCCAGAAAAATTACACGGTGACAGAGCTTGAATGTCTGCCAGCAGTGCTCAGCATTCGGAAATTCCGTTCTTATGTGGAAGGCTTGCCTTTTCGCGTCATTACTGATCATTCTAGTCTGAAATGGCTTAAGTCATTAAAAGATTTTACTGGTCGGCTCGCAAGATGGAGTTTGGAGCTTCAAGGCTTCCGGTTTAATATAGAATACCGTAAGGGTTCCCTAAACACTGTGCCGGATGCTCTTTCAAGAGGGGATATGGAAGAGATTTGTATCAACACGGTAGCCGAAGAAATTGACATTGACTCGCCAGAGTTCGATTCTGCTGAGTACCAGTTACGGAGAGATGAAATTGAAAAAAATCAAGCCTCACTTCCGGATCTAGTTGTATCCGACAAATATATATACAAAAGAGTTAGATTCAGGAGTGAGGAACTTGAAAACGAAGATTCTTTGTGGCGGTTGTGGATACCTCGCACCTCGCTATATAAGAATTCGGAAAAAATATTACTGGCCCAAAACGGCGGCAGAAATTAGAGATTATGTGAGTCAGTGTGAGGTATGCAAAACCGTGAAAGCCCCCAATAAGGTTCTTCGTCCTCCAATTACGAAGCAGATCGTATCTGAACGACCAATGCAACGTTTGTACATTGATCTTCTTGGCCCATATCCGCGTTCAAAAAGCGGAAACGTTGTCATTTTTATAGCTGTTGATCATTTCTCCAAGTATACCTTCTTGAAAGCGCTTCCGAAAGCAACTTCAGCCAACATCATCAAATTTATGGAAGCTGATGTTTTTCATGCATTTGGAACACCTGAATTCGTCCACTCAGACAACGGCAAACAATTTATTTCTTCTGAGTTTGCTAAGTTTTTGGCCAACTATGGTGTGCAACATATCCGAACAGCTTTTTACTCCCCACAGGCAAACATATCGGAGAGGGTGAATCGAAATCTTTTAAATAAACTGAGAGTTTTTGTACAGGGCGAACAAGATAATTGGGATTCTCATCTTTCAAGCATAGCTTGTGCTTTAAGGTCAGATTCTCATGATTCAATTGGTTGTCAGCCATATTTTGCAATGTTCGGGCAAAGTATGATTAATCATGGATCGTCGTATAAAATTTTGAGAAATTTAAAAGCACTTCCTGATCCTGAACTGACTGTAGTACCACAGGAAGCAAAAATTGTATTTGCACGTCAGAAGTTGACCAGAAACTTACAAAAGGCACACGAAAAATCAAAAGCTACTTACAATATGCGTTCAAGGCCAACGTCTTTTAGGGTAGGACAAGAAGTTTTCTACAGGAATTTCACCCAAAGTAATTTTGCCCAAGGCAAAAATGCGAAATTACTTCCCAAGTTTCTGAAAGCTCGTGTCCTTCGTGTTGTAGAAAACTGTATGTACGACCTTGAAACATTAGCTGGTTAACATATTGGTATCTTCCATGATAAGGATATCAGGCAATAGTGAAATGAATCAGGCAGGATAATACTACATTTATCTGATATGGTCTTTTCTATCGGTTCTTTCGCCCGGCTAAATTAGTAGGTTCGGCTACCACGTTTTATTTTGAAGGGTCACAAGATACAGAGATTGCGTGGGTTCTATTTGAATTTTTGATGACTTTAGAAAGATCCTCAAAACGCAAAGCCCTCTGTTACAAACTGCATATTTGTGAAATATCCCATCCTACCCTATTCTCCCTTACAGCTCTTTACGAGTACGAAAGGTTCATCCAAAACACATACAAATTCAAACCGTTGGTAGTTGGAGGTACTTTTCCATATTTGAGAGGAAACTCCGAAAAACCATTTGGAAAAGCTTTCCTCCAATACCCGAATATTGATTGTAACCGCCACCATATAAAGTACCTAGAAGCTGTGAAAATATAAAATAAAGGGAAAGATTTAAAATAAAGAAAAAGCCTGAAAAAGTTTCATTTAAAGTAAAAGTTTCATATTAAAGCGGAAAAGTTTAAAAAAATATTTAAAAAGTGAAAATTAACCTAAAGGGAAGCGAGCGCAAAAGGCCGGAATAAAAAAAAAACAAAAAAATAATAATATCTGTGAAAGATAAACCAACAAGGTGACATTTTTGCTAAATAGGTATATATTATGTAGCTTACTTATATGTATTTTTTTTTTAGGAAGTTATCCTAATTATATACAAAGCTACGACCTCCACGGAGTGGAGGTCGATAATTTAAGTGTAGTTTCACTTCACCTACTGTAGCAGGTAGAAAAATTATAAAAAGTGCATCGGCAGAACAACCCGCGAATTCCTGGAAAATTATTTATTTCGTCGCCGGCATTTTAATTATTAAAATATAAAGGATATTTTAAGTATAGCAACCTGCAAAGGAATTTTAATAGACCCTGGCAGTCTCTCAGTCGATCTTCAGCTGTGAAAGTGTACAGACGCGTTGACGACTTTCTCAGTATACAAAAACAATTTCCAAGTGTGTTCAATTGAATTAAATTTTCATTAATAGTTTAAGTGCACTCACTGCACAATTTAGTGGCAATTTGCCAAGTAAAATTAAAAGGCAAGTTAGCCTAGTGGGTAGCGTGAACGATGACGAAGTGGAGGGTCGTGGGTTCGAGCCCCACCCTGGTCAGGGCTTTTTTTTAAATAAGTTCTGGGAGAAGGTGAACAAAAACAGAGAAGAACAACAAATACAGATGGTAAAGCCAACGGAGATATCGAAAGATGATCCCCCAACAACAAGAGAAGCTGCCGGAGCATCAGGTGATGCAACGGCAAATACTAATATAGCGGGCCCTTCAAATGCTCAAACATCAACAGCTATAACTATAGCAACAACAACAAATAAGTCATCGGCACGTGCCGAGCCCAATAAAAGCAGCTTAGCAACTGCAACAACATCAAGCCTTCCAAAAGGCAAGTCATCAACACCGGCACGTGCCGCAGCAACAACAAAAGAACACAACAAGAGGAGGCGTATCATTAGATACAAGCCCCATCTTGTAAACCGCCCTGACAGGAGCACAAGAGCGAAGTTGGCTAAGGCATCGGCTCAAGCTAAAATGCACAGACAGGTTGAAAGCTCCTCCTACGAGGATGACAACGAACATGAAGATGAGGTAGATGACGAGGCAGAGGCGGACGACGAAATAGCAGGAGAAGCTGACTATGAGGTCGCCAAAGGGGCCGTCAACGAGACCGACAAGAGGACAGATGAGCAAAACGTCGCTGCGGCAGATGCCGAAGACATTGCTTACATGTCCGTAGAAGGTGAGGGGCACTACGTGAGTGCCGAGTTAGTAGATCTTTCACCTCCAGAATCAAAAACTGAGGAAGAAAAAATAGAATCGCTGACAGAGCAAATCTCTGCACTTATGGCAATGGTAAGAGCACTGAAAGAAAAACAAGAAGCGCGTAGGGAAAAAGAGCGCCTAGTTGCTCTTGAAAGCAAAAGACAAAAAATGCTTCAAGAGCAACAAAAAGCTGAACAAAAGCAGCAGTCCCTCAAGCAACAACAACCACTTCCAGAAATTCAGCACAAAAAGAAGCAGCAGGCGCAGCAACTGCAGCCCCAGCAACAGCATCAGCAACCGCAAGCAAAGCAACAAAAACAAAAACAAAAGCAACAACAACAACAACAACAACAGCAACAGCAAAAGCAACCGCTACAACATCAGCAACATCAACAACAACAACAACAACAACAACAACAACAACAACAACAACAACAACAACAGAAACAACAACAACATCAGCAACAAAAGCAAATACAACAACCAATACAGCAACAAAAGACACAGAAGCAACAACAGCAGCAGAAAATACAACAGCAACAACAACCGCAGCAGATACAATAGCAGCAGGCACAACAGCAGCAGTCACAACAGCAGCAGCAACATCAGCAACAGCCACAAGCAAAAAAAGGTAAGGTGCCACCAATTAATACTTATAAAATAGAATTAAAAGATACAATAGAACTATGTAAGTCGGCCATAGGCAATAATTTTATTATTAAAAGATTGAACGCAGACCGACACGCTATTCATTGCTCTTCGGTCGAGCATTATAAAAAAGTCAAAGATCTTTTGTCACAAACGAAGACAGAATTCTACAGTTTCACCCCGAAGGAAAAAAAGCTGCAAACAGTTCTCCTGAAGGGTATAGAATCCTCTACGGATCCGCAGGCGCTCTTAGCTGAGCTCCGTCAAGTGGCGAGCGATGATCTCGATTTTATCGGGGTCAGACCGTTTTCCACAGTTAAGGCCAGACGGGAGAAACGGAATTTACCATTTTTCCTCGTTCAGCTCTCGCCCCAAAGCAAGTTGAGTGGTTTAAGGAGTATAACCGTCCTAAACTACCAAATTGTAAGATGGGAAAAATTAAATAGGCAGAGAGACATGCTTCAATGCATGAACTGCCAAGGGTACGGCCACGTGGCAGCTAACTGTGGTATGGATCCAGTTTGCGTCAAGTGTGGAGATTCCCACAAGATAGGGGAATGTAAGCTTGGGAAAGATAGGGTCGAAGACAGGACCCAGTTAAAATGTGCACTTTGCCGAGGCTCTGGGCACCCCGCAAACTATCGGGGATGTCCAAAGTTTCAGGAAATGAAAAACAACAAAGCCCAAAAGAAAACAGTGGAGGTAAAACACCCAGTAGTACGCCAGACAACAACTGCCGTTAATCCCGGAATTTCTTACGCCCAAATGGCGTCTGGAAAGGGAAACACGGAACAGCCTCAACCACAGGTAGCCAAACAGGTCCAAGTGCCTACGGCTCCTGTGCCAGAGGCAGATCTGATGCAGGTGTTGCTGACCATTCATGGTCAGTTAACCGATGTGCAAAAACAGATAAGGGAGCAGGCGGCTAGGGTGGATTAACTCTACTCTATTCTGCCGGTAACGCGAAATGGTTAAAGGCGCGCTGCCTGAGCGACCCTTTAAGATCCTAGCTGTGAATGTGAATTCGCTGATTAGGACCGAACGTAGAGCAAACCTCTTTAATTTGCTGCAAGACCAAAGTCCTGATGTGTTTATGGCTAGCGAAACTAAGCTAAACCAGAAACACAAACTGACTAATAAAAATTACAATATCGTAAGAAGGGATCGGCCCAACTCCTCTTAAGGGGGTGGGGTCGCAATCTTCATACGAAAGGGCATTAAACATAAAGTTATATATAATAGTGAATTGCGAAGACTTGGGCTGCTAGAAGCCTGCATCATTTGCATTTCTCTCCAGCAAGGGAAAAGAATGTACGCAATCGCGGTGTACGCACCTGACGCACCTCAGCCGGCTAATTTTATCACAGAGCTCGAAAAACTTTTTGAATCCTTAAGACTGAACTTGGATGAGAATTATTATCTCATGGCAGGGGACTTGAACGCCAAACATGTAGATTGGGGAAATCAAGTACAAAACCCTAGAGGGAACCATCTTTTTAATTGGATGGGTCGATATAGTGTTGAGTGTAGGATCGACCTTTTGGCTACAGATAGACCGTCTTTTCCGAGAAGTGGTAGTTTTCTGGATCTACTCCTGCTTGACTCAAGACTGATAATAACTGACACTGTAGGTCAACATACAAAAAACTGTTTACGAACGATTGAATACGACAGTGACCACTGCGGACTTGCCGCCGTAATACAGCTCCCGAGCGAACTTTTGGAGTTGGATGAGTATGTGCCTGCGCACTCCTACAATTTCAGTAAGACGCGTTGGCCACGCTTCTCCAACTCCTTGGCAAGAGAAATACGTTCCGATGACATTTCTCCACCAAATGACAGGAACCTGACGAACGTTGAGATCGACGGGTACCTGAATCAAATGGACACGACTATAAAACGAACAATGGACAGAACAATCCCAAAATATAAGGAACACGACCCTACTGGTTTATACAAGAACGCGACAATTGACGCGCTATACCGACAAAAAAGTGGACTGCTGACTAGGTTGAAACTTCTGTACAGACGTTTCACGGACACACGAGATATGGAGATTAGGACATTGAAGTCGTCGATCAAAAATCTTAATAATCTGATCAGGCAAAATTACAGGTTATCTATTAATTCATACTGGGATAACAGGATTCGGGCCGTTAATTCTAGCGACCCTAGTATGTTTCCCCAAATAAATAAGATATTTAGAAGAAATGATCAAAACGAACTTCCATGTCTTAAACTTCAGAGGACAACAGATAACGAAGACGTACTAACGATTGCGGGAATTGATCCGGGGGCTGCCGTTCTCGATAATAATTTTTTTATAATAGAAGATCCTCAGGAAAAAGTAGAGGCTGTAGGTGCTGCTTTCCAGCAAGTGTATAAGGTGAATGCTAGCATTCGTCCGAATCAGGACCTGGAGAACAGAGCCTTACTGCACAACTTCTACCTTGGAAATAGCATTACGCAATGGCGATCCGAGAATAACGGTTTCACCGGGTTCAATGACGAAAACTTGGCAAACGCCACCATCGCCGAGCAAAATGGACCCAGTTCATTGTTAATTTCGAAGGTAGAGCTTCAGTTAATTTTTCAAACATTAAAGAAAAAGAAATCTGTGGGGGTCGATGGCATATTATCCAGTGAGTTGGAAGACAGCTGTGGTCCATCCTCTCCCCAAAAAGGGAAAGGACAGCTCCAATCCGGCAAATCTTCGGTCGATAAGTCTTCTTCCAAGTATCAATAAGGTATTCGAGAAGATTCTCAATAGAGCTCTGTTCAAGTGGGCTGAGGACAAAAATATTATTTCAGATAATCAGTTTGGCTTTAAGGCGGGGCATGACACTATTCATGCCGCGTCTAAGTTAGTTTCTGATGTTCAATGGAACAAAGCGAAAAATCAATGCACGGGTGCCGTTCTGGTTGATTTAGAGAAGGATTTCGACACCGTATGGTTAGAGGGTCTTTATCTGAAGTTAACTAGACTTGGCAGAAGTAAACCACTGTTATATATGCTTTATGACATGCTCAATGGTAGAAAGTTTGTTGTCAAAAGTGGTAATGTAACTTCTACCACAACATTTGATATTAAAAACGGTCTACAGCAAGGAGCTGTGAACTCGCCGATTCTTTTTAGTATTTACACCAGCGATCTGATAGGTAGTCTCACTCATGCAATTGCGTATGCCAATGACCTTGTAGCGTACAGGACCGGTCCAAAAGTTGAAGTCATTAGAATTCTCTTGCAGCGTGACTTCGACAAGATTCAGCGATATTGTGATGACTGGAAGTTAAAAATTAACTTCCAGAAGTCAGAAACTATCCTGTTTAGAACCCCGTTGTCTAGGGCTTCTAGGGATACAAGAAAGAACTGGAGAAATCTAGTGATCGTTGGACCAAGTGGACATCCACTGGCAAGTAAAGATGTGGTAAAGTACCTTGGCATCTGGCTAGATCAGTATCTATATTTCAATCGACATGTAGATGCTGCTCTGACCAGAGCTAGGGGAGCCTTTGGGTTGACAAGACGGTTGTTCTATAGCAGCCGCCTCGACAGCAGAGTAAAGGTGATTTGCTACATGGCCCTTATCCGGCCAATGATTGCCTATGGGTGCCCTGTGTGGTTCAACGTTGCCCCATCTCAAATGGAAAAGATTCGGGTGTTTGAGAGGCAGTGTCTTAGACGCTGCCTTGGATTGCACAGAACACCAGAGTCGGAGTACACACATTACTATGCCAACGAGGTTCTATACAACAGGGCCAATATAAACAGGATAGATAACTTTTTAATCAAGCTGATTCGGGGTCACATTGCAAGAGCGATGACCTCGACCAATGGACTTATTTTTGGGGCTTACTACCCCAATGATGAGTATAGCAAAAGTGTACGTCTTAACGGTTTCATCCCGCCCGAGACATTCCTCTATTTAGACAGTCGTGGGCTGATACAGGATAGATTGGCAGTTCCGTTAATCTACCACGTCGGCTGTAGGACTGTGGATCGGCGACTCTTTAACGATCGGGACGTCGGCTCTGGGAACGGAGCAGAGCGTCTGCGGTTCAGTAGAGCTGTGCCACTTCGGGATAGAAAGGACTTAATTGAACAAGTCAAAAAATTCTGGTGGTTGGGTGACCACCGCGATATTGAAAGTTGACCACATTATTGCTTTGGCCGACTTAATAGTTCTAAGGTAAATATAGGTAGAGAAGAGTAGGTAGAACAGGACGGTGGCACAAAAAAAAAAATTGCTGGTGGCTGTTCTAGTTTTTAAGTTATTTTAAGTAGTTTTAATTAGATATAATGTAGTTTAAGTTAGTTTTAATTTTGTTTTAATTAGTTTTATTTAGGTAAAGGGTAGCTTTAAGTTTTATAAAAAATTTAAAAAACAATGATATAGATAATGGCCCATATTCATAGACATATTGTAAACTCAAATTCTTCTGAACTGGAGTCTAACGTTAACACTCAGGTTAGACACAGTTGTTATGCATAGATGTTTTGTCAGCTTAGTTTAGTAAAACACGAGTGGAACGTTTCCCAAACTTGGGTTCCACATATGGAGTGAGTGAGATAGATTGATTTTTTATTAAGTAAGAAAAAGAAGGGTTGAAAAGAATGCATGACAGGTTGAAAACAATACATTCCAGATGTTTACGATATTTTTTTATTTATAATTTTTGTCTAGGAACAGAAAATTATAAAACTTGAAGAATATCAAATGAAAATTAAGAAAATGTCTGACAAAATGCCGCAGTATTTAGTTTCCCCATCTCAATTATTTTATTGCACAATTTTATCCTCATCTGCGTGAATAAAATACCTATATTCCGCTGAAATTTGTCTTATTGTAGGTAGGTTAATACGTGTAGAAATATTACTATCTATTTATGTATTTGGTTTTTTTGTTTGTAAAATGGTAATTAAAAACATTTTATTTGAAAGAAAAAGAAAATTACTCGCGACCCTTAACAAATTATTTCATTGGTGTACCTATTTCTGACGTTTATCAGAGTTAAATACAATTTAAACATGGGTTCGGTCCAGTTTAAAGTTAGATTCGAGTTTTTCGTTTAGACTTAGGTTTAAATTTTCTATGCATAGCAAAAACTCGAGTTTAGCTTAAAAACAACTTAATAAGAACTTGTCAAACATCTATGAATATGGCCCAATGAGTTTTTTAATAATTTTCTCGTTAGTTTAAAGTTATCATGAATTTTAAATATAAGTTATTTTACGTCGAAAGGCATCGTTTAAGTATAGTCACAGTTTAATTTAGAGCGCCCGCATGGGGCCAGTAAGTTAGTTAAGTTAATATGTAAGCTAGTTGTTTAAGATTTTTTGTCTAGCATTAAGATAGATATAAGAAAATGAAAAATAAAAAATGAATTAAAAATTAAAAAAATGAAGCTAATACAAGCAGCATAGCGACTGCAACAACAAGCTTTGAAAAAGGCATGATATCAACACCAGCCGGTGCCATAGCCAATTCAAAGGGGGATAAGAAGAGGAGGCGTATCATTAGATACAAGCCACACCTCATAAATCGTGCCGATAGGAGCACCAGAGCTAAGTTGGCTAAGGCCTCCCCTCAAGCCAAAATGCAGAGGCATTTAGAAAGCTCCTCCTATGAGGATGACGACACACAAAACAACGAACATGACCATGAGGGCTATGACGAGGCAGAGGCTGAAGACAAAATCGCCAAAGAAACAAACAACGATGCGACCGTCAAGAAGACATGTGAGCATAACGTCACTGAAGTAGATGCCGAAGAGATTGCATACATGTCCGTAGAAGGGGAGGGGCACTACGTGAGTGGCGAGTTCGTGGACCTTTCACCTCCAGAAGAGTCAGAAGATGAGCAGGGAAAAATCGAATCACTGACAGAGCAAATCTCTTCCCTCATGGAAATGGTTAAAGCACTCAAAGTTAAGCAAGAAGCGCGTAGGGAAAAAGAGCGCACAGTTGCTCTTGAAAGCCAACGACAAAAAACGCTCCAAGAGACAAAAAGCAGCACAAATGCAGCAGCCTCACAAGCAACAACAACCTCTCCCGGATCAACAGCACAAAAAGAAGCAGCCGACACAGGAACTGCAGCCCCAACATCGTCCTCAGCAGACGCAAAAACTAAAGCCCCAGCAACAGCAGCAGCAACCGCAAGTACAGCAACAAAAACAAATACAACAACCACTTCAACAACGACAACAACAAAAGGTACAGAAGCAACAACAGCAGCAAAAACTACAACAACAGCGACAACCGGAGCAGTCACAACAGCAGCAGACACAACAGCAGCAGTCACAACAGAAGCAGCAACAGCAACAGCCACAAGCAAAGAAAGGTAAGGTGCCACCAATTAATACCTTCAAAATAGAATTGAAAGACACTATAGAATTATGTAAGTCGGCCATAGGCAACAATTTTATTATTAAAAGGTTGAACGCAGACCGACACGCAATTCATTGCTCTTCGGTCGAGCATTATAAAAAAGTTAAAGATCTCTTGTCTCAAACGAAGACAGAATATTACAGTTTCACCCCGAAGGAAGACAAGCTACAAACAGTCCTCCTGAAGGGTATCGAATCCTCTACGGATCCGCAGGAACTCTTAGCTGAGCTCCGTCAAGTGGCGAGCGATGATCTCGATTTTATCGGGGTCAGACCGTTTTCCACAGTTAAGGTCAGACGGGAGAAACGGAATTTACCATTCTTCCTCGTTCAGCTCTCGCCCCAAAGCAAGTTGAGTGGTTTAAGGAGTATAACCGTCCTAAACTACCAAATTGTAAGATGGGAAAAATTAAATAGGCAGAGAGACATGCTTCAATGCATGAACGGCCAAGGATACGGCCACGTGGCAGCAAACTGTGGTATGGATCCAGTTTGTGTCAAATGTGGAGATCCCCACAAGATAGGTGAATGTAAGCTCGGAAAAGAGAGGGTCGAAGACAGGACCCAGTTAAAGTGTGCACTTTGCCGAGGCTCTGGGCACCCCGCAAACTATCGGGGATGTCCGAAGTTTCAGGAAATGAAAAAAAACAAAGACCAAAAGAAGACAGTAGAGGTGAGACGCCCTGAAGTACGCCAGACATAAACTTCCGTCAATCCCGCAATTTCTTACGCCCAAATGGCGTCTGGAAAGGGAAAAACGGTACAGCCTCAACCACAGGTAGCCAAACAGGTCCAAGTGCCTACGGCTCCTGTGCCAGAGGCAGATCTGATGCAGGTGTTGCTGACCATTCATGGTCAGTTAACCGATGTGCAAAAACAGATAAGGGAGCAGGCGGCTAGGGTGGATTACCTCAACTCTATTCTGCCGGCAACGCGAAATGGTTAAAGGCGCGCTGCCTGAGCGACCCTTTAAGATCCTAGCTGTGAATGTAAATTCGCTGATTAGGACCGAACGTAGAGCAAACCTCTTTCATTTGCTGCAAGACCAAAGTCCTGATGTATTTATGGCTAGCGAAACTAAGCTAAACCAGAAACACAAACTGACTAATAAAAATTACAATATCGTAAGAAGGGATCGGCCCAACTCCTCTCAAGGGGGTGGGGTCGCAATCTTCATACGAGAGGGCATTAAACATAAGGTTTTATATGATAGCGAAGTGCGAAGATTCGGATTGCTAGAAGCCTGCATCGTTTGCATTTCTCTCAAGCAGGGGAAAAGAATGTACGCAATCGCGGTTTACGCACCTGACGCACCTCAGCCGGCTAATTTTATCGCAGAACTCGAAAAACTTTTCGAATGCTTAAGACTGAACTTGGATGAGAATTATTATCTCATGGCAGGGGACTTGAACGCCAAACATGTAGATTGGGTTTAATTTAGAGCACCCGCATGGGGCCAGTAAGTTAGTTAAGTTAATATGTAAGCTATCTGTTTAAGATTTTTTGTCTAGCATTAAGATAGATATAAGGAAATGAAAAAATAAAAAATGAATTAAAAATGAAAAAGAGTGGCAGACGACGGATCTGAAGTTCGAGCCCCACTGTGGTCCGGGCTTTTTTTTAAATAATTTCTGGGAGAAGGTTACCAGAAATAGAGAGCAACAAGTAAGAGAGATGGGAAAACCAACGGGGACATCGAAAGATGGTCCCCCAACAACAAGGAAGGCAGTTGGAGCATCAGGTTATGTGTCATCCGACAGCCAAATAGCGGGGCCATCAGGCCAAGCAATAAGACCAACTGCAGCATCAGGGCAGTCCAAAGCCCAAAAAGCAACAACAACAACATCATTATCGGCACGTGCCGAGTCCGGAACCAGCAACATGGCAACGGCAAAAACATCAGGCCCGATAAAAGGGAAAAATCCAGGACCGGCATGTGTCGAAGAACCAGACCCTATGAAGAGAAGGTGCTACATAAGGTATAAACCAAATCTGGTAGTAAAAAAAAAACAGCAGATGTTGTAGCAGCCCAGCAAATAGGAGGGCGCGGGCGTTCAGCCAAGTCTTCGGCTCAGGCCAAAATACAGAGGCACCTGGATAGCTCCTCCAACGACGACGACGACAACAACGAAAGCAACGACAACAATGACAAGAACGAAGAAGGCGACGATGAAGCTGAGGCGGACGACATAAACGTCAAAGAGGCTAATGGAGCGATCACCGCCAACAACCAAAAAGACGAAAACGCCAACCTTACAGGCGAAGAAAACGGCGCTGACGCTGACGCTGACGTTATCTCCTACATGTCTGTGGAAGGAGAACGACATTACGTCAGTGGCGAGGTAGTCGAGCTGTCTGACCAAGAAGAGGACCAGCAGATTGAGGCTTTGACGGAGCAAATCTCTTTACTCATAGAGCTAGTCGAAGCGCTAAAAAAGAAGCAGGAGGCAAGACGGAAGAAGGAGCGCTTAGTTGCTCTTGAGCAGCGCACCCGCCAACAAGCGCTCGAAGAGCACGCTACGCCACAACAGCAGCCTCCTAAAGAACAACAACCACTCCCAGACCAGCAGCAGCCACAGAAGCAGCAATCAAGGAAGCAGCCACAGCAACAGCTTCATAAGCCACAACAACCGTCTCGGCAATCACAGCATCAGCCTCAGCAACAGCAAGCAAAACAACAACAACAACCACAACAACCACAACAGCAACGACAACAGACACAGAAGCAGCAACAGCAGCAGCGACAACCGCAACAGCAACAACCGCAACAGCAACAACCGCAGCAGACACAACAGCAGCAGCGTCAACAACAACAGTCACAACAACAGCAACAACAGCAGCCGCCACTAGCAAAGCGAGGTAAGGTGCCACCCATTAACACATTTAAGATGGAAATAAAAGAAACTATTCAAATATGTAGGTCGGTCGTAGGCAACAATTTTACAATCAAGCGCCTAAGCGCAGACAGGCATTCTATTCAGTGCTCATCTTTAGGGCACTACAAAAGAGTTAAAGACCTTCTGTCTCAAACTAGAACTGAATTTTATAGTTTCACCCCGAAGGAAGACAAGCTTCAAACAGTCCTCCTAAAGGGTATCGAATCCTCTACGGATCCGCAGGCGCTCTTAGCAGAGCTCTGTCAAGTGGCGAGCGACGATCCCGATTTTATCGGGATCAGACCGTTTACCACAGTCAAAGCCAGACGGGAGAAATGGAAGTTACCATTCTTCCTAGTTCAGCTCTCGCCCCAAAGCAAATTGAGTGGTCTAAGGAATATAACAGTCCTGGATTACCAAGTTGTACGATGGGAAAAATTAAACAAGCAGAAAGACATGCTTCAATGCATGAACTGCCAAGGGTTTGGACACGTTGCAGTTAACTGTGGTATGGACCCAGTCTGCGTTAAATGTGGAGACACCCACAAAACAGGGGAGTGTAAACTCGGGCAAGATAGGGTCACAGATATGACCCAGTTAAAATGTGCGCTCTGCCGAGGCTCCGGGCACCCCGCAAACTATCGGGGATGTCCGAAGTTTCAGGAGATAAAGCAAAACAAAGCCCAAAAGAAAACAGTTGAGGTGAGACGCCCTGAAGTACGCCAGACATCAACTTCCGTCAATCCCGCAATTTCTTACGCCCAATTGGCGTCTGGAAAGGGAAACACGGTACAGCCTCAACCACAGGTAGCCAAACAGGTCAAAGTGCCTACGGCTCCTGTGCCAGAGGCAGATCTGATGCAGGTGTTGCTGACCATTCATGGTCAGTTAACCGACGTGCAAAAACATATCAGGGAGCAGGCGGCTAGGGTAGATTACCTCTACTCTATTCTGCCGGCAACGCGAAATGGTTAAAGGCGCGCTGCCTGAGCGACCCTTTAAGATCCTAGCTGTGAATGTAAATTCGCTGATTAGGACCGAACGTAGAGCAAACCTCTTTCATTTGCTGCAAGACCAAAGTCCTGCTAGCGAAACTAAGCTAAACCAGAAACACAAACTGACTAATAAAAATTACAATATCGTAAGAAGGGATCGGCCCAACTCCTCTCAAGGGGGTGGGGCGCAATTTTCATACGAAAGGGCATTCAACATAAAGTTATATATAATAGTGAAGTGCGAAGGTTCGGGTTGCTAGAAGCCTGCATCGTTTGCATTCCTCTCCAACATGGGAAAAGAATGTACGCAATCGCGGTGTACGCACCTGACGCACCTCAGTCAGCTAATTTTATCGCAGAACTCGAAAAACTTTTCGAATGCTTAAGACTGAACTTGGATGAGAATTATTATCTCATGGCAGGGTACTTAAACGCCAAACATGTAGATTGGGAAAACCAAATACAAAATCCTAGAGGGAACCATCTTTTTAATTGGATGGGTCGATACAGTGTTGAGTGTAGAATCGACCTTTTGGCTACAGATAGACCGTCATTTCCGAGAAGTGGTAGTTTTCTGGATCTTTTACTGCTTGACTCACGACTTGTTATAACTGACGCAACAAATCAACAGACAAGAAATTGTTTACGAAATATTGAATACGACAGCGATCACTGCGGACTTGCCACCGTAATACAGCTTCCGAGCGAACTTGTGGCAAGAGAAATACGTTCCGATGACATTTCTCCACCAAATGACAGAAACCTGACGAACCTCGAGATCGACGGGTTCCTGACTCAAATGGATACGACTATAAAACGAACAATGGACAAAACAATCCCAAAATATAAGGAACAAGACTCTACTGGTTTATACAAGAACGCGACAATGGACGCACTACACCGACAAAAAAGTGGACTGCTGACTAGGTTGAAACTTCTTTACAGACGTTTCACGGACACACGTGATCTGGAGATAAGGACATTGAAGTCGTCGATCAAAAACATTAATGTTCTGATTAAACAAAATTATAGATTGTCTATTAATTTATATTGGGATAACAGAATTCGGGCTGTTCATTCTAGCGACCCTAGTATGTTTCCCCAAATAAATAAGATATTTAGAAGAAATGATCAAAACGATCTTCCATCTCTTAAACTCCAGAGGACAACAGATAACGAAGACGTACTAACGATTGCGGGAATTGATCCGGAGGGTGCCGTTTTCGATGATGATTATTATATGATAGAAGATCCTCAGGAAAAGGTAGAGGCTGTAGGGGCTGCTTTTCAGCAAGTGTATAAGGTGAATGCTAGCATTCGTCCGAATCATGACCTGGAGAACAGAGCCTTACTGCACAACTTCTATCTTGGAAATAACATAACGCAATGGCGATCTGAGAATACTGGTTTCACCGGGTTCAATGACGAAAACTTGGCAAACGCCACCATCGCCGAGCGAAATGGACCCAGTTCATTGTTAATTTCGAAGGTAGAACTTCAGTTAATTTTTCAAACATTAAAGAAAAAGAAATCTGCGGGGGTCGATGGTATACCCAACATTGTGTTACGACATCTCCCTGAGGAAGCCATAGACATTTATACCACACTGTTCAACAACGCATTGAATAATGCATATTATCCAGTGAGTTGGAAGACAGCTGTGGTCCATCCTCTCCCCAAAAAGGGAAAGGACAGCTCCAATCCGGCAAATCTTCGGTCGATAAGTCTTCTTCCAAGTATCAGTAAAGTATTCGAAAAGATTCTCAATAGAGCTCTGTTCAAGTGGGCTGAGGACAAAAATATTATTCCAGATAATCAGTTTGGCTTTAAGGCGGGGCATGACACTATTCATGCCGCGTCTAAGTTAGTTTCTGATGTTCAATGGAACAAAACAAAAAATCAATGCACGGGTGCCGTTCTGGTTGATTTAGAGAAAGCTTTCGACACCGTATGGTTAGAGGGTCTTTATCTGAAATTAACTAGATTTGGCATAAGTAAACCACTGTTATATATGCTTCATGACATGTTCAATGGTAGAAAATTTTGTTGTCAAAAGTGGCAAAGTAACTTCTACCACAACTTTTGATATTAAAAACGGTCTACAGCAAGGAGCTGTGAACTCGCCGATTCTTTTTAGTATTTACACCAGCGATCTGATAGGTAGTCTCACTCATGCAACTGCGTATGCCGATGACATTGTAGCGTACAGGACTGGTCCAAAATTTGAAGTCATCAGAATTCTCTTGCAGCGTGACTTCGACAAGATTCAGCGATATTGTGATGACTGGAAGTTAAAAATTAACTTTCAAAAATCAGAAACTATCCTGTATAGAAAATCTTTGTCTAAGGCTTCTAGGGATACAAGAAAGAACTGGAGAAATCTAGTGATCGTTGGACCAAGTGGACATCAACTGGCGAGTAAAGATGTGGTAAGGTACCTTGGTATCTGGCTAGATCAGTATCTATATTTCAATCGACATATAGATGCTGCTCTGGCCAGAGCTAGGGGAGCGTTTGCTCTGACAAGGCGGTTGTTTTATAGCAGCCGCCTTGAAAACAGGGTAAAGGTGATTTGCTACATGGCCCTCATCCGGCCGATGATTGCCTATGGGTGCCCTGTGTGGTTTAACGTTGCCCCATATCAAATGGAAAAGATTCGGGTGTTTGAGAGACAGTGTCTTAGGACATGTCTTGGATTACACAGAACACCAGAGTCGGAGTACAAACATTATTGGAGTACAAACATTATTATGCCAACGAGGTCTTATACAACGGGGCCAATATAAACAGGATAGATAACTTTTTGCAAGAGCGATGCCCTCAGCCAATGGACTTATTTTCGGGGCTTACTACCCTAATGATGAATATAGTGAGAGCGTTCGTCTTAACGGTTTCATCCCGCCCGAGACATTCCTCTATTTAGACAGTCGGGGGCTGATACAGGATAGATTGGCGGTTCCGTTAATCTACCATGTCGGCCGTAGAACTGTGGATCGGCGACTCCTGTATGATCGAGACGTCGGCTCTGGGAACGGAGCAGAGCGTCTGCGGTTCAGTAGAGCTGTGTCCCTTCGGGACAGAAAGGACTTGGTTAAGCAAGTAAAACAATTTTGGTGGTTGGGGGACCACTTTGATATTGATGGTTGACCAAAGTTGTTTCCTAGGCCGACCTACGTATTTTTAGGTATCAATAGGTATATTTAAGTAGGACAGTGGTGGCACCAAAAAAATTATAAAAACAAAAAACTGCATTGCTCTTGTGGATATGTGCATTTGGCACTAATACATATGTATATATATTGATATATGCATATGTATAGGTGTGTGTGCATTTGCATAAGCTGCTGCGGAAAAAAAAAAAAAAAAAAAAAATGCTGCTGGTGGCTGTTCTAGTTTTAAGTTATTTTCCATACTGTGGTATGGACCCAGTCTGCGTTAAATGTGGAGATACCCACAAAACAGGGGAGTGTAAACTCGGGCAAGATAGGGTCACAGATATGACCAAGTTAAAATGTGCGCTCTGCCGAGGCTCCGGGCACCCCGCAAACTATCGGGGATGTCCGAAGTTTCAGGAGATAAAGCAAAACAAAGCCCAAAAGAAAACAGTTGAGGTGAGACGCCCTGAAGTACGCCAGAAAACAACTTCCGTCAATCCCGCAATTTCTTACGCCCAATTGGCGTCTGGAAAGGGAAACACGGTACAGCCTCAACCACAGGTAGCCAAACAGGTCAAAGTGCCTACGGCTCCTGTGCCAGAGGCAGATCTGATGCAGGTGTTGCTGACCATTCATGGTCAGTTAACCGACGTGCAAAAACATATCAGGGAGCAGGCGGCTAGGGTAGATTACCTCTACTCTATTCTGCCGGCAACGCGAAATGGTTAAAGGCGCGCTGCCTGAGCGACCCTTTAAGATCCTAGCTGTGAATGTAAATTCGCTGATTAGGACCGAACGTAGAGCAAACCTCTTTCATTTGCTGCAAGACCAAAGTCCTGATGTGTTTATGGCTAGCGAAACTAAGCTAAACCAGAAACACAAACTGACTAATAAAAATTACAATATCGTAAGAAGGGATCGGCCCAACTCCTCTCAAGGGGGTGGGGTCGCAATTTTCATACGAAAGGGCATTCAACATAAAGTTATATATAATAGTGAAGTGCGAAGGTTCGGGTTGCTAGAAGCCTGCATCGTTTGCATTCCTCTCCAACATGGGAAAAGAATGTACGCAATCGCGGTGTACGCACCTGACGCACCTCAGCCAGCTAATTTTATCGCAGAACTCGAAAAACTTTTTGAATGCTTAAGACTGAACTTGGATGAGAATTATTATCTCATGGCAGGGGACTTAAACACCAAACATGTAGATTGGGGAAACCAAATACAAAATCCTAGAGGGAACCATCTTTTTAATTGGATGGGTCGATACAGTGTTGAGTGTAGAATCGACCTTTTGGCTACAGATAGACCGTCATTTCCGAGAAGTGGTAGTTTTCTGGATCTTTTACTGCTTGACTCACGACTTGTTATAACTGACGCAACAAATCAACAGACAAGAAATTGTTTACGAACTATTGAATACGACAGCGATCACTGCGGACTTGCTTCCGAGCGAACTTGTGGAGTTGGATGAGTATGTGCCGGTGCACTCTTACAATTTCAGTAAGACGCGCTGGCCACGCTTCTCCAACGCCTTGGCAAGAGAAATACGTTCCGATGACATTTCTCCACCAAATGACAGAAACCTGACGAACCTCGAGATCGACGGGTTCCTGACTCAAATGGATACGACTATAAAACGAACAATGGACAAAACAATCCCAAAATATAAGGAACAAGACTCTACTGGTTTATACAAGAACGCGACAATGGACGCACTACACCGACAAAAAAGTGGACTGCTGACTAGGTTGAAACTTCTTTACAGACGTTTCACGGACACACGTGATCTGGAGATAAGGACATTGAAGTCGTCGATCAAAAACATTAATGTTCTGATTAAACAAAATTATAGATTGTCTATTAATTTATATTGGGATAACAGAATTCGGGCTGTTAATTCTAGCGACCCTAGTATGTTTCCCCAAATAAATAAGATATTTAGAAGAAATGATCAAAACGATCTTCCATGTCTTAAACTCCAGAGGACAACAGATAACGAAGACTTACGGGAAGACGATTGCGGGAATTAATCCGGAGGGTGCCGTTTTCGATGATGATTATTATATGATAGAAGATCCTCAGGAAAAGGTAGAGGCTGTAGGGGCTGCTTTTCAGCAAGTGTATAAGGTGAATGCTAGCATTCGTCCGAATCATGACCTGGAGAACAGAGCCTTACTGCACAACTTCTATCTTGGAAATAACATAACGCAATGGCGATCTGAGAATACTGGTTTCACCGGGTTCAATGACGAAAACTTGGCAAACGCCACCATCGCCGAGCGAAATGGACCCAGTTCATTGTTAATTTCGAAGGTAGAACTTCAGTTAATTTTTCAAACATTAAAGAAAAAGAAATCTGCGGGGGTCGATGGTATACCCAACATTGTGTTACGACATCTCCCTGAGGAAGCCATAGACATTTATACCACACTGTTCAACAACGCATTGAATAATGCATATTATCCAGTGAGTTGGAAGACAGCTGTGGTCCATCCTCTCCCCAAAAAGGGAAAGGACAGCTCCAATCCGGCAAATCTTCGGTCGATAAGTCTTCTTCTAAGTATCAGTAAAGTATTCGAAAAGATTCTCAATAGAGCTCTGTTCAAGTGGGCTGAGGACAGAAATATTATTCCAGATAATCAGTTTGGCTTTAAGGCGGGGCATGACACTATTCATGCCACGTCTAAGTTAGTTTCTGATGTTCAATGGAACAAAACAAAAAATCAATGCACGGGTGCCGTTCTGGTTGATTTAGAGAAAGCTTTCGACACCGTATGGTTAGAGGGACTTTATCTGAAATTAACTAGATTTGGCATAAGTAAACCACTGTTATATATGCTTCATGACATGTTCAATGGTAGAAAGTTTGTTGTCAAAAGTGGCAAAGTAACTTCTACCACAACTTTTGATATTAAAAACGGTCTACAGCAAGGAGCTGTGAACTCGCCGATTCTTTTTAGTATTTACACCAGCGATCTGATAGGTAGTCTCACTCATGCAATTGCGTATGCCGATGACCTTGTAGCGTACAGGACGGGTCCAAAAGTTGAAGTCATCAGAATTCTCTTGCAGCGTGACTTCGACAAGATTCAGCGATATTGTGATGACTGGAAGTTAAAAATTAACTTTCAAAAATCAGAAACTATCCTGTATAGAAAATCTTTGTCTAAGGCTTCTAGGGATACAAGAAAGAACTGGAGAAATCTAGTGATCGTTGGACCAAGTGGACATCAACTGGCGAGTAAAGATGTGGTAAAGTACCTTGGTATCTGGCTAGATCAGTATCTATATTTCAATCGACATATAGATGCTGCTCTGGCCAGAGCTAGGGGAGCGTTTGCTCTGACAAGGCGGTTGTTTTATAGCAGCCGCCTTGAAAACAGGGTAAAGGTGGTTTGCTACATGGCCCTCATCCGGCCGATGATTGCCTATGGGTGCCCTGTGTGGTTCAACGTTGCCCCATCTCAAATGGAAAAGATTCGGGTGTTTGAGAGACAGTGTCTTAGGACATGTCTTGGATTACACAGAACACCAGAGTCGGAGTACAAACATTATTATGCCAACGAGGTCTTATACAACGGGGCCAATATAAACAGGATAGATAACTTTTTAATCAAGCTGATTCGGGGTCACATTGCAAGAGCGATGTCCTCAGCCAATGGACTTATTTTCGGGGCTTACTACCCTAATGATGAATATAGTGAGAGCGTTCGTCTTAACGGTTTCATCCCGCCCGAGACATTCCTCTATTTAGACAGTCGGGGGCTGATACAGGATAGATTGGCGGTTCCGTTAATCTACCATGTCGGCCGTAGAACTGTGGATCGGCGACTCCTGTATGATCGAGACGTCGACTCTGGGAACGGAGCAGAGCGTCTGCGATTCAGTAGAGCTGTGCCCCTTCGGGGCAGAAAGGACTTGGTTAAGCAAGTAAAACAATTCTGGTGGTTGGGGGACCACTTTGATATTGATGGTTGACCAAAGTTGTTTCCTAGGCCGACCTACGTATTTTTAGGTATCAATAGTTATATTTAAGTAGGACAGTGGTGGCACCAAAAAAATTATAAAAACAAAAAACTGCATTGCTCTTGTGGATATGTGCATTTGGCACTAATACATATGTATATATATTGATATATGCATATGTATAGGTGTGTGTGCATTTGCATAAGCTGTTCTAGTTTTAAGTTATTTTAAGTATTTTTAAGTAGTTTTAAGTTATTTACGTATATTCATTACGTATATTTTAGTTTTATTTAGGTTTATTTAGTTTTATTTAGGTAAAGGGTAGTTTTAAGTTTTATATAAAAATGTCAAAGGAAAACGAGTTTTAAAGAATTTATCGTTTAGTTTTAAATAATATTGAATTTTAATATAAGTTGGTCTCTACGCCCGAAAGGCATTTTTTAAATAAAGTTATAGTATAATTTAGAGCGCCCGCATGGGGCCAGTAAGTTAGTTTAGTTATTCTGTAAGCTAGTTTTTAAGGTTTTTGTCTAGCATTTAAGTAGTTATAAGTTAAACTGAAAATAAAAATTTAATTTATAAAAGTGGCCGACGACAGACTGGAGGGGCGTGGGTTCGAGCCCCACCCTGGTCAGGGCTTTTTTTTAAATAAGTTCTGGGAAAAAGTCAACAAAAAACAAGAGGAGAAAGAACTACAGATGATAAAGTCAACGGGGACATCGGAAGATGCTCCCCCAACAAGTGAAGCAGCCAAAACATCAGGTGATGCAGCAGCAGCAGTTACGGTAGCGGTGCTTTCCAAAGAAGCTCAGCCAACAAAGACAGCGTCATCAGCACGCACCAAAGTAAATATAAACAGCATAACAACTGCAATAACAACAAGCTTTGTAAAAGGCACGACTTCAACACCAGTTCGTGCCATAGCAACTACAAATGAGGATAAAAAGAGAAGGCGTATCATAAGATACAAGCCTCATCTTATAAACCGTGCCGATAGGAGCACTAGAGCTAGGTTGGCTAAGGCCTCGACTCAAGCCAAATTGCAGAGGGAGATAGAAAGCTCCTCTTATGAGGATGACGACTTGAAAAACAACGACTATAATGTTGAGGGCGATGACGAGGCAGAGGCTGACGATGAAATCGCTAAAGAAGCTAACGACGAAGGCAAGAAAGGGGCAGCCGACGATAAGAAGACGTGTGAGCAAAACTTCGCTGAGGTAGATGCCGAAGACATTGCTTACATGTCCGTAGAAGGGGAGGGGCACTACGTGAGTGGCGAGTTGGTGGACCTTTCACCTCCAGAAGAGTCAGACGATGAGCAAGAAAAAATAGCATCACTGACGGAGCAAATTTCTTCACTCATGGAAATGGTGAAAGCGCTCAAAGTTAAGCAAGAAGCGCGGAGAGAAAAAGAGCGGCTAGTTGCTCTTGAAAATAAAAAACAAAAAGCGCTCCAAGAGCAGCACAAGGCAGCAAAACTACAGCAGCCTCCCAAACAACAACCACTCCCAGAACTGCAGCACAAAAATTCGTTATGTGATGACTTCAGACCGATCTCAATTTTACCTTTCTTGTCGAAAGTATGTGAACGCATAATGCAGAAACAACTGAATAATCATATAACTGGTAACAACTTTTTAGTAAATATTCAATCCGGGTTTCGACCTAAACATAGTTGCACAACTGCCCTTCTGAGCGTTACTGAAGATATAAGGGCTGAGCTTGATGACGGTCGTGTTACATTTCTCGTCCTTTTAGATTTTTCCAAGGTATTCGATATGGTTAACCACTCTTTGCTCTTAAATAAGTTGCGTTATAAGTTTGGTGTTTCTCCAGAAGCGGTAAAACTGATTTCGTCTTACCTTGGTGATAGAAAGCAAGCCGTATGTGTCGATAATCGATTGTCTGAGGTTCGATTTTGGCACCACTTTTGTTTTCTCTGTACATCAATGAAATATCTTCAATAATCCTTGAAGCTTCTAAACACTTCTACGCTGATGATATCCAGATTTACAAGAGTTGCCCCCTGGGACTTATACAAAACTGTGTCTCCTTAATTAATGATGATCTTGAGCGGATTTTCAATTGGACAGAAAGTAATGGTCTTACTCTGAATCCAAACAAGTGTAAGTGCTTAGTTATCTCAAAAAAATGTTAGATTTATCTTACTTTCCTCCGATACTGCTAAACAAGTGCCCTCTAGAATTTGCTAACACATCAAAAAATTTTGGCATTGTCTTTAATAGAACTCTGACATGGAATAATCACATAAATTCAATTGTTGGGAAAGCCTATGGAGCCCTTAGAAATCTGTGGACTGTCCAGCAGTTTACCCCACTCAATTCAAGGATCCTTCTTGCCAAGGCCTTGATTATCCCAGTTCTCACATACGGCTGTGAAATATTTTATAATTGTGATTCTGCTAGTAAGGCCAAATTAAAAGTAGCGTTTAACAGCACCATTCGGTACATTTACGGGCTACGAAGGTATGATCATGTCTCGCATCTGTCTTACAATCTTTTAAGTATGTCCTTTGAAAATTTCATTAAGTTTCGAACACTAAAACTGTTTTTTAATATTATAAGAACACGTCAACCAACTTATCTATTCGAAAAAATTCGGTTCCCAGCATCAAATAGAACAAATTGTGTAATACTTCCGCGGTTCTCTTGTCTAACATCTGAGAGACAGTTTTTTATTGCTGCAGTACGCCTTTGGAATTCACTACCATCGAATCTGCGAGAGCTAAGCAACATGAAACAGTTTCAGAGTAGTCTAAAGGTTTTTTTCCTCAATCAAAGCAACTAACTTCTTCAAAAAAAAAAATAAAAATAAAATTTAAACTTCAAATTATTTTCTCCATTCTTCTTTTCTTCTTTTTCCTTAAACTTTATTTACTATATTTTTCTTATTCAATTATACTTCTTTTATTTAATTTTTGTTTCTTAATTTTGTACATAAATTTATGATTAACTTCTTATCAAATCAATATGATTCTTTTTCATTATAAATTTTTTGTTTTCTGTTGAACAATGTTAATACATAAACTTTCACTAGCTTATAAGATTATATCTTACAGTGTTAGCTTTTAAACGAAATAAATAAACTAAACAAAACTAAACTAAACTAAACTAAAAGAAGCAGCCGACACAACAACTGCAGCCCCAGCATCGTCCTCAGCGGACGCAGCAACTGCAGCCCCAGCAACAGCATCAGCAAACAAAAATACAGCAACAACAACAACAGCAACAACAACAACAGCAACAACAGCAACAACAACAACAAAATACACAGAAGCAACAACAACAGCAGAAACAACAACAGCAGCGACAACCGCAGCAGAAGCAGACACCACAACAGCAGTCACAACAGCAACAGCAACAGCCACAAGCAAAGAAAGGTAAGGTGCCACCAATTAATACCTTCAAAATAGAATTAAAAGACACAATAGAGTTATGTTAGTCGGCCATAGGCAACAATTTTATTATTAAAAGGTTGAACGCAGACCGACACGCGATTCATTGCTCTTCGGTCGAGCATTATAAAAAAGTTAAAGATCTCTTGTCTCAAACGAAGACAGAATATTACAGTTTCACCCCGAAGGAAGACAAGCTACAAACAGTCCTCCTGAAGGGTATCGAATCCTCTACGGATCCGCAGGAACTGTTAGCTGAGCTCCGTCAAGTGGCGAGCGATGATCTCGATTTTATCGGGGTCAGACCGTTTTCCACAGTTAAGGCCAGACGGGAGAAACGGAATTTACCATTCTTCCTAGTTCAGCTCTCGCCCCAAAGCAAGTTGAGTGGTTTAAGGAGTATAACCGTCCTAAACTACCAAATTGTAAGATGGGAAAAATTAAATAGGCAGAGAGACATGCTTCAATACATGAACTGCCAAGGATACGGCCACGTGGCAGCAAACTGTGGTATGGATCCAGTTTGTGTCAAGTGTGGAGATTCCCACAAAATAGGTGAATGTAAACTAGGAAAAGAGAGGGTCGAAGACAGGACCCAATTAAAGTGTGCACTTTGCCGAGGCTCCGGGCACCCCGCAAACTATCGGGGATTTCCGAAGTTTCAGGAAATGAAAAAAAACAAAGTCCAAAAGAAGACAGTAGAGGTGAGACGTCCTGAAGTACGCCAGACATCAACTTCCGTCAATCCCGCAATTTCTTACGCCCAAATGGCGTCCGGAAAAGGAAAAACGGTACATCCTCAACCACAGGTAGCCAAACAGGTCCAAGTCCCTACGGCTCCTGTGCCAGAGGCAGATCTGATGCAGGTGTTGCTGACCATTCATGGTCAGTTAACCGACGTGCAAAAACAGATCAGGGAGCAGGCGGCTAGGGTAGATTACCTCTACTCTATTCTGCCGGCAACGCGAAATGGTTAAAGGCGCGCTGCCTGAGCGACCCTTTAAGATGTAAATATTCGCTGATTAGGACCGAACGTAGAGCAAACCTCTTTCATTTGCTGCAAGACCAAAGTCCTGATGTGTCTATGGTTAGCGAAACTAAGCTAAACCAGAAACACAAACTGACTAATAAAAATTACAATATCGTAAGAAGGGATCGGCCCAACTCCTCTCAAGGGGGTGGGGTCGCAATCTTCATACGAAAGGGTATCAAACATAAAGTTATATATATAAGTGAAGTGCGAAGATTCGGGTTGCTAGAAGCCTGCATCGTTTGCATTCCTCTCCAGCAGGGGAAAAGAATGTACGCAATCGCGGTGTACGCACCTGACGCCCCTCAGCCAGCTAATTTTATCGCAGAGCTCGAAAAACTTTTCGAATGCTTAAGACTGAACTTGGATGGGAATTATTATCTCATGGCAGGGGACTTAAACGCCAAACAAGTAGATTGGGGAAACCAAATACAAAATCCTAGAGGGAACCATCTTTTTAATTGGATGGGTCGATACAGTGTTGAGTGTAGGATCGACCTTTTGGCTACAGATAGACCGTCATTTCCGAGAAGTGGTAGTTTTCTGGATCTTTTACTGCTTGACTCACGACTAGTTATAACTGACGCAACAAATCAACTGACATGAAACTGTTTACGAACAATTGAATATGACAGTGATCACTGCGGACTTGCCACCGTAATACAGCTTCCAAGCGAACTTGTTGAATTGGATGAGTATGTGCCAGCGCACTCTTACAATTTCAGTAAGACGCGTTGGCCACGCTTCTCCAACTCCTTGGCAAGAGAAATACGTTCCGATGACATTTTTCCACCAAATGACAGGAACATGACGAACGTCGAGATCGACAGGTACCTAAATCAAATGAATACAACAATAAAACGAACAATGGACAGAACAATCCCAAAATATAAGGAACAAGACCCTACTGGTTTATACAAGAACGCGACAATCGACGCACTACGCGTGGGTTCGAGCCCCACTGTGGTCCGGGCTTTTTTTTAAATAATTTCTGGTAGAAGGTGACCAGAAATAGAGAGCAACAAGAAAGAGAGATGGGAAAGCCAACGGGGACATCGAAAGATGGTCCCCCAACAACAAAGAAGACAGTTGGAGGAACATCAGGTGATGTGTCATCCGACAGTCAAGTAGCGGGGCCATCAGGCCAAGCATCAAGAGCAACGGTAGCAGGGCAGTTCAAAGCCCAAAAACCAACAACAACAGCAGCAGCAGCAGCAGGACCAGTAAAGCCCAAAGTGGCAACAACAACAACAACAGCAACGACAACTACAACAACATCGTCATCGGCACATGCCGAGATAGGAACCAGCAGCATGGCAACTGCAAAGACATCGAGCCCTATTAAAGGGAAAATTACAGGACCGGCATGTGTCGATGAACAAGATCCTCTGAAGAGAAGGCGCTACATTAGGTACAAACCAAACCTAATAGTTAAGAAGCGTACCTCAGATATAGAAGCAGCCAAGAAAATAGGAGGGCGCGGGCTTTCAGCCAAGGCTTCGGCTCAGGCCAAAATACAGAGGCAGCTAGATAGCTCCTCTAACGATGATGAAGAAAATAGCGAAAGCAATGACAACGAAGAAGGCGACGATGAAGCTGAGACGGATGACAGGCACGTCGAAGAGGCTGATGGAGCGATCGCCGCCGACAAGCAAAACGATCAAGACGCCAGGATAACAGGCGAAGAAAACGCCGCTGACGCTAATGCTGATGACATCTCCTACATGTCTGTGGAAGGAGAAGGACATTACGTCAGTGGCGAAGTAGTTGAGCTGTCCGACGAAGAAGAGGACCAGCAAATTGAGGCTTTAACGGAGCAGATCTCTTCGCTCATAGAGCTTGTTGAAGCGCTCAAAAAGAAGCAGGAGGCAAGACGGGAGAAGGAGCGCATAGTTGCTCTTGAGCAGCGCACCCGCCAACAAGCGCTCCAAGAGCAAGCTTCGCAACAACAGCAGCTTCCTACTGAACATCAACCACTCCCAGACCAGCAGCAGCCACAGAAGCAGCAGCCAAAGAAGCAGCCACAGAAACAGCTTCATAAGCCACAACAACCGTCTCAGCAACCACAGCATCAGCCTAAGCAACAGCAAGCAAAACAAAAACAACAACAACAACAACAACCACAACAGCAACGACAACAGACACAGAAGCAGCAACAGCAGCAGCAACAACAGCACCAGCAACAACCGCAACAGCAACAACCGCAGCAGTCACAACAGCAGCAGACCCAACAGCAGCCGATGCAACAGCAGCAGAGACAACAGCAGCATTCACAACAACAACAGCAACAACAGCAACAGCCACAAGCAAAGAAAGGTAAGGTGCCACCTATTAATACTTACAAAATGGAAATAAAAGAAACTATTGAAATATGTAGGTCGGTCATAGGCAACAATTTTATAATTAAGCGGCTAAACGCAGACAGGCATTCCATTCAGTGCTCATCTTTAGAGCACTACAAAAAAGTGAAAGACCTTCTGTCTCAAACTAGAACAGAATATTATAGTTTCACCCCGAAGGAAGACAAGCTTCAAACAGTCCTTCTGAAGGGTATCGAATCCTCTACGGATCCGCAGGCGCTTTTAGCTGAGCTCCGTCAAGTGGCGAGCGACGATCTCGAGTTTATCGGGATCAGACCGTTCACCACAGTCAAAGCCAGACGGGAAAAACGGAATTTACCATTCTTCCTAGTTCAACTCTCACCCCAAAGCAAATTGAGTGGTCTAAGGAATATAACAGTCCTGGATTACCAAGTTGTACGATGGGAAAAACTTAATAAGCAGAAAGACATGCTTCAATGCATGAACTGCCAAGGGTTCGGACACGTTGCAGTTAACTGTGGTATGGACCCAGTCTGCGATAAATGTGGAGATACCCACAAAACAGTGGAGTGTAAACTCGGGCAAGATAGGGTCACAGATATGACCCAGTTAAAATGTGCGCTCTGCCGAGGCTCCGGACACCCCGCAAACTATCGGGGATGTCCGAAGTTTCAGGAGATAAAGCAAAACAAAGCCCAAAAGAAAACAGTTGAGGTGAGACGCCCTGAAGTACGCCAGAAAACAACTTCCGTCAATCCCGCAATTTCTTGCGCCCAAATCGCGTCTGGAAAGGGAAACACGGTACAGCCTCAACCACAGGTAGCCAAACAGGTCCAAGTGCCTACGGCTCCTGCGCCAGAGGCAGATCTGATGCAGGTTTTGATGACCATTCATGGTCAGTTATCCGACGTGCAAAAACAGATCAGGGAGCAGGCGGCTAGGGTGGATTACCTCTACTCTATTCTGCCGGCAACGCGAAATGGTTAAAGGCGCGCTGCCTGAGCGACCCTTTAAGATCCTAGCTGTGAATGTAAATTCGCTGATTAGGACCGAACGTAGAGCAAATCTCTTTCATTTGCTGCAAGACCAAAGTGCTGATGTGTTTATGGCTAGCGAAACTAAGCTTACCCAGAAACACAAATTGACTAATAATAATTACAATATCGTGCGAAGGGATCGGCCTAACTCCTCTCAAGGGGGTGGGGTCGCAATCTTCATACGAAAGGGCATTAAATATAAGGTTATATATAAAAGTGAAGTGCGATGATTTGGACAGCTAGAAGCCTGCATCATTTGCATTCCGCTCCTTCACGGGAAAAGAATGTACGTGATCGCGGCGTACGCACCCGAAGCACCTCAGCCTGCTAATTTTATCGCAGAACTCGAAAAACTTTTCGAATGCTTAAGACTGCACTTGGATGAAAATTATTATCTCATGGCAGGAGATTTGAACGCCAAACATGAAGATTGGGGAAATCAAATTCAAAATCCTAGAGGGTACCATTTATTTAATTGGATAAGTCGTCGCAGTGTTGAGTATAGGATCGATCTTTTTGCAACAGATAGACCTTCGTTTCCTAGGAGCGGTGGCTTTCTGGATCTTTTACTGCTTGACTCACGACTTGTTATAACTGACGCAACAAATCAACAGACAAGAAACTGTTTACGAACAATTGAATACGACAGTGACCACTGCGGACTTGCCGCCGTAATACAGCTCCCGAGCGAACTTTTGGAGTTGGATGAGTATGTGCCTGTGCACTCTTATAATTTCAGTAAGACGCGCTGGCCACGCTTCTCCAACGCCTTGGCAAGAGAAATACGTTCCGATGACATTTCTCCACCAAATGATAGAAACTTGACGAACGTCGAGATCGACGGGTTCCTGACTCAAATGGATACGACTATAAAACGAACAATGGACAAAACAATCCCAAAATATAAAGAACAAGACCCAAATGGTTTATACAAGAACGCGAAAAATCGACGCACTACACCGACAAAAAAGTGGACTGCTGACTAGATTGAAACTTCTTTACAGACGTTTCACGGACACACGTGATCTGGAGATTAGGACATTGAAGTCGTCGATCAAAAACATTAATGTTCTGATTAAACAATATAGATTGTCTCTTAATTTATATTGGGATAACATAATTCGGGCCGTTAATTCTAGCGACCCTAGTATGTTTCCCCAAATAAAAAAGATATTTAGAAGAAATGATCAAAACGAACTTTCATGTCTTAAACTTCAGAGGACAACAGATAACGAAGACGTACTTACGATTGCGGGAATAGATCCGGAGAGTGCCGTTTTCGATGATAACTTTTTTATGATAGAAGATCCTCAAGAAAAGGTAGAAGCTCTAGGGGCTGCTTTCCAGCAAGTGTATAAGGTGAATGCTAGCATTCGTCCGAATCATGACCTGGAGAACAGAGCCTTACTACACAATTTCTACCTTGGAAATAACATAACGCAATGGCAATCTGAGAATACTGGTTTCACCGGGTTCAATGACGAAAACTTGGCAAACGCCACCATCGCCGAGCGAAATGGACCCAGTTCATTGTTAATTTCGAAGGTAGAACTTCAGTAAATTTTTCAAACATTAAAGAAAAAGAAATCTGCGGGGGTCGATGGTATACCCAACATTGTGTTACGACATCTCCCTGAGGAAGCCATAGACATTTATACCACACTGTTCAACAACGCATTGAATAATGCATATTATCCAGTGAGTTGGAAGACAGCTGTGGTCCGTCCTCTCCCCAAAAAGAGAAAGGACAGCTCAAATCCGGCTAATCTTCGGTCGATAAGTCTTCTTCCAAGTATCAGTAAGGTATTCGAAAAGATTCTCAATAGAGCTCTGTTCAAGTGGGCTGAGGACAAGAATATTATCCCAGACAATCAGTTTGGCTTTAAGGCAGGACATCACACTATTCATGCTGCGTCTAAGTTAGTTTCTGATGTTCAATGGAACAAAACGAAAAATCAATGCACGGATGCCGTTCTGGTTGATTTAGAGAAAGCTTTCGACACCGTATGGTTAGAGGGGGTTTATCTGAAGCTATCTAGATTTGGCATAAGTAAACCACTGTTATATATGCTTCATGACATGCTCAATGGTAGAAAGTTTGTTGTCAAAAGTGGCAATGTAACTTCTACCACAACTTTTGATATTAAAAATGGTCTACAGCAAGGAGCTGTGAACTCACCGATTCTGTTTAGTATTTACACCAGCGATCTGATAGGTAGTCTAACTCATTCAATTTCGTATGCCGATGATCTTGTGTTGTACAGAACGGGTCCAAAAGTTGAAGTCATCAGAATTCTTCTGCAGCGTGACTTCGACAAGATTCAGCGATATTGTGATGACTGGAAGTTAAAAATTAACTTTCAGAAATCAGAAACTATCCTGCTTAGAACCCCGTTGTCTAGGGCTTCTAGGGATACAAGAAAGAACTGGAGAAATCTAGTGATCGTTGGACCAAGTGGACATCCACTGGCGAGTAAAGATGTGGTAATGTACCTTGGCATCTGGCTAGATCAGTATCTATATTTCAATCGACATGTAGATGCTGCGCTGGCCAGAGCTAGGGGAGCCTTTGGGTTGACAAGACGGTTGTTTTATAGCAGCCGCCTTGACAGCAGAGTAAAGGTGATTTGCTACATGGCCCTTATCCGGCCAAAGATTGCCTATGGGTGCCCTGTGTGGTTCAACGTTGCCCCATCTCAAATGGAAAAGATTCGGGTGTTTGAGAGGCAGTGTCTTAGACGCTGCCTTGGATTACACAGAACACCAGAGTCGGAGTACACACATTACTATGCCAACGAGGTTCTATACAACAGGGCCAATATAAACAGGATAGATAACTTTTTAATCAAGCTGATTCGGACTCACATTGCAAGAGCGATGACCTCGACCAATGGACTTATTTTTGGGGCTTACTACCCTAATGATGAGTATAGTGAAAGTGTACGTCTTAACGGTTTCATCCCGCCCGAGACATTCCTCTTTTTAGACAGTCGTGGGCTGATACAGGATAGATTGACGGTTCCGCTTATCTACCACGTCGGCCGTAGGACTGTGGATCGGCGACTCCTTTACGATCGGGACGTCGGCTCAGGGACTGGAGCAGAGCGTCTGCGGTTCAGTAGAGCTGTGCCCCTTGGGGCAGAAAGGACTTAGTTAAGCAAGTCAAAAAATTCTGTTGGTTGGGTGACCATCTTGATATTGAAATTTGACCATATTGTTGCTTTGGCAGACTTACATAGTTCTAAGGTAAATATAGGTAAAGTAGGTAGAACAGTGACAGTGGCACAAAAAAAAAATTAAAAAGTACATAAGTAAATGTTTTTGTATGTGGGTACTTGCTGTTGCGAATATATATGTATGTATGTATATGTACATATATACATGTGTATGAGCGTACGCGAGTGTGCATATGCGTATGCACAAAAAAAAAAAAAAAAAAAAAAAAAAAAAAAAAAAAAAAATTGCTGGTGGCTGTTCTAGTTTTTAAGTTATTTTAAGTAGTTTTAATTAGATATAATGTAGTTAAAGTTAGCTTTATTTAGTAGCTTAAAGGTAGTTTTAATTAGTTTTAATTAGGTAAAGGGTAGCTTTAAGTTTTTTAAAAAATAAAAAAAAAATAAATATGGATAATGAGTTTTTTTAAATAATTTTCTCGTTAGTTTTAAGTAATCACGAATTTTAAATATAAATATATATATTTTACGTCGAAAGGCATTGTTTAAGTATAGTCATAGTTTAATTTAGAGCGCCCGCATGGGGCCAGTAAGTTAGTTAAGTTAATATGTAAGCTAGTTGTTTAAGATTTTTTGTCTAGCATTAAGATAGATATAAGGAAATGAAAAAATAAAAATGAATTAAAAATGAAAAAAAAAATGAAAATGTAGAGTGGCATACGACGGATCTGAACGGCGGGGGTTCGAGCCCCACTGTGGTCCGGGCTTTTTTTTAAATAATTTCTGGTAGAAGGTGACCAGAAATAGAGAGCAACAAGAAAGAGAGATGGGAAAGCCAACGGGGACATCGAAAGATGGTCCCCCAACAACAAAGAAGACAGTTGGAGGAACATCAGGTGATGTGTCATCCGACAGTCAAGTAGCGGGGCCATCAGGCCAAGCATCAAGAGCAACGGTAGCAGGGCAGTTCAAAGCCCAAAACCCAACAACAACAGCAGCAGCAGCAGCAGGACCAGTAAAGCCCAAAGTGGCAACAACAACAACAACAGCAACGACAACTACAACAACATCGTCATCGACACATGCCGAGATAGGAACCAGCAGCATGGCAACTGCAAAGACATCGAGCCCTATTAAAGGGAAAATTACAGGACCGGCATGTGTCTATGAACAAGATCCTCTGAAGAGAAGGCGCTACATTAGGTACAAACCAAACCTAATAGTTACGAAGCGTACCTCAGATATAGAAGCAGCCAAGAAAATAGGAGGGCGCGGGCGTTCAGCCAAGGCTTCGGCTCAGGCCAAAATACAGAGGCAGCTAGATAGCTCCTCTAACGATGATGAAGAAAATAGCGAAAGCAATGACAACGAAGAAGGCGACGATGAAGCTGAGACGGATGACAGGCACGTCGAAGAGGCTGATGGAGCGATCGCCGCCGACAAGCAAAACGATCAAGACGCCAGGATAACAGGCGAAGAAAACGCCGCTGACGCTAATGCTGATGACATCTCCTACATGTCTGTGGAAGGAGAAGGACATTACGTCAGTGGCGAAGTAGTTGAGCTGTCCGACGAAGAAGAGGACCAGCAAATTGAGGCTTTAACGGAGCAGATCTCTTCGCTCATAGAGCTTATTGAAGCGCTCAAAAAGAAGCAGGAGGCAAGACGGGAGAAGGAGCGCATAGTTGCTCTTGAGCAGCGCACCCGCCAACAAGCGCTCCAAGAGCAAGCTTCGCAACAACAGCAGCTTCCTACTGAACATCAACCACTCCCAGACCAGCAGCAGCCACAGAAGCAGCAGCCAAAGAAGCAGCCACAGAAACAGCTTCATAAGCCACAACAACCGTCTCAGCAACCACAGCATCAGCCTCAGCAACAGCAAGCAAAACAAAAACAACAACAACAACAACAACCACAACAGCAACGACAACAGACACAGAAGCAGCAACAGCAGCAGCAACAACAGCACCAGCAACAACCGCAACAGCAACAACCGCAGCAGTCACAACAGCAGCAGACCCAACAGCAGCCGATGCAACAGCAGCAGAGACAACAGCAGCATTCACAACAACAACAGCAACAACAGCAACAGCCACAAGCAAAGAAAGGTAAGGTGCCACCTATTAATACTTACAAAATGGAAATAAAAGAAACTATTGAAATATGTAGGTCGGTCATAGGCAACAATTTTATAATTAAGCGGCTAAACGCAGACAGGCATTCCATTCAGTGCTCATCTTTAGAGCACTACAAAAAAGTGAAAGACCTTCTGTCTCAAACTAGAACAGAATATTATAGTTTCACCCCGAAGGAAGACAAGCTTCAAACAGTCCTTCTGAAGGGTATCGAATCCTCTACGGATCCGCAGGCGCTTTTAGCTGAGCTCCGTCAAGTGGCGAGCGACGATCTCGAGTTTATCGGGATCAGACCGTTCACCACAGTCAAAGCCAGACGGGAAAAACGGAATTTACCATTCTTCCTAGTTCAACTCTCACCCCAAAGCAAATTAAGTGGTCTAAGGAATATAACAGTCCTGGATTACCAAGTTGTACGATGGGAAAAACTTAATAAGCAGAAAGACATGCTTCAATGCATGAACTGCCAAGGGTTCGGACACGTTGCAGTTAACTGTGGTATGGACCCAGTCTGCGATAAATGTGGAGATACCCACAAAACAGTGGAGTGTAAACTCGGGCAAGATAGGGTCACAGATATGACCCAGTTAAAATGTGCGCTCTGCCGAGGCTCCGGACACCCCGCAAACTATCGGGGATGTCCGAAGTTTCAGGAGATAAGGCAAAACAAAGCCCAAAAGAAAACAGTTGAGGTGAGACGCCCTGAAGTACGCCAGAAAACAACTTCCGTCAATCCCGCAATTTCTTGCCCAAATCGCGTCTGGAAAGGGAAACACGGTACAGCCTCAACCACAGGTAGCCAAACAGGTCCAAGTGCCTACGGCTCCTGCGCCAGAGGCAGATCTGATGCAGGTGTTGATGACCATTCATGGTCAGTTATCCGACGTGCAAAAACAGATCAGGGAGCAGGCGGCTAGGGTGGATTACCTCTACTCTATTCTGCCGGCAACGCGAAATGGTTAAAGGCGCGCTGCCTGAGCGACCCTTTAAGATCCTAGCTGTGAATGTAAATTCGCTGATTAGGACCGAACGTAGAGCAAATCTCTTTCATTTGCTGCAAGACCAAAGTCCTGATGTGTTTATGGCTAGCGAAACTAAGCTTACCCAGAAACACAAATTGACTAATAATAATTACAATATCGTGCGAAGGGATCGGCCTAACTCCTCTCAAGGGGGTGGGGTCGCAATCTTCATACGAAAGGGCATTAAATATAAGGTTATATATAATAGTGAAGTGCGATGATTTGGACAGCTAGAAGCCTGCATCATTTGCATTCCGCTCCTTCACGGGAAAAGAATGTACGTGATCGCGGCGTACGCACCCGAAGCACCTCAGCCTGCTAATTTTATCGCAGAACTCGAAAAACTTTTCGAATGCTTAAGACTGCACTTGGATGAAAATTATTATCTCATGGCAGGAGATTTGAACGCCAAACATGAAGATTGGGGAAATCAAATTCAAAATCCTAGAGGGTACCATTTATTTAATTGGATAAGTCGTCGCAGTGTTGAGTATAGGATCGATCTTTTTGCGACAGATAGACCTTCGTTTCCTAGGAGCGGTGGCTTTCTGGATCTTTTACTGCTTGACTCACGACTTGTTATAACTGACGCAACAAATCAACAGACAAGAAACTGTTTAAGAACAATTGAATACGACAGTGATCACTGCGGACTTGCCACCGTAATACAGCTTCCGAGCGAACTTGTGGAGTTGGATGAGTATGTGCCTGTGCACTCTTATAATTTCAGTAAGACGCGCTGGCCACGCTTCTCCAACGCCTTGGCAAGAGAAATACGTTCCGATGACATTTCTCCACCAAATGATAGAAACTTGACGAACGTCGAGATCGACGGGTTCCTGACTCAAATGGATACGACTATAAAACGAACAATGGACAAAACAATCCCAAAATATAAAGAACAAGACCCAAATGGTTTATACAAGAACGCGAAAAATCGACGCACTACACCGACAAAAAAGTGGACTGCTGACTAGATTGAAACTTCTTTACAGACGTTTCACGGACACACGTGATCTTGAGATTAGGACATTGAAGTCGTCGATCAAAAACATTAATGTTCTGATTAAACAAAATTATAGATTGTCTATTAATTTATATTGGGATAACAGAATTCGGGCCGTTAATTCTAGCGACCCTAGTATGTTTACCCAAATAAAAAAGATATTTAGAAGAAATGATCAAAACGAACTTTCATGTCTTAAACTTCAGAGGACAACAGATAACGAAGACGTACTTACGATTGCGGGAATAGATCCGGAGTGCCGTTTTCGATGATAACTTTTTTATGATAGAAGATCCTCAAGAAAAGGTAGAAGCTCTAGGGGCTGCTTTCCAGCAAGTGTATAAGGTGAATGCTAGCATTCGTCCGAATCATGACCTGGAGAACAGAGCCTTACTACACAATTTCTACCTTGGAAATAACATAACGCAATGGCGATCTGAGAATACTGGTTTCACCGGGTTCAATGACGAAAACTTGGCAAACGCCACCATCGCCGAGCGAAATGGACCCAGTTCATTGTTAATTTCGAAGGTAGAACTTCAGTAAATTTTTCAAACATTAAAGAAAAAGAAATCTGCGGGGGTCGATGGTATACCCAACATTGTGTTACGACATCTCCCTGAGGAAGCCATAGACATTTATACCACACTGCTCAACAACGCATTGAATAATGCATATTATCCAGTGAGTTGGAAGACAGCTGTGGTCCATCCTCAAAAATATTATTCCAGATAATCAGTTTGGCTTTAAGGCGGGGCATGACACTATTCATGCCGCGTCTAAGTTAGTTTCTGATGTTCAATGGAACAAAACAAAAAATCAATGCACGGGTGCCGTTCTGGTTGATTTAGAGAAAGCTTTCGACACCGTATGGTTAGAGGGTCTTTATCTGAAATTAACTAGATTTGGCATAAGTAAACCACTGTTATATATGCTTCATGACATGTTCAATGGTAGAAAGTTTGTTGTCAAAAGTGGCAATGTAACTTCTACCACAACTTTTGATATTAAAAACGGTCTACAGCAAGGAGCTGTGAACTCGCCGATTCTTTTTAGTATTTACACCAGTGATCTGATAGGTAGTCTCACTCATTCAATTGCGTATGCCGATGATCTTGTAGCGTACAGAACGGGTCCAAAAGTTGAAGTCATCAGAATTCTCTTGCAGCGTGACTTCGACAAGATTCAGCGATATTGTGATGACTGGAAGTTAAAAATTAACTTTCAGAAATCAGAAACTATCCTGTTTAGAACCCCTTTGTCTAGGGCTTCTAGGGATCTAAAAAAGAACTGGAGAAATCTAGTGATCGTTGGAATAAGTGGACATCCACTGGCGAGTAAAGATGTAGTAAAGTACCTTGGTATCTGGCTAGATCAGTATCTATATTTCAATCGACATATAGATGCTGCTCTGGCCGGAGCTAGGGGAGCGTTTGCTCTGACAAGACGGTTGTTTTATAGCAGCCGCCTTGAAAACAGGGTGAAGGTGATTTGCTACATGGCCCTCATCCGGCCGATGATTGCCTATGGGTGTCCTGTGTGGTTTAACGTTGCCCCATCTCAAATGGAAAAGATTCGGGTGTTTGAGAGGCAGTGTCTTAGACGCTGCCTTGGATTACACAGAACACCAGAGTCGGAGTACACACATTACTATGCCAACGAGGTTCTATACAACAGGGCCAATATAAACAGGATAGATAACTTTTTAATCAAGCTGATTCGGACTCACATTGCAAGAGCGATGACCTCGACCAATGGACTTATTTTTGGGGCTTACTACCCTAATGATGAGTATAGTGAAAGTGTACGTCTTAACGGTTTCATCCCGCCCGAGACATTCCTCTTTTTAGACAGTCGTGGGCTGATACAGGATAGATTGACGGTTCCGCTTATCTACCACGTCGGCCGTAGGACTGTGGATCGGCGACTCCTTTACGATCGGGACGTCGGCTCAGGGACTGGAGCAGAGCGTCTGCGGTTCAGTAGAGCTGTGCCCCTTGGGGCAGAAAGGACTTAGTTAAGCAAGTCAAAAAATTCTGTTGGTTGGGTGACCATCTTGATATTGAAATTTGACCATATTGTTGCTTTGGCAGACTTACATAGTTCTAAGGTAAATATAGGTAAAGTAGGTAGAACAGTGACAGTGGCACAAAAAAAAAATTAAAAAGTACATAAGTAAATGTTTTTGTATGTGGGTACTTGCTGTTGCGAATATATATGTATGTATGTATATGTACATATATACATGTGTATGAGCGTACGCGAGTGTGCATATGCGTATGCACAAAAAAAAAAAAAAAAAAAAAAAAAAAAAAAAAAAAAAAAAAAAATTGCTGGTGGCTGTTCTAGTTTTTAAGTTATTTTAAGTAGTTTTAATTAGATATAATGTAGTTAAAGTTAGCTTTATTTAGTAGCTTAAAGGTAGTTTTAATTAGTTTTAATTAGGTAAAGGGTAGCTTTAAGTTTTTTAAAAAATAAAAAAAAAATAAATATGGATAATGAGTTTTTTTAAATAATTTTCTCGTTAGTTTTAAGTAATCACGAATTTTAAATATAAATATATATATTTTACGTCGAAAGGCATTGTTTAAGTATAGTCATAGTTTAATTTAGAGCGCCCGCATGGGGCCAGTAAGTTAGTTAAGTTAATATGTAAGCTAGTTGTTTAAGATTTTTTGTCTAGCATTAAGATAGATATAAGGAAATGAAAAAATAAAAATGAATTAAAAATGAAAAAAAAAATGAAAATGTAGAGTGGCATACGACGGATCTGAACGGCGTGGGTTCGAGCCCCACTGTGGTCCGGGCTTTTTTTTAAATAATTTCTGGTAGAAGGTGACCAGAAATAGAGAGCAACAAGAAAGAGAGATGGGAAAGCCAACGGGGACATCGAAAGATGGTCCCCCAACAACAAAGAAGACAGTTGGAGGAACATCAGGTGATGTGTCATCCGACAGTCAAGTAGCGGGGCCATCAGGCCAAGCATCAAGAGCAACGGTAGCAGGGCAGTTCAAAGCCCAAAACCCAACAACAACAGCAGCAGCAGCAGCAGGACCAGTAAAGCCCAAAGTGGCAACAACAACAACAACAGCAACGACAACTACAACAACATCGTCATCGACACATGCCGAGATAGGAACCAGCAGCATGGCAACTGCAAAGACATCGAGCCCTATTAAAGGGAAAATTACAGGACCGGCATGTGTCTATGAACAAGATCCTCTGAAGAGAAGGCGCTACATTAGGTACAAACCAAACCTAATAGTTACGAAGCGTACCTCAGATATAGAAGCAGCCAAGAAAATAGGAGGGCGCGGGCGTTCAGCCAAGGCTTCGGCTCAGGCCAAAATACAGAGGCAGCTAGATAGCTCCTCTAACGATGATGAAGAAAATAGCGAAAGCAATGACAACGAAGAAGGCGACGATGAAGCTGAGACGGATGACAGGCACGTCGAAGAGGCTGATGGAGCGATCGCCGCCGACAAGCAAAACGATCAAGACGCCAGGATAACAGGCGAAGAAAACGCCGCTGACGCTAATGCTGATGACATCTCCTACATGTCTGTGGAAGGAGAAGGACATTACGTCAGTGGCGAAGTAGTTGAGCTGTCCGACGAAGAAGAGGACCAGCAAATTGAGGCTTTAACGGAGCAGATCTCTTCGCTCATAGAGCTTATTGAAGCGCTCAAAAAGAAGCAGGAGGCAAGACGGGAGAAGGAGCGCATAGTTGCTCTTGAGCAGCGCACCCGCCAACAAGCGCTCCAAGAGCAAGCTTCGCAACAACAGCAGCTTCCTACTGAACATCAACCACTCCCAGACCAGCAGCAGCCACAGAAGCAGCAGCCAAAGAAGCAGCCACAGAAACAGCTTCATAAGCCACAACAACCGTCTCAGCAACCACAGCATCAGCCTCAGCAACAGCAAGCAAAACAAAAACAACAACAACAACAACAACCACAACAGCAACGACAACAGACACAGAAGCAGCAACAGCAGCAGCAACAACAGCACCAGCAACAACCGCAACAGCAACAACCGCAGCAGTCACAACAGCAGCAGACCCAACAGCAGCCGATGCAACAGCAGCAGAGACAACAGCAGCATTCACAACAACAACAGCAACAACAGCAACAGCCACAAGCAAAGAAAGGTAAGGTGCCACCTATTAATACTTACAAAATGGAAATAAAAGAAACTATTGAAATATGTAGGTCGGTCATAGGCAACAATTTTATAATTAAGCGGCTAAACGCAGACAGGCATTCCATTCAGTGCTCATCTTTAGAGCACTACAAAAAAGTGAAAGACCTTCTGTCTCAAACTAGAACAGAATATTATAGTTTCACCCCGAAGGAAGACAAGCTTCAAACAGTCCTTCTGAAGGGTATCGAATCCTCTACGGATCCGCAGGCGCTTTTAGCTGAGCTCCGTCAAGTGGCGAGCGACGATCTCGAGTTTATCGGGATCAGACCGTTCACCACAGTCAAAGCCAGACGGGAAAAACGGAATTTACCATTCTTCCTAGTTCAACTCTCACCCCAAAGCAAATTAAGTGGTCTAAGGAATATAACAGTCCTGGATTACCAAGTTGTACGATGGGAAAAACTTAATAAGCAGAAAGACATGCTTCAATGCATGAACTGCCAAGGGTTCGGACACGTTGCAGTTAACTGTGGTATGGACCCAGTCTGCGATAAATGTGGAGATACCCACAAAACAGTGGAGTGTAAACTCGGGCAAGATAGGGTCACAGATATGACCCAGTTAAAATGTGCGCTCTGCCGAGGCTCCGGACACCCCGCAAACTATCGGGGATGTCCGAAGTTTCAGGAGATAAGGCAAAACAAAGCCCAAAAGAAAACAGTTGAGGTGAGACGCCCTGAAGTACGCCAGAAAACAACTTCCGTCAATCCCGCAATTTCTTGCCCAAATCGCGTCTGGAAAGGGAAACACGGTACAGCCTCAACCACAGGTAGCCAAACAGGTCCAAGTGCCTACGGCTCCTGCGCCAGAGGCAGATCTGATGCAGGTGTTGATGACCATTCATGGTCAGTTATCCGACGTGCAAAAACAGATCAGGGAGCAGGCGGCTAGGGTGGATTACCTCTACTCTATTCTGCCGGCAACGCGAAATGGTTAAAGGCGCGCTGCCTGAGCGACCCTTTAAGATCCTAGCTGTGAATGTAAATTCGCTGATTAGGACCGAACGTAGAGCAAATCTCTTTCATTTGCTGCAAGACCAAAGTCCTGATGTGTTTATGGCTAGCGAAACTAAGCTTACCCAGAAACACAAATTGACTAATAATAATTACAATATCGTGCGAAGGGATCGGCCTAACTCCTCTCAAGGGGGTGGGGTCGCAATCTTCATACGAAAGGGCATTAAATATAAGGTTATATATAATAGTGAAGTGCGATGATTTGGACAGCTAGAAGCCTGCATCATTTGCATTCCGCTCCTTCACGGGAAAAGAATGTACGTGATCGCGGCGTACGCACCCGAAGCACCTCAGCCTGCTAATTTTATCGCAGAACTCGAAAAACTTTTCGAATGCTTAAGACTGCACTTGGATGAAAATTATTATCTCATGGCAGGAGATTTGAACGCCAAACATGAAGATTGGGGAAATCAAATTCAAAATCCTAGAGGGTACCATTTATTTAATTGGATAAGTCGTCGCAGTGTTGAGTATAGGATCGATCTTTTTGCGACAGATAGACCTTCGTTTCCTAGGAGCGGTGGCTTTCTGGATCTTTTACTGCTTGACTCACGACTTGTTATAACTGACGCAACAAATCAACAGACAAGAAACTGTTTAAGAACAATTGAATACGACAGTGATCACTGCGGACTTGCCACCGTAATACAGCTTCCGAGCGAACTTGTGGAGTTGGATGAGTATGTGCCTGTGCACTCTTATAATTTCAGTAAGACGCGCTGGCCACGCTTCTCCAACGCCTTGGCAAGAGAAATACGTTCCGATGACATTTCTCCACCAAATGATAGAAACTTGACGAACGTCGAGATCGACGGGTTCCTGACTCAAATGGATACGACTATAAAACGAACAATGGACAAAACAATCCCAAAATATAAAGAACAAGACCCAAATGGTTTATACAAGAACGCGAAAAATCGACGCACTACACCGACAAAAAAGTGGACTGCTGACTAGATTGAAACTTCTTTACAGACGTTTCACGGACACACGTGATCTTGAGATTAGGACATTGAAGTCGTCGATCAAAAACATTAATGTTCTGATTAAACAAAATTATAGATTGTCTATTAATTTATATTGGGATAACAGAATTCGGGCCGTTAATTCTAGCGACCCTAGTATGTTTACCCAAATAAAAAAGATATTTAGAAGAAATGATCAAAACGAACTTTCATGTCTTAAACTTCAGAGGACAACAGATAACGAAGACGTACTTACGATTGCGGGAATAGATCCGGAGTGCCGTTTTCGATGATAACTTTTTTATGATAGAAGATCCTCAAGAAAAGGTAGAAGCTCTAGGGGCTGCTTTCCAGCAAGTGTATAAGGTGAATGCTAGCATTCGTCCGAATCATGACCTGGAGAACAGAGCCTTACTACACAATTTCTACCTTGGAAATAACATAACGCAATGGCGATCTGAGAATACTGGTTTCACCGGGTTCAATGACGAAAACTTGGCAAACGCCACCATCGCCGAGCGAAATGGACCCAGTTCATTGTTAATTTCGAAGGTAGAACTTCAGTAAATTTTTCAAACATTAAAGAAAAAGAAATCTGCGGGGGTCGATGGTATACCCAACATTGTGTTACGACATCTCCCTGAGGAAGCCATAGACATTTATACCACACTGCTCAACAACGCATTGAATAATGCATATTATCCAGTGAGTTGGAAGACAGCTGTGGTCCATCCTCAAAAATATTATTCCAGATAATCAGTTTGGCTTTAAGGCGGGGCATGACACTATTCATGCCGCGTCTAAGTTAGTTTCTGATGTTCAATGGAACAAAACAAAAAATCAATGCACGGGTGCCGTTCTGGTTGATTTAGAGAAAGCTTTCGACACCGTATGGTTAGAGGGTCTTTATCTGAAATTAACTAGATTTGGCATAAGTAAACCACTGTTATATATGCTTCATGACATGTTCAATGGTAGAAAGTTTGTTGTCAAAAGTGGCAATGTAACTTCTACCACAACTTTTGATATTAAAAACGGTCTACAGCAAGGAGCTGTGAACTCGCCGATTCTTTTTAGTATTTACACCAGTGATCTGATAGGTAGTCTCACTCATTCAATTGCGTATGCCGATGATCTTGTAGCGTACAGAACGGGTCCAAAAGTTGAAGTCATCAGAATTCTCTTGCAGCGTGACTTCGACAAGATTCAGCGATATTGTGATGACTGGAAGTTAAAAATTAACTTTCAGAAATCAGAAACTATCCTGTTTAGAACCCCTTTGTCTAGGGCTTCTAGGGATCTAAAAAAGAACTGGAGAAATCTAGTGATCGTTGGAATAAGTGGACATCCACTGGCGAGTAAAGATGTAGTAAAGTACCTTGGTATCTGGCTAGATCAGTATCTATATTTCAATCGACATATAGATGCTGCTCTGGCCGGAGCTAGGGGAGCGTTTGCTCTGACAAGACGGTTGTTTTATAGCAGCCGCCTTGAAAACAGGGTGAAGGTGATTTGCTACATGGCCCTCATCCGGCCGATGATTGCCTATGGGTGTCCTGTGTGGTTTAACGTTGCCCCATCTCAAATGGAAAAGATTTGGGTGCTTGAGAGGCAGTGTCTTAGGACCTGTCTTGGATTACACAGAACACCAGAGTCGGAGTACAAACATTATTATGCCAACGAGTTCGTATACAACGGGGCCAATATAAACAGGATAGATAACTTTTTAATTAAGCTGATTTGGGGTCACATTGCAAGAGCGATGACCTCAGCCAATGGACTTATTTTCGGGGCTTATTACCCCAATGAAGAATATAGTGAGAGCGTTTGTCTTAACGGTTTCATCCCGCCCGAGACATTCTTCTATTTAGACAGTCGGGGGCTGATACGCGATAGATTGGCGGTTCCGTTAATCTACCACGTCGGCCGTAGAACTGTGGATCGGCGAATCCTGTATGGTCGAGACGTCGGCTCTGGGAACGGAGCAGAGCGTCTGCGGTTCAGTAGAGCTGTGCCCCTTCGGGACAAAAGGGACTTTTATAAGCAAGTTCAAAAATACTGGTGGTTGGGTGACCACCTTGATATTGACGGTTAGTCAAAGTTGTTGCCTTGGCTGACCTACGTGTTTTTAAGTATTAATAGGTATATTTTATGTAGGACAGTGGTGGCAGCAAAAAAAAATATAAAACACAAATTGCATTTGTTTGTGTATATGTGCATTTGGCGCTGTTTAATATGTATATATTAATACATACATATTTCTAAGCGTGTGTGCATATATGCATTGGCTGCTGCGCCAAAAAAAAAAAATGCTGCTGGTGGCTGTTCTTGTTTTAAGTTAGTTTAAGTTATTTTATATTTACGTATATTTTAGTTTTATTAAGGTTAATTTAGTTTTATTTAGGTAAAGGGTAGTTTTTAGTTTTTATATAAAATAAAATAACATGTCTTGAAAAACGAGTTTTTTAAAAATTTTCTCGTTTAGTTTTAAGTAATTTTGAATTTTAATTTAAGTTAGTTTTTACGCCCAAAGGCATTTTTAATATATAGTTATAGTATAATTTAGAGCGCCCGTATGGGGCCAGTAAGTTAGTTAAGTTATTCTGTAAGCTAGTTGTTTAAGATTTTTTGTCTAGCATTAAGATAGATATAAGAAAATGGAAAAATTAAAAATGAATTAAAATGTAAAAAAAAAAAAAAGGGTCTTCCGTAACTCGATTATCGCCAGACGATAGCTTTGCATCACGTAACATTGAAAACGATCATCGTCTGGACGATCTCGTTTTGACGATTGTGAATTCGCGTAAGTCAATAATCGTCAAGACGATATCGACAAAACGATGGCGTTTGGACGATAGCTAAATAGGTATCGTTTCTCAATAATTTGTGTGTTTCAAGTGCAATAAATGCTTTGTCCCTTTATGATTTTTTTAAATATTAAATCAAGTCCAAAGAATTGTGTCGGTCAAATAAATATATGCAATCATAATTGTGTTTTATCGCTATCAAACATAAATAATTTTTCATTTGTAATTTCTTATTACTTTATGAATTGATAAATGAATCAAAAATAATAGTCACAGTACTTAATATACAATGTTAACAAAAAAAATAAAAACACAAACCCAAGAGACCAATGTACTTTATGAAAGCAAGAATGATTTTTATAAACAAACAATAAAAGGTAATTTCTGTCGTCTGCCAAAACTTACATAAATTAAATATTTTTTCTTATAGTATTACTGTTCTGAAAAGCAATTTTTTATTTCCAGATTTTTAAAAAATATATAAAACGAGTATATAACGAGTTTAAAATATTTTTTACTCCAGCAACTAGAAAAAGTTTATATGAAAGAGAGTATGATATGTGGGATAAAATGAAACTTGTGGGGTAATTTTATAAATTATAAAACTTGATAAGAGAGTTATTTTTGAAATCACATTCAACTGCTCGAAGTATTTTATAATCCCTGTGTATTTAAACTGCAATAACTGGCAAAATGATTTTGATACTTAAGTTGATTTTATGAATAATATCTCTGCGGAAAATTTCATGATAATCGATGACTTAAACGCTAGAATTGGTAGATATCAAAACCCTTCGTTACATGATTTACAATCTCGGGAAGAATTACAAACCATCCGAAATTCTTAATTTTGCGGAAATTAGATTTATGAAAATCATAAGAAGATATAAACGCGGGTGGGTTGGAGAGCAGAGGAGTTATGAAAAAATGATAATAGAAGGGGAGGATGGAAGTTGTCGATGGTTGATAAGTTAAGGGGACAAAAAGTAACTGATGAATTAATCGAATCAGTTGTGAAAACAAGGTCTAATTGCCTTCCCATGTAATTAGTAATGCCACTAACTTGACAAAGGCTTGAGTCTGCTAGGCGATCAATAAAAAGACATTCTTTGAAGTCACCGAAAAGAATAATTTCATCATGGGGGTCGCTTAAGTTTATTATGTTATCTATGATGTTATTGGCGAGTTCGTATGATTCGATGGGCTGTGATGGCAAAATGTAATAACAGATAACGTAAAATGATTTATTTTGATCGAAGCATAATCAAGTTGCGGAGAAGAAGTGTAACGAAGCGTTACAATTCTTCTTTAAATATATTTTTGTAGTGTTATCTAATATACTTTTATATCCGTTTACCAACCGTATTTCTATGAATTCATACAAACATTTTTATTTAATGCGTTTGCTACCGTCCGATCCCTGCATAAGGACTATACAGTACTATAGTACTACCGTCCGATCCCCGAATGAGTACTATATTACTCAATACTACTCATTTAGTAGTAAAAGGTACATTTTTCGTTTGTTTCTTATGATTCACACCTCCTTACTACGAAAAATATCATAAGTAAAGTAAAAATCCCATAGAAATTTGTCTTTCGCCTTCCGCTGTTCACGGTACCAATTCAGAGTACCAAGATCCCGGGTCAGACATACGCTTCGGGCTTTTAAGCTATAGCTAGAGCTGATTACTGGTTAAACGTTTTTTTTATTAAATTAGGCAATAGGTATTGATTTATTGTAAGTAATCCGTATTCGCTTTCATCTCCTTGGTGGATGACTCTTCCAGCTCCACTCGGGACCGGTTCCTTCTTGGTTCCGCCCTTTGCTTTTATTAGTAAGTAATACGTATTCGCTTTCATCTCTTTGGTGGATGACTCTTCCAGCTCCACTCGGGACCGGTTCCTTCTTGGTTCCGCCCTTTGCTTTTATTAGTAAGTAATACGTATTCGCTTTCATCACCTTGGTGGATGACTCTTCCAGCTCCACTCGGGACCGGTTCCTTCTTGGTTCCGCCCTTTGCTTTTATTAGTAAGTAATACGTATTCGCTTTCATCTCCTTAGTGGATGACTCTTCCAGCTCCACTCGGGACCGGTTCCTTCTTGGTTCCGCCCTTTGCTTTTATTAGTAAGTAATACGTATTCGCTTTCATCTCCTTGGTGGATGACTCTTCCAGCTCCACTCGGGACCGGTTCCTTCTTGGTTCCGCCCTTTGCTTTTATTAGTAAGTAATACGTATTCGCTTTCATCTCCTTGGTGGATGACTCTTCCAGCTCCACTCGGGACTGGGTTCCTTTCTTGGTTCCACCCCTTGCCGTTATCATAAGTTTGTAGATATTAAGCCTAACCTGTATAACACCGTATATGAAATAACTTGTTATCTATTTTAAGCCATATATGAAATACCCTGCTAGTTACTTTAAGCGGAAAACTAAAATTTGTAAAACTGAACTATTTTGTAAAAATCTCGGCTTCATCTATTTCCTGAAAAAGCCGGAACTCATCGAGGTGCTAGGCGCCCAAAATTTAGACACCAGTGGAAAAGTGCCAACGCTAAGGAAGCGTCTCAGCCAGCATCTGAAAGAGCTTCGGATACACAAATCCACACAGAATCTCTGCGCAGAATTGGAAGAGATGGTGGTGGAGAGGGAAACGGCTGACGACGCAAGCGCTGACAATGAACTGCTGCCCGCCCCCGCCCCGACGACATTTGGGGAAAACTCAAAGTTGGATTTACCACCGCCCGTTCCTGCCAACTTCGCATCGGAAGCAACTGTCTCAACACCGATCATAATACCCGCTCCAGTTCAAGTGCCGTCCATCACTATCACGCACGCATACCCGACCAGTCTGCCAGAAAGAGATTTTTCACCACCGCCGCCTCCCGCCCGATTGACGCTCAGCTACCAGGCGGACGTCATGAATACCTTTCGTAAGTGGGGTCTGCGTTTCGATTCATCTGGAAACGCACTCGAATTCATGGAGCGAATCGAAGAATTGACCCAATGCTATGACATCCCCCCGAGTGACGTCTTGCGAACGATGCCAGAGATCTTTCGGGGCACGGCCCTTGAATGGTGGCGCATAAAGAAGGATTCGCTGACTACGTGGGAAGAATTCCGCCGCGCTTTCTTACAACAATTCCTGCCGGCGAGGTACAAGCATCGTCTCGAGGACGAGATCATGCGCAAGCGGCAGGGCCCACGAGAGCGTGCTAAGGACTTCATCATGGCGATGCAATATTTGATTCGGCAACACCCCCGCATGGCTTCGGAGAACAACATCGACCGAATATACAACAAATTACGTCCCGAGTACAAGTTGTATATAAAATGGAGAGATTTTTCGACGATAGACGAGCTGTTGGAGCTATCGGAGGAGAGCCAAATTTTGGCCGTGAACCAAGGACCCCCCAAGATAACGCCACGGTTTTGCAACCCGCGACTTCGGGTGAAAGTGTAACAGCTCGACAGGAACGCATGAAAGCGCTATTCGAACTGGTGCGTTTGAACTTGCAAAAGGCTAGCCAAAGTCAAGCGAAGCATTATAACTTGCGACGACGCCCATGGAAACCGGGCATTGGCGAACAAGTGTTCAAAAGAGCTAGAGTATTATCGTCCGCTGTCAACTACTTCGCAGAAAAGCTAGCACCCCGTTTCGAAGGGCCCTACGAAGTGCTCAAATTTATCTCGCCCGTAATCGTGTTATTGAAAAGTAAAAGAACCGAGAAGGGGAGAGACGGCACCATCAGAGCACATATACGAGATCTTAAAGGTTTTTATTCAGACGAACACGATTCACATCCAGCATCCTCCGAAAATTATATAAAGGAAACAATCATCCCTGCAAGAAACACCAGTCATCGATCAGCTGCCGTGCAGAGCGAACCTAGAAAGGAAAAGATAAAGATGGAAAGCAACCAAGGGCAAGTAGCGAAACCACCGCGTAGGAAGATCACCACCAACCGACGACGAGCCAGCCGATCCCGCTCCCCCTTGCATCATGAAGCCAGCACGCCACCTCCAACGCCCAATACGCCGCCACCCCGCGTCGAGCAGCCAATTACCGACGCCATACCGCAGACTGTGTCCGTACCCAACCGTCGCCGATCACGCCAGCAGCCGCATCGTCAAAAGCCGGAGCAAGTCAAAACGCCGCCACCCTCCACCGCACAGCCGTCTACCACTGTCGACCTTCGACCAGCGACCCGAAGCAACCGCCGCCGATCCGTCGTTGAGCCAAGGCAACTAGTGCAGGACAACTCAAAGCCACCTTCATTCAAGAATCCGCCAAATATAGCCCGTCCGGCTCCTGTCCCTGGACCCAGTCACCGCCAATTCAAGCCATCTGGTGAAGAACCATTTATAAGGCAACCAACCGCACCACGCCGAATCGCTCCACCACCCCGCGACGACGCCCTAATGTTCCTTGAGGTACGTTCACAACGCTTGGGTAGCCGAACCCTCAAAGTGGCGCATGACATGGGCCTCGTCAGAGCGATCAGGCCACCGACAGCGTACAATGCACGGCTTGCACTAGTACGGGAGCAGCGAGAGTAGGCCAACCTGAAGTGGGCGGCCTTGAACATTATCCCACAGTCACCCGTTCAGAAGAAAGCCCCCACCGAACACACGTTCCATGCCGCGAAAACGGTCAACCCGGAGCCGAATGAGGTAGTACCGGACCGTAGCCTCTTCTCGGTCAAGGCAGTGGTCACTGAGGTGCTAATTTTGCCAAACCGTCCTAAATTACCAGAGACACTAACTATCAGCCGTCCTGTTTTCGCCGACATCCCAGCCGTAACAAACCCAGAGCCAGAGCTACTAACTGTCAGCCGTCCCGTTTTCGCCGACATTCCGACCGTCCCAATCCCAGAACCAGATGATGTAATTTCGGAACCAGACTTTCCGGATGCGGTGGTAACAATCCCCGAACCAGACCACGTCGCTTCAGAGCCAGATTTTCCGGATGCGGTGGTACCAGCCCCCACGACCCCTTCGAAGGGATTTCCCTGCGAGGCCCCCATAAGCACCGGGTATTCAACATTTTCAGGCCTTGGGGCCGCGTTGCTGTCCGGTTGAACAAGAACAACACCAAGGCCGTACTAAACTTTAAAGGCCAAAGAAAAACCATAAACCTATCGAGAAACCTATCGAGAAACTAAAAGGGTCAAGGAGCAGCACCGGCGCCAGAACTCAATTGCCGAGATCTAATTTCGACTACCATATGATGAGTTAATGAATTTAAATGTGTTTAGGTTATTTTAAAAATAAAATAGTTAAGATGAATTCAAAGATTTAAGTTTAAATTCCGAGCATGTTAATTTTTTTTCTTAGGTATTAAGATTTATAAAAAAAAAAAAAAAAAAAAAAAAAAAAAAATATATATATAATATACATATATTTATAATTATGACATATGCGCAAAAGCGGGGCTTTTGCTCTCCGAAGAAAGGGGGGACTGTAACGAAGCGTTACAATTCTTCTTTAAATATTTTTTTGTAGTGTTATCTAATATACTTTTATATCCGTTTACCAACCGTATTTATATAGCATTTCTATGAATTCATACAAACATTTTTATTTAATGCGTTTGCTACCGTCCGATCCCTGCATAAGGACTATACAGTACTATAGTACTACCGTCCGATCCCCGAATGAGTACTATATTACTCAATACAACTCATTTAGTAGTAAAAGGTACACTTTTCGTTTGTTTCTTATGATTCAAACCTCCTTACTACGAAAAATATCATAAGTAAAGGTGAAAATCCCATAGAAATTTGTCTTTCGCCTTCCGTTGTTCACGGTACCAATTCAGAGTACCAAGGTGTTAAGATCCCGGGTCAGACATACGCTTCGGGCTTTTTAGCTATAGCTAGAGCTGATTACTGGTTAAACGTTTTTTTTATTAAATTAGGCAATAGGTATTGATTTATTGTAAGTAATCCGTATTCGCTTTCATCTCCTTGGTGGATGACTCTTCCAGCTCCACTCGGGACCGGTTCCTTCTTGGTTCCGCCCTTTGCTTTTATTAGTAAGTAATACGTATTCGCTTTCATCTCTTTGGTGGATGACTCTTCCAGCTCCACTCGGGACCGGTTCCTTCTTGGTTCCGCCCTTTGCTTTTATTAGTAAGTAATACGTATTCGCTTTCATCTCCTTGGTGGATGACTCTTCCAGTTCCACTCGGGACCGGTTCCTTCTTGGTTCCGCCCTTTACTTTTATTAGTAAGTAATACGTATTCGCTTTCATCTCCTTGGTGGATGACTCTTCCAGCTCCACTCGGGACCGGTTCCTTCTTGGTTCCGCCCTTTGCTTTTATTAGTAAGTAATACGTATTCGCTTTCATCTCCTTGGTGGATGACTCTTCCAGCTCCACTCGGGACCGGTTCCTTCTTGGTTCCGCCCTTTGCTTTTATTAGTAAGTAATACGTATTCGCTTTCATCTCCTTGGTGGATGACTCTTCCAGCTCCACTCGGGACTGGGTTCCTTTCTTGGTTCCACCCCTTGCCGTTATCATAAGTTTGTAGATATTAAGCCTAACCTGTATAACACCGTATATGAAATAACTTGTTATCTATTTTAAGCCATATATGAAATACCCTGCTAGTTACTTTAAGCGGAAAACTGAAATTTGTAAAACTGAACTATTTTGTAAAACAAATACTGTATCGAGCTCTTTGAATTGTTGAATTGTAAAATTGAATTATATAAAAAAAAAAACGAATAAAAACTATTATTATAAGACCTGCGACTTCGGAGTTTTGAACCTGCAATCCAAAGTTTTACGCTGCTTTCTTTGGAAAGACTCTGGACCCGACGTGCTACCTCAGCCTCGACCAAAAAGCACATCACAGAAGATATTCCAATTAGAGATGAGTCAATTGAGTTTTGAACATCTAAGAGGACGCCACGACAAGGGGATCCGTTAGAAGGGTAGGGAACGTCATCATAAACATTAAATGTAGATGGGAACAGTTCTTGGTTTTTAATGCTAGGGATCAGATTAGTCTCAGTCAGAGCGTACATTTCAAAAGGTAAAGCATGAGTTTTTTGCAGCACTGAATGAGTTTTTGAACAAATACCCCTCACGTTTTGATAGTAAAAGGACAAAGGGATATTTTGGTAGGTTGGAGTAAGATTAGGAACGAAAAAATCTATCCTGATCTGTTCTGCTACGCTGAAGGTGTGATATCCGTTTGGAATTAATATATTTACCAAAAGCATCTAGATCAGTCTCCACTTTTTGGGGAGACATATTGAACTACTCATGATATTTAATATAAAGATTCTTGAGCGTGGCAACGTTAGTGGGAAGACCTTCTTGCTGAATGGAGACCATAGCATTCGTATTAGTTTTACCTTCGTAACAAACAGAATCTGACTTATCGTGCAAATACGCTTAAAAGATTTGAATTTTTTCATGTTTTTTTGTCTCTAAGCCTGGAAAAAGCGAAGCGGGAATCAGTGAAATTAATAGTTGTGTAATTTTTACTGTAGGAGGCAGAAGGCAGTTGATAAAAGATTGAGTGGATGATTCGAAATTTGAAGTCGGGGGAGAGCTGGAAATTCTTGTAGAAGACGGTTGGGGCATTGTTTGAATTGGTGAGGGATTGAGAATATGGGAGCTACGAAAATTGGGGTACATAACTCCAGCTTAAAGGTCAAAGTTTGGTGATGAGTTGGCAGTAGGTGACTGGGATGGTGATGAAAAGAGAGGAGAGACGGTGCGAGTAGGGAGAAGATTTAATGACACCCGTTTACCATGAGGTTTAGATGAAGCAGGGGTATAAGAATGTTTATGTGACAAAGAACGGTGGTTTAAATTTGGGAAGATGTTGGTTTTGAAGCTCCAGTTTAAGTTCTGATTAGGGAAGTTACTTAATTTTTGTTTGGATTCAGGAGGTTGAATGGGTTTTACATTAATTTTATTATTTCGTTTGGACTTATCTATCCGTTTAGACATGATTGATTGGCGCTTGTTTTGGTAAAGATGATGATGGAGGAACAGTTGAGGTAGGCAGTGGTGATGGCTAAGTCGTCTTACTATTACTTTTTATAAAAGTTGTTATCCCTCGACAAAAACTAAATTTCAAAAAAGAATTCTTCAAAAATTTCTTGAATCTACCAGGACTGTTGGCCTCTTAGTCTACCAGGACTATACCTATAAACTTAATAATTTTCAAATAATGCTTGCACTCAGAAACTCAATTTAAATCTTAATCTTATAAAATTCCGAAAAGCTTAACTATAATTTTTATTCTAACCGCCATATTATTCATATGGAAATAAATGAAAACAAAGATTGATTTACATCTGGATATAAGTTTTAATCTACTGAATAATATGGCCGTAAGACTTCAAAAATCTAAGCCTTAATCTACCAAAAATCTAAAACTTCAAAAATGTGCTGTTATTTAGTTCTAAAATCTCAACAACTAAACTTGTGCCCCTGGGAAATATCTAAAATCAAAAAAAAAAAAAATAACTAAGGCAAATCGATCTGAAATTAACTTATGCCCTTATTGCGAGTGTCGTTTAACTTTCGATGCGATAAAAGTCGAAAGCATCGATAAATGTTCGTTTTGGTATTGTGTAACTTGATCGACAGAGATATCTATTACTGTGAATAACGCTTATTGTGAATAAACCTTTTATTTTGGCATTTGGGGTAGTGACAGTGATAGTACATGTAGGAAAAAAATACTTTTTAGTCTTAAATTGAGTCAAGAATTATTTAAAATTAATAGATAAATTAAAACAAAAAGCTTTAGAAATCTTGGAAATGTGACGAAAATTATCTAAAAACTGTGTAAAACTGGCTGAATTTTCTTATGATGCAATTATAACGCAGTCCTATCACATGCAAAAATAAGCGTTGAGTATCTATACTACACTAACTATCAGCTACAAGGCACCTTGTTTGTTGTGTGTCTGTGAAATGACACGAAGATTTTCCTTTGTTCTCTTGTAATATTTTATCGTTGGGAATTTTGTTGGGACATTTCTTACAAACGTATGGGCTTTTTTGTTTTGCAGTTTTATCACTGTCATATGTTTCAGTCATTCCTACATTTTGGCATTTGACAGATAGCAAACAAATTTTCATCAGTCGAAGGAATAGTTTTTTCTTACAAAAAATAAATATTTTAATACTTGTTTTCTTAAAAAAAAATTATTTCATGTTATTTGTTATTAATTTACATCTTTTCTTTGTTTGAAATAGTTATAGGAGTAATACTATAATGTTAGGTAAATAAAGATTATCTTGGTATGTTTCAGTGATTGTTAAACCAACCAAAATGTTGTGTTTTACTTTCATTTATTTATTATTATATTGCTCTGTGTTAAAACAATTGTTATTTTAGAAACAATAAAACCATATTTAAAAGGAAATCAACATACATTTGGTGAGAAAATTAAACTCGTTGTAAGCAGTCGATCAGAAAAATGTGAACGACAAAGATCGATAGCTTACACGAAATTTTTCGTTCACAATTGAGATTCGCAATACCAAATTAAATTTTCTATGTTCGACTACCGACAAAAGTCGTTTATCGATACAAAAACGACACTCGCAATAAGGCTCTTAATCTCAAAATGTCTAAACTTCCAAAAAGAAACTTAAGTAGGCCACCAGGAAATCTTAAACTAAACTGTTCTTCACTTAAATTTTGTTGCAAAATAAAATTTTCAATTTTTTTCAAATTTTCATGATGGGTTCCGAATTTGAAACAGGGTAACTTACTTCAGACTACTCGGTACGCAACTCAAAAAATTAATTTTCACGAAACTGAAACTTTTTACAACTTTCACAAAAAAAACTAACTACGTCTTTGTACAATTCACCCTACCTGACTTGATGACTAAAACCTCAGCCACACAACGGTAAGTGTCTCAAGCTTTATCTACTCTGATTTCGTTACTACAAAATGCTATCACTTCAAAGAAAAACGTACTATGTTGTTGTTTGTGTATGTAAGTGAACTATCTTCCCTCTCCTAAAATATGTTGGCCTCCTGCAACTGCTTAATCAGGAGGGTCTTCCGTAACTCGATTATCGCCAGACGATAGCTTTGCATCACGTAACATTGAAAACGATCATCGTCTGGACGATCTCGTTTTGACGATTGTGGATTTGCTTCACGGAAGTCAATAATCGTCAAGACGATTTTTTATTTTTGCATTTTAATTCATTTTTTATTTTTTCATTTTCTTATATCTATCTTAATGCTAGACAAAAAATCTTAAACAACTAGCTTACATATTAACTTAAATAACTTACTGGCCCCATACGGGCGCTCTAAATTATACTATAACTATATTTAAAAAATGCCTTTCAGCGTAAAAACTAACTTAATTAAAATTCAATATTTCTTAAAACTAAACGAGAATATTCTTAAAAAAACTCGTTTTTCTATGACATTTATTTTATATAAAACACTTAAAACTACCCTTTACCTAAATAAAACAAAATTAACCTAAATAAAACTAAAATATACGTAAATATACGTAAATAACTTAAAGCTACTTAAAAATACTTAAAATAACTTAAAACTAGAACAGCCACCAGCAGTAATTTTTTTTTTTCTCGCAGCCACCGTCACTGTCCTACTTAATCTTCCTAGTTATACCTTAGAAATACGTAGATCGGCCAAGGCAACAACTTCGACTAACCATCAATATCAAGGTGGTCACCCAACCACCAGTATTTTTTAACTTGCTTATCCAAGTCCTTTTTGTTCCGAAGGGGCACAGCTCTACTGAACCGCAGACGCTCTACTCCGTTCCCAGAGCCGACGTCTCGACCATACAGGATTCGCCGATCCACAGTTCTACGGCCGACGTGGTAGATTAACGGAACCGCCAATCTATCGTGTATCAGCCCCCGACTGTCTAAATAGAGGAATGTCTCGGGCGGGATGAAACCGTTAAGACAAACGCTCTCACTATATTCTTCATTGGGGTAATAAGCCCCGAAAATAAGTCCATTGGCTGAGGTCATCGCTCTCGCAATGTGACCCCGAATCAGCTTAGTTAAAAAGTTATCTATCCTGTTTATATTGGCCCCGTTGTATAAGACCTCGTTGGCATAATAATGTTTGTACTCCGACTCTGGTGTTCTGTGTAATCCAAGACAGGTCCTAAGACACTGTCTCTCAAACACCCGAATCTTTTCCATTTGAGATGGGGAAACGTTAAACCACACAGGGCACCCGTAGGCAATCATCGGCCGGATGAGGGCCATGAAGCAAATCACCTTTACCCTGTTTTCAAGGTGGCTGCTATAAAACAACCGTCTTGTCAGAGCAAACGCTCCCCTAGCTCTGGCCAGAGCAGCATCTATATGTCGATTGAAATATAGATACTGATCTAGCCAGATACCAAGGTACTTTACTACATCTTTACTCGCCAGTGGATGTCCACTTGGTCCAACGATCACTAGATTTCTCCAGTTCTTTCTTGTATCCCTAGAAGCCTTAGACAAAGGGGTTCTAAACAGGATAGTTTCTGATTTCTGAAAGTTAATTTTTAACTTCAAGCCATCACAATATCGCTGAATCTTGTCGAAGTCACGCTGCAAGAGAATTCTGATGACCTCAACTTTTGGACCCGTCCTGTACGCTACAAGGTCATCGGCATACGCAATCGCATGAGTGAGACTACCTATCAGATCGCTGGTGTAAATACTAAAAAGAATCGGTGAGTTCACAGCTCCTTGCTGTAGACCGTTTTTAATATCAAAAGTTGTGGTCGAAGTTAGATTGCCACTTTTGACAACAAACTTTCTACCATTGAGCATGTCATGAAGCATATATAACAGTGGTTTACTTATGCCAGATCTAGTTAATTTCAGATAAAGACCCTCTAACAAGAACGGCACCAGTGCCTTGATTTTTCGCTTTGTTCCATTGAACACCAGAAACTAACTTAGACGCGGCATGAATAGTGTCATGTCGCGCCTTAAAGCCAAACTGATTGTCTGGAATAATATTCTTGTTCTCAGCCCACTTGAACAGAGCTCTATTGAGAATTTTTTCGAATACCTTACTGATACTTGGAAGAAGACTTATCGACCGAAGATTTGCCGGATTGGAACTGTCCTTTCCCTTTTTGGGGAGAGGATGGACCACAGCTGTCTTCCAACTCACTGGATAATATGCATTATTCAATGCGTTGTTGAACAGTGTGGTGTAAATGTCTATTACTTCTTCAGGGAGATGTCGTAACACAATGTTGGGTATACCATCGACCCCCACAGATTTATTTTTCTTTAATGTATGAAAAATTAACTGAAGTTCTACCTTCGAAACTAACAATGAACTGGGTCCATTTCGCTTGGCGATGGTGGCGTTTGCCAAGTTTTCGTCATTGAACCCGGTGAAACCAGTATTCTCAGATCGCCATTGCGTTATGTTATTTCCAAGGTAGAAGTTGTGCAGCAAGGCTCTGTTCTCCAGGTCATGATTCGGACGAATGCTAGCATTCACCTTATACACTTGCTGGAAAGCAGCCCCTACAGCTTCTACCTTTTCCTGAGGATCTTCTATCATATAAAAATTATCATCGAAAACGGCACCTTCCGGATCAATTCCCGCAATCGTTAGTACGTCTTCGTTATCTGTTGTCCTCTGGAGTTTAAGACATGGAAGATCGTTCTGATCATTTTTTCTAAATATCTTATTTATGTGGGGAAACATACTAGGGTCGCTAGAATTAACGGCCCGAATTCTGTTATCCCAATATAAATTAATAGATAATCTATAGTTTTGTCTAATCAGAACGTTAATGTTTTTGATCGACGACTTCAATGTCCTTATCTCCAGATCACGTGTGTCCGTGAAACGTCTGTACAGAAGTTTCAATCTAGTCAGCAGTCCACTTTTTTGTCGGTGTAGTGCGTCGATTGTCGCGTTCTTGTATAAACCAGTAGGGTCTTGTTCCTTATATTTTGGGATTGTTTTGTCCATTGTTCGTTTTATAGTCGTATCCATTTGAGTCAGGAACCCGTCTATCTCGAGGTTCGTCAGGTTTCTGCCATTTGGTGGAGAAATGTCATCGGAACGTATTTCTCTTGCCAAGGCGTTGGAGAAGCGTGGCCAGCGCGTCTTACTGAAATTGTAAGAGTGCACAGGCACATAATCATCCAACTCCACAAGTTCGCTTGGAAGCTGTATTACGGTGGCAAGTCCGCAGTGATCACTGTCGTATTCAATCGTTCGTAAACAGTTTCGTGTCTGTTAATTTGTTGCGTCAGTTATAACTAGTCGTGTGTCAAGCAGTAAAAGATCCAGAAAACTACCACTTCTCGGAAATGACGGTCTATCTGTAGCCAAAAGGTCGATCCTACACTCAACACTGTATCGACCCATCCAATTAAAAAGATGGTTCCCTCTAGGATTTTGTATTTGGTTTCCCCAATCTACATGTTTGGCGTTTAAGTCCCCTGCCATGAGATAATAATTCTCATCCCAGTTCAGTCTTAAGCATTCGAAAAGTTTTTCGAGTTCTGCGATAAAATTAGCTGGCTGAGGTGCGTCAGGTGCGTACACCGCGATTGCGTACATTCTTTTCCCCTGCTGGAGAGGAATGCAAACGATGCAGGCTTCTAGCAACCCGAATCTTCGCACTTCACTATTATATATAACTTATGTTTAATGCCCTTTCGTATGAAGATTTCGACCCCACCCCCTTGAGAGGAGTTCGGCCGATCCCTTCTTACGATATTGTAATTTTTATTAGTCAGTTTGTGTTTCTGGTTTAGCTTAGTTTCGCTAGCCATAAACACATCAGGACTTTGGTCTTGCAGCAAATGAAAAAGATTTGCTCTACGTTCGGTCTTAATCACCGAATTTACATTCACAGCTTGTCGTCATCCTCATAGGAGGAGCTTTCTAAATGCCTCTGCATTTTGGCTTGAGCGGAGGCCTTAGCCAACTAAGCTCTGGTGCTCCTATCGGCACGATTTATGAGGTGTGGCTTGTATCTAATGATACGCCTCCTCTTCTTATCCCCCTTTGAATTAGCTATGGCACCGGCTGGTGTTGATATCATGCCTTTTTCAAAGCTTGTTGTTGCAGTCGCTATGCTGCTTGTATTGGCTTCGGCACGTGCCGATGACGCTGTCTTTGTTGGCTGGGTTTCTTTGGAAGGCACCGCTACCATAACTGCTGCTGCTGCATCACCTGATGTTCTGGCTGCTTCACTTGTTGTTGGGGGAGCATCTTCCGATGTCCCCGTTGTCTTTATCATTTGCTGTTGTTCCTTCTCCTCTCGGTTTTTGTTGACCTTTTCCCAGAACTTATTTAAAAAAAAGCCCTGACTAGGGTCGGGCTCGAACCCACGCCCTTCCAGTCTGTCGTCGGCCACGCTTTTTTTTTTTTTTTTTTTTTTTTTTTCATTTTTAATTCATTTTTATTTTTTTCATTTCCTTATATCTATCTTAATGCTAGACAAAAAATCTTAAACAACTAGCTTACCATATTAACATATTAACTTAACTAACTTCCTGGCCCCATGCGGGCGCTCTAAATTAAACTATGGCTAAACTTAAAAAATGTCTTTCGACGGAAAATAACTTATTATTAGAATTCATGATTACTTAAAACTAACGAGAAAATTATTAAAAAAAAACTCATTTTCTATATCATTTTTTTAATTTTTTGTAAAACTTAAAGCTACCCTTTACCTAAATAAAACTAATTAAAACCAAATTAAACTAACTTAAACTACATTATATCTAATTAAAACTACTAAAAATAACTTAAAAACTAGAACAGCCAACAGCATTTTTTTTTTTTTTTTTGCATACGCATATGCACACTCGCGTACGCCCATACACATATATATATGTTCATATACATACATACATACATATACATTCGCAACCGCAAGTACCCACATACAAATAAATTTACTTATGTACTTTTTTTTTTTTTGGTGCCACCGTCACTGTTCTACCTACTCTACTTATCTTTACCTTAGAACTATGTAAGTCGGCCAAAGCAATAATATGGTCAACTTTCCATATCACGGTGGTCACCCAACCACCAGAATTTTTTGACTTGCTTAACTAAGTCCTTTCTGTCCCGAAGGGGCACAGCTCTACTGAACCGCAGACGCTCTGCTCCGTTCCCTGAGCCGACGTCCCGATCGTAAAGAAGTCGCCGATCCACAGTCCTACGGCTGACGTGGTAGATTAACGGAACCGCCAATCTACAGGACAGCCCACGACTGTCTAAAAAGAGGAATGTCTCGGGCGGGATGAAACCGTTAAGACGTACACTTTCACTATACTCATCATTGGGGTAGTAAGCCCCAAAAATAAGTCCATTGGTCGAGGTCATCGCTCTTGCAATGTGACCCCGAATCAGCTTGATTAAAAAGTTATCTATCCTGTTTATATTGGCCCTGTTGTATAGAACCTCGTTGGCATAGTAATGTGTGTACTCCGACTCTGGTGTTCTGTGTAATCCAAGGCAGCGTCTAAGACACTGCCTCTCAAACACCCGAATCTTTTCCATTTGAGATGGGGCAACGTTGAACCACACAGGGCACCCATAGGCAATCATTGGCCGGATAAGGGCCATGTAGCAAATCACCTTTACTCTGCTGTCAAGGCGGCTGCTATAAAACAACCGTCTTGTCAACCCAAAGGCTCCCCTAGCTCTGGCCAGCGCAGCATCTACATTTCGATTGAAATATAGATACTGATCTAGCCAGATGCCAAGGTACTTTACCACATCTTTACTCGCCAGTGGATGTCCACTTGGTCCAACGATAACTAGATTTCTCCAGTTCTTTCTTGTATCCCTAGAAGCCCTAGACAACGGGGTTCTAAACAGGATAGTTTCTGATTTCTGAAAGTTAATTTTTAACGTCCAATCATCACAATATCGCTGAATCTTGTCGAAGTCACGCTGCAGAAGAATTCTGATGACTTCAACTTTTGGACCCGTTCTGTACGCTACAAGATCATCGGCATACGCAATTGAATGAGTGAGACTACCTATCAGATCGCTGGTGTAAATACTAAAAAGAATCGGTGAGTTCACAGCTCCTTGCTGTAGACCATTTTTAATATCAAAAGTTGTGGTAGAAGTTGCATTGCCACTTTTGACAACAAACTTTCTACCAGTGAGCATGTCATGAAGCATATATAACAGTGGTTTACTTATGCCAAATCTAGATAGCTTCAGATAAAGACCCTCTAACCAAACGGTGTCGAAAGCTTTCTCTAAATCAACCAGAACGGCACCCGTGCATTGATTTTTCGTTTTGTTCCATTGAACATCAGAAACTAACTTAGACGCGGCATGAATAGTGTCATGCCCCGCCTTAAAGCCAAACTGATTATCTGGAATAATATTTTTGTCCTCAGCCCACTTGAACAGAGCTCTATTGAGAATCTTTTCGAATACTTTACTGATACTTGGAAGAAGACTTATCGACCGAAGATTTGCCGGATTGGAGCTGTCCTTTCCCTTTTTGGGGAGAGGATGGACCACAGCTGTCTTCCAACTCACTGGATAATATGCATTATTCAATGCGTTGTTGAACAATGTGGTATAAATGTCTATTGCTTCCTCAGGGAGATGTCGTAACACAATGTTGGGTATACCATCGACCCCCGCAGATTTCTTTTTCTTTAATGTTTGAAAAATTAACTGAAGTTCTACCTTCGAAATTAACAATGAACTGGGTCCATTTCGCTCGGCGATGGTGGCGTTTGCCAAGTTTTCGTCATTGAACCCGGTGAAACCAGTATTCTCAGATCGCCATTGCGTTATGTTATTTCCAAGGTAGAAGTTGTGCAGTAAGGCTCTGTTCTCCAGGTCATGATTCGGACGAATGCTAGCATTCACCTTATACACTTGCTGGAAAGCAGCCCCTACAGCTTCTACCTTTTCCTGAGGATCTTCTATCATAAAAAAGTTATCATCGAAAACGGCACCCTCCGGATCTATTCCCGCAATCGTAAGTACGTCTTCGTTATCTGTTGTCCTCTGAAGTTTAAGACATGGTAGTTCGTTTTGATCATTTCTTCTAAATATCTTATTAATTTGGGGAAACATACTAGGGTCGCTAGAATTAACGGCCCGAATTCTGTTATCCCAATATAAGTTAATAGACAATCTATAATTTTGTTTAATCAGAACATTAATGTTTTTAATCGACGACTTCAATGTCCTAATCTCCAGATCACGTGTGTCCGTGAAACGTCTGTAAAGAAGTTTCAATCTAGTCAGCAGTCCACTTTTTTGTCGGTGTAGTGCGTCGATTGTGGCGTTCTTGTATAATCCAGTAGGGTCTTGTTCCTTATATTTTGGGATTGTTCTGTCCATTGTTCGTTTTATAGTCGTATCCATTTGAGTCAGGAACCCGTCGATCTCGACGTTCGTCAGGTTTCTGTCATTTGGTGGAGAAATGTCATCGGAACGTATTTCTCTTGCCAAGGAGTTGGAAAAGCGTGGCCAACGCGTCTTACTGAAATTGTAAGAGTGCGCAAGGCACATACTCATCCAACTCCAAAAGTTCGCTCGGGAGCTGTATTACGGCGGCAAGTCCGCAGTGGTCACTGTCGTATTCAATCGTTCGTAAACAGTTTTTTGTATGTTGACCTACAGTGTCAGTTATTATCAGTCTTGAGTCAAGCAGGAGTAGATCCAGAAAACTACCACTTCTTGGAAAAGACGGTCTATCTGTAGCTAGAAGGTCGATCCTATACTCAACACTGTATCGTCCCATCCAATAAAAAAGATGGTTCCCTCTAGGATTTTGTACTTGATTTCCCCAATCTACATGTTTGGCGTTCAAGTCCCCTGCCATGAGATAATAATTCTCATCCAAGTTCAGTCTTAAGCATTCGAAAAGTTTTTCGAGTTCTGCGATAAAATTAGCCGGCTGAGGTGCGTCAGGTGCGTACACCGCGATTGCGTACATTCTTTTCCCCTGCTGGAGAGGAATGCAAACGATGCAGGCTTCTATCAATCCGAATCTTCGCACTTCGCTATCATATATAACCTTATGTTTAATGCCCTTTCGTATGAAAATTGCGGCCCCACCCCCTTTAGAGGAGTTGGGCCGATCCCTTCTTACGATATTGTAATTTTTATTAGTCAGTTTGTGTTTCTGGTTTAGCTTAGTTTCGCTAGCCATAAATACATCAGGACTTTGGTCTTGCAGCAAATGAAAGAGGTTTGCTCTACGTTCGGTCCTAATCAGCGAACTTACATTCACAGCTAGGATCTTAAAGGGTCGCTCAGGCAGCGCGCCTTTAACCATTTCGCGTTGCCGGCAGAATAGAGTAGAGGTAATCCACCCTAGCCGCCTGCTCCCTGATCTGTTTTTGCACATCGGTTAACTGACCATAATGGTCAGCAACACCTGCATCAGATCTGCCTCTGGTACAGCAGCCGTAGGCACTTGGACCTGTTTGGCTACCTGTGGTTGAGGCTGTACCGTTTTTCCCTTTCTAGACGCCATTTGGGCGTAAGAAATTGCGGAATTGACGGAAGTTGATGTCTGGCGTACTTCAGGGCGTCTCACCTCTACTGTCTTCTTTTGGTCTTTGTTTTTTTTTCATTTCCTGAAACTTCGGACATCCCCGATAGTTTGCGGGGTGCCCGGAGCCTCGGCAAAGTGCACACTTTAACTGGGTCCTGTCTTCAACCCTCTCTTTTCCGAGCTTACATTCACCTATCTTGTGGGAATCTCCACATTTGACACAAACTGGATCCATACCACAGTTTGCTGCCACGTGGCCGTATCCTTGGCAGTTCATGCATTGAAGCATGTCTCTCTGCCTATTTAATTTTTCCCATCTTACAATTTGGTAGTTTAGGACGGTTATACTCCTTAAACCACTCAACTTGCTTTGGGGCGAGAGCTGAACGAGGAAGAATGGTAAATTCCGTTTCTCCCGTCTGGCCTTAACTGTGAAAAACGGTCTGACCCCGACAAAATCGAGATCATCGCTCGCCACTTGACGGAGCTCAGCTAAGAGTTCCTGCGGATCCGTAGAGGATTCGATACCCTTCAGGAGGACTGTTTGTAGTTTGTCTTCCTTCGGGGTGAAACTGTAGTATTCTGTCTTCGTTTGAGACAGGAGATCTTTTATTTTTTTATAATGCTCGACCGAAGAGCAATGAATAGCGTGTCGGTCTGCGTTCAACCTTTTAATAATAAAATTGTTGCCTATGGCCAATTTACATAATTCTATAGTGTCTTTCAATTCTTTGCTTGTGGCTGTTGCTGTTGCTGCTTCTGTTGTGACTGCTGCTGTTGTGTCTGCTGCTGTTGTGACTGTTTCGGTTGTCGCTGTTTTTGTAGTTTTTGCTGCTGTTGTTGCTTCTGTGTCTTTTGTTGTTGTCGTTGTTGAAGTGGTTGTTGTATTTGTTTTTGTTGCTGTACTTGCGGTTGCTGCTGCTGTTGCTGGGGCTTTAGTTTTTGCGTCTGCTGAGGACGATGTTGGGGCTGCAGTTCCTGTGTCGGCTGCTTTTTGTGCTGTTGATCCGGGAGAGGTTGTTGTTGCTTGTGAGGCTGCTGCATTTGTGCTGCTTTGTGTTGCTCTTGGAGCGTTTTTTGTCGTTGGCTTTGAAGAGCAACTGTGCGCTCTTTTTCCCTACGCGCTTCTTGCTTAGCTTTGAGCGCTTTAACCATTTCCATGAGGGAAGAGATTTGCTCTGTCAGTGATTCGATTTTTCCCTGCTCATCTTCTGACTCTTCTGGAGGTGAAAGGTCCACCAACTCGCCACTCACGTAGTGCCCCTCCCCTTCTACGGACATGTATGCAATGTCTTCGGCATCTACTTCAGGGACGTTATGCTCACATGTCTTCTTGACGGTCGCATCGTTGTTTGTTTCTTTGGCGATTTCGTCTTCAGCCTCTGCCTCGTCATCGCCCTCATGGTCATGTTCGTTGTTTTGTGTGTCGTCATCCTCATAAGCTTCGGCACGTGCCGATGACGCTGTCTTTGTTGGCTGGGTTTCTTTGGAAGGCACCGCTACCATAACTGCTGCTGCTGCATCACCTGATGTTCTGGCTGCTTCACTTGTTGTTGGGGGAGCATCTTCCGATGTCCCCGTTGTCTTTATCATTTGCTGTTGTTCCTTCTCCTCTCGGTTTTTGTTGACCTTTTCCCAGAACTTATTTAAAAAAAAGCCCTGACTAGGATGGGGCTCGAACCCACGCCCTTCCAGTCTGTCGTCGGCCACGCTTTTTTTTTTTTTTTTTTTTTTTTTTCATTTTTAATTAATTTTTATTTTTTCATTTCCTTATATCTATCTTAATGCTAGACAAAAAATCTTAAACAACTAGCTTACCATATTAACTTAACTAACTTACTGGCCCCATGCGGGCGCTCTAAATTAAACTATGGCTATACTTAAAAAATGTCTTTCGACGGAAAATAACTTATTATTAGAATTCATGATTACTTAAAACTAACGAGAAAATTATTTAAAAAAAACTCTTTTTCTATATCATTTTTTAATTTTTTGTAAAACTTAAAGCTACCCTTTACCTAATAAAACTAATTAAAACTAAATTAAACTAACTTAAACTACATTATATCTAATTAAAACTACTTTTTTTTTTTTTTTTTTTTTTATAATAGGCGCGCACTAAAGGGATTAGTCTACCCTTAATATGGTGAACACAGTACGAGCATTAGGAAAAAAGGGAGGGGTTTGAAAGGAGATGCCGACTTATACTTATACTTAAAATAACTTAAAAACTAGAACAGCCAACAGCATTTTTTTTTTTTTTTTGCATACGCATATGCACACTCGCGTACGCCCATACACATATATATATGTTCATATACATACATACATACATATACATTCGCAACCGCAAGTACCCACATACAAATAAATTTACTTATGTACTTTTTTTTTTTTTGGTGCCACCGTCACTGTTCTACCTACTCTACTTATCTTTACCTTAGAACTATGTAAGTCGGCCAAAGCAATAATATGGTCAACTTTCCATATCACGGTGGTCACCCAACCACCAGAATTTTTTGACTTGCTTAACTAATTCCTTTCTGTCCCGAAGGGGCACAGCTCTACTGAACCGCAGACGCTCTGCTCCGTTCCCTGAGCCGACGTCCCGATCGTAAAGAAGTCGCCGATCCACAGTCCTACGGCTGACGTGGTAGATTAACGGAACCGCCAATCTACAGGACAGCCCACGACTGTCTAAAAAGAGGAATGTCTCGGGCGGGATGAAACCGTTAAGACGTACACTTTCACTATACTCATCATTGGGGTAGTAAGCCCCAAAAATAAGTCCATTGGTCGAGGTCATCGCTCTTGCAATGTGACCCCGAATCAGCTTGATTAAAAAGTTATCTATCCTGTTTATATTGGCCCTGTTGTATAGAACCTCGTTGGCATAGTAATGTGTGTACTCCGACTCTGGTGTTCTGTGTAATCCAAGGCAGCGTCTAAGACACTGCCTCTCAAACACCCGAATCTTTTCCATTTGAGATGGGGCAACGTTGAACCACACAGGGCACCCATAGGCAATCATTGGCCGGATAAGGGCCATGTAGCAAATCACCTTTACTCTGCTGTCAAGGCGGCTGCTATAAAACAACCGTCTTGTCAACCCAAAGGCTCCCCTAGCTCTGGCCAGCGCAGCATCTACATGTCGATTGAAATATAGATACTGATCTAGCCAGATGCCAAGGTACATTACCACATCTTTACTCGCCAGTGGATGTCCACTTGGTCCAACGATAACTAGATTTCTCCAGTTCTTTCTTGTATCCCTAGAAGCCCTAGACAACGGGGTTCTAAACAGGATAGTTTCTGATTTCTGAAAGTTAATTTTTAACGTCCAATCATCACAATATCGCTGAATCTTGTCGAAGTCACGCTGCAGAAGAATTCTGATGACTTCAACTTTTGGACCCGTTCTGTACGCTACAAGATCATCGGCATACGCAATTGAATGAGTGAGACTACCTATCAGATCGCTGGTGTAAATACTAAAAAGAATCGGTGAGTTCACAGCTCCTTGCTGTAGACCATTTTTAATATCAAAAGTTGTGGTAGAAGTTGCATTGCCACTTTTGACAACAAACTTTCTACCAGTGAGCATGTCATGAAGCATATATAACAGTGGTTTACTTATGCCAAATCTAGATAGCTTCAGATAAAGACCCTCTAACCAAACGGTGTCGAAAGCTTTCTCTAAATCAACCAGAACGGCACCCGTGCATTGATTTTTCGTTTTGTTCCATTGAACATCAGAAACTAACTTAGACGCGGCATGAATAGTGTCATGCCCCGCCTTAAAGCCAAACTGATTATCTGGAATAATATTTTTGTCCTCAGCCCACTTGAACAGAGCTCTATTGAGAATCTTTTCGAATACTTTACTGATACTTGGAAGAAGACTTATCGACCGAAGATTTGCCGGATTGGAGCTGTCCTTTCCCTTTTTGGGGAGAGGATGGACCACAGCTGTCTTCCAACTCACTGGATAATATGCATTATTCAATGCGTTGTTGAACAATGTGGTATAAATGTCTATTGCTTCCTCAGGGAGATGTCGTAACACAATGTTGGGTATACCATCGACCCCCGCAGATTTCTTTTTCTTTAATGTTTGAAAAATTAACTGAAGTTCTACCTTCGAAATTAACAATGAACTGGGTCCATTTCGCTCGGCGATGGTGGCGTTTGCCAAGTTTTCGTCATTGAACCCGGTGAAACCAGTATTCTCAGATCGCCATTGCGTTATGTTATTTCCAAGGTAGAAGTTGTGCAGTAAGGCTCTGTTCTCCAGGTCATGATTCGGACGAATGCTAGCATTCACCTTATACACTTGCTGGAAAGCAGCCCCTACAGCTTCTACCTTTTCCTGAGGATCTTCTATCATAAAAAAGTTATCATCGAAAACGGCACCCTCCGGATCTATTCCCGCAATCGTAAGTACGTCTTCGTTATCTGTTGTCCTCTGAAGTTTAAGACATGGTAGTTCGTTTTGATCATTTCTTCTAAATATCTTATTAATTTGGGGAAACATACTAGGGTCGCTAGAATTAACGGCCCGAATTCTGTTATCCCAATATAAGTTAATAGACAATCTATAATTTTGTTTAATCAGAACATTAATGTTTTTAATCGACGACTTCAATGTCCTAATCTCCAGATCACGTGTGTCCGTGAAACGTCTGTAAAGAAGTTTCAATCTAGTCAGCAGTCCACTTTTTTGTCGGTGTAGTGCGTCGATTGTGGCGTTCTTGTATAATCCAGTAGGGTCTTGTTCCTTATATTTTGGGATTGTTCTGTCCATTGTTCGTTTTATAGTCGTATCCATTTGAGTCAGGAACCCGTCGATCTCGACGTTCGGCAGGTTTCTGTCATTTGGTGGAGAAATGTCATCGGAACGTATTTCTCTTGCCAAGGAGTTGGAAAAGCGTGGCCAACGCGTCTTACTGAAATTGTAAGAGTGCGCAGGCACATACTCATCCAACTCCAAAAGTTCGCTCGGGAGCTGTATTACGGCGGCAAGTCCGCAGTGGTCACTGTCGTATTCAATCGTTCGTAAACAGTTTTTTGTATGTTGACCTACAGTGTCAGTTATTATCAGTCTTGAGTCAAGCAGGAGTAGATCCAGAAAACTACCACTTCTTGGAAAAGACGGTCTATCTGTAGCTAGAAGGTCGATCCTATACTCAACACTGTATCGTCCCATCCAATTAAAAAGATGGTTCCCTCTAGGATTTTGTACTTGATTTCCCCAATCTACATGTTTGGCGTTCAAGTCCCCTGCCATGAGATAATAATTCTCATCCAAGTTCAGTCTTAAGCATTCGAAAAGTTTTTCGAGTTCTGCGATAAAATTAGCCGGCTGAGGTGCGTCAGGTGCGTACACCGCGATTGCGTACATTCTTTTCCCCTGCTGGAGAGGAATGCAAACGATGCAGGCTTCTAGCAATCCGAATCTTCGCACTTCGCTATCATATATAACCTTATGTTTAATGCCCTTTCGTATGAAAATTGCGCGCCTTTAATCATTTCGCGTTGCCGGCAGAATAGAGTATAGGTAATCCACCCTAGCCGCCTGCTCCCTTATCTGTTTTTGCACATCGGTTAACTGACCATAATGGTCAGCAACACCTGCATCAGATCTGCCTCTGGCACAGGAGCCGTAGGCACTTGGACCTGTTTGGCTACCTGTGGTTGAGGCTGTACCGTTTTTCCCTTTCCAGACGCCATTTGGGCGTAAGAAATTGCGGGATTGACGGAAGTTGATGTCTGGCGTACTTTAGGGCGTCTCACCTCTACTGTCTTCTTTTGGTCTTTGTTTTTTTTCATTTCCTGAAACTTCGGACATCCCCGATAGTTTGCGGGGTGCCCGGAGCCTCGGCAAAGTGCACACTTTAACTGGGTCCTGTCTTCGACCCTCTCTTTTCCGAGCTTACATTCACCTATCTTGTGGGAATCTCCACATTTGACACAAACTGGATCCATACCACAGTTTGCTGCCACGTGGCCGTATCCTTGGCAGTTCATGCATTGAAGCATGTCTCTCTGCCTATTTAATTTTTCCCATCTTACAATTTGGTAGTTTAGGACGGTTATACTCCTTAAACCACTCAACTTGCTTTGGGGCTAGAGCTGAACGAGGAAGAATGGTAAATTCCGTTTCTCCCGTCTGGCCTTAACTGTGGAAAACGGTCTGACCCCGACAAAATCGAGATCATCGCTCGCCACTTGACGGAGCTCAGCTAAGAGTTCCTGCGGATCCGTAGAGGATTCGATACCCTTCAGGAGGACTGTTTGTAGCTTGTCTTCCTTCGGGGTGAAACTGTAGTATTCTGTCTTCGTTTGAGACAGGAGATCTTTTATTTTTTTATAATGCCCGACCGAAGAGCAATGAATAGCGTGTCGGTCTGCGTTCAACCTTTTAATAATAAAATTGTTGCCTATGGCCGACTTACATAATTCTATAGTGTCTTTCAATTCTATTTTGAAGGTATTAATTGGTGGCACCTTACCTTTCTTTGCTTGTGGCTGTTGCTGTTGCTGCTTCTGTTGTGACTGCTGCTGTTGTGTCTGCTGCTGTTGTAACTGCTCCGGTTGTCGCTGTTGTTGTAGTTTTGGCTGCTGTTGTTGCTTCTGTGTCTTTTGTTGTTGTCGTTGTTGAAGTGGTTGTTGTATTTGTTTTTGTTGCTGTACTTGCGGTTGCTGCTGCTGTTGCTGGGGCTTTAGTTTTTGCGTCTGCTGAGGACGATGTTGGGGCTGCAGTTCCTGTGTCGGCTGCTTCTTTTTGTGCTGTTGATCCGGGAGAGGTTGTTGTTGCTTGTGATGCTGCTGCATTTGTGCTGCTTTTTGTTGCTCTTGGAGCGTTTTTTGTCGTTGGCTTTCAAGAGCAACTGTGTGCTCTTTTTCCCTACGCGCTTCTTGCTAAGCTTTGAGCGCTTTAACCATTTCCATGAGGGAAGAGATTTGCTCTGTCAGTGATTCGATTTTTCCCTGCTCATCTTCTGACTCTTCTGGAGGTGAAAGGTCCACCAACTCGCCACTCACGTAGTGCCCCTCCCCTTATACGGACATGTATGCAATGTCTTCGGCATCTACTTCAGTGACGTTATGCTCACATGTCTTCTTGACGGTCGCATCGTTGTTTGTTTCTTTGGCGATTTCGTCTTCAGCCTCTGCCTCGTCATCGCCCTCATGGTCATGTTCGTTGTTTTGTGTGTCGTCATCCTCATAGGAGGAGCTTTCTAAATGCCTCTGCATTTTGGCTTGAGCGGAGGCCTTAGCCAACTTAGCTCTGGTGCTCCTATCGGCACGATTTATGAGGTGTGGCTTGTATCTAATGATACGCCTCCTCTTCTTATCCCCCTTTGAATTGGCTATGGCACCGGCTGGTGTTGATATCATGCCTTTTTCAAAGCTTGTTGTTGCAGTCGCTATGCTGCTTGTATTGGCTTCGGCACGTGCCGATGACGCTGTCTTTGTTGGCTGGGTTTCTTTGGAAGGCACCGCTACCATAACTGCTGCTGCTGCATCACCTGATGTTCTGGCTGCTTCACTTGTTGTTGGGGGAGCATCTTCCGATGTCCCCGTTGTCTTTATCATTTGCTGTTGTTCCTTCTCCTCTCGGTTTTTGTTGACCTTTTCCCAGAACTTATTTAAAAAAAAGCCCTGACTAGGGTGGGGCTCGAACCCACGCCCTTCCAGTCTGTCGTCGGCCACGCTTTTTTTTTTTTTTTTTTTTTTTCATTTTTAATTCATTTTTATTTTTTCATTTCCTTATATCTATCTTAATGCAAGACAAAAAATCTTAAACAACTAGCTTACCATATTAACTTAACTAACTTACTGGCCCCATGCGGGCGCTCTAAATCAAACTATGGCTATACTTAAAAAATGTCTTTCGACGGAAAATAACTTATTATTAGAATTCATGATTACTTAAAACTAACGAGAAAATTATTAAAAAAAAAAAACTCATTTTCTATATCATTTTTTTTAATTTTTTGTAAAACTTAAAGCTACCCTTTACCTAATAAAACTAATTAAAACCAAATTAAACTAACTTAAACTACATTATATCTAATTAAAACTACTTAAAATAACTTAAAAACTAGAACAGCCAACAGCATTTTTTTTTTTTTTTGCATACGCATATGCACACTCGCGTACGCCCATACACATGTATATATGTTCATATACATACATACATATACATTCGCAACCGCAAGTACCCACATACAAATACATTTACTTATGTACTTTTTTTTTTTTTTGGTGCCACCGTCACTGTTCTACCTACTCTACTTATCTTTACCTTAGAACTATGTAAGTCGGCCAAAGCAATAATATGGTCAACTTTCCATATCACGGTGGTCACCCAACCACCAGAATTTTTTGACTTGCTTAACTAAGTCCTTTCTGTCCCGAAGGGGCACAGCTCTACTGAACCGCAGACGCTCTGCTCCGTTCCCTGAGCCGACGTCCCGATCGTAAAGAAGTCGCCGATCCACAGTCCTACGGCTGACGTGGTAGATTAACGGAACCGCCAATCTATCCTGTATCAGCCCACGATTGTCTAAAAAGAGGAATGTCTCGGGCGGGATGAAACCGTTAAGACGTACACTTTCACTATACTCATCATTGGGGTAGTAAGCCCCAAAAATAAGTCCATTGGTCGAGGTCATCGCTCTTGCAATGTGACCCCGAATCAGCTTGATTAAAAAGTTATCTATTCTGTTTATATTGGCTCTGTTGTATAGAACCTCGTTGGCATAGTAATGTGTGTACTCCGACTCTGGTGTTCTGTGTAATCCAAGGCAGCGTCTAAGACACTGCCTCTCAAACACCCGAATCTTTTCCATTTGAAATGGGGCAACGTTGAACCACACAGGGCACCCATAGGCAATCATTGGCCGGATAAGGGCCATGTAGCAAATCACCTTTACTCTGCTGTCAAGGCGGCTGCTATAAAACAACCGTCTTGTCAACCCAAAGGCTCCCCTAGCTCTGGCCAGCGCAGCATCTACATGTCGATTGAAATATAGATACTGATCTAGCCAGATGCCAAGGTACTTTACCACATCTTTACTCGCCAGTGGATGTCCACTTGGTCCAACGATAACTAGATTTCTCCAGTTCTTTCTTGTATCCCTAGAAGCCCTAGACAACGGGGTTCTAAACAGGATAGTTTCTGATTTCTGAAAGTTAATTTTTAACTTCCAATCATCACAATATCGCTGAATCTTGTCGAAGTCACGCTGCAGAAGAATTCTGATGACTTCAACTTTTGGACCCGTTCTGTACGCTACAAGATCATCGGCATACGCAATTGAATGAGTGAGACTACCTATCAGATCGCTGGTGTAAATACTAAAAAGAATCGGTGAGTTCACAGCTCCTTGCTGTAGACCATTTTTAATATCAAAAGTTGTGGTAGAAGTTGCATTGCCACTTTTGACAACAAACTTTCTACCAGTGAGCATGTCATGAAGCATATATAACAGTGGTTTACTTATGCCAAATCTAGATAGCTTCAGATAAAGACCCTCTAACCAAACGGTGTCGAAAGCTTTCTCTAAATCAACCAGAACGGCACCCGTGCATTGATTTTTCGTTTTGTTCCATTGAACATCAGAAACTAACTTAGACGCGGCATGAATAGTGTCATGCCCCGCCTTAAAGCCAAACTGATTATCTGGAATAATATTTTTGTCCTCAGCCCACTTCAATAGAGCTCTATTGAGAATCTTTTCGAATACTTTACTGATACTTGGAAGAAGACTTATCGACCGAAGATTTACCGGATTGGAGCTGTCCTTTCCCTTTTTGGGGAGAGGATGGACCACAGCTGTCTTCCAACTCACTGGATAATATGCATTATTCAATGCGTTGTTGAACAATGTGGTATAAATGTCTATTGCTTCCTCAGGGAGATGTCGTAACACAATGTTGGGTATACCATCGACCCCCGCAGATTTCTTTTTCTTTAATGTTTGAAAAATTAACTGAAGTTCTACCTTCGAAATTAACAATGAACTGGGTCCATTTCGCTCGGCGATGGTGGCGTTTGCCAAGTTTTCGTCATTGAACCCGGTGAAACCAGGGGTGGAATCGCGTAAGATGATAGATGATTGTCACATTTTTGATCATCACTTGTGATAAAATTGATTTTTCCTTCTGCGTAAGGTGATCACATCCACCAATTCAACTCAATTCAACTTTGTTCAATTTGTCAGTGACATTTGTGAAAAACATTATTGCCGTAGTCATATTTTCAAATAAATTCATTGAAATTGTTAATTTTTTAATGAATAAATGCAATAATTCTAAATGTAACCATATATTTTCGATTGTTGTATACTCATATGGTAAAAGAAATATTGTTTTTGATGATTTGGTGACTAAAATTGAAAAAAAGTTGAAAATTTTATAATGTTTTGTATGCGTGTGGTAACTCTAGTCACATTGCCACAAAAATGAAAATGAAACGTCAATTTCATGAAAAGGTGACTATCACAATATTTTGGTGATTGGTTCTTAGCTATCACTGTGATGATCACCTTACGCAAACAGAAAGTGTAGATTTTGACTATCACTTATCACAAATCACCTTAGCCGATTCCACCCCAGTATTCTCAGATCGCCATTGCGTTATGTTATTTCCAAGGTAGAAGTTGTGCAGTAAGGCTCTGTTCTCCAGGTCATGATTCGGACGAATGCTAGCATTCACCTTATACACTTGCTGGAAAGCAGCCCCTACAGCTTCTACCTTTTCCTGAGGATCTTCTATCATAAAAAAGTTATCATCGAAAACGGCACCCTCCGGATCTATTCCCGCAATCGTAAGTACGTCTTCGTTATCTGTTGTCCTCTGAAGTTTAAGACATGGAAGTTCGTTTTGATCATTTCTTCTAAATATCTTATTAATTTGGGGAAACATACTAGGGTCGCTAGAATTAACGGCCCGAATTCTGTTATCCCAATATAAGTTAATAGACAATCTATAATTTTGTTTAATCAGAACATTAATGTTTTTAATCGACGACTTCAATGTCCTAATCTCCAGATCACGTGTGTCCGTGAAACGTCTGTAAAGAAGTTTCAATCTAGTCAGCAGTCCACTTTTTTGTCGGTGTAGTGCGTCGATTGTGGCGTTCTTGTATAATTCAGTAGGGTCTTGTTCCTTATATTTTGGGATTGTTCTGTCCATTGTTCGTTTTATAGTCGTATCCATTTGAGTCAGGAACCCGTCGATCTCGACGTTCGTCAGGTTTCTGTCATTTGGTGGAGAAATGTCATCGGAACGTATTTCTCTTGCCAAGGAGTTGGAAAAGCGTGGCCAACGCGTCTTACTGAAATTGTAAGAGTGCGCAGGCACATACTCATCCAACTCCAAAAGTTCGCTCGGGAGCTGTATTACGGCGGCAAGTCCGCAGTGGTCACTGTCGTATTCAATCGTTCGTGAACAGCTTTTTGTATGTTGACCTACAGTGTCAGTTATTATCAGTCTTGAGTCAAGCAGGAGTAGATCCAGAAAACTACCACTTCTTGGAAAAGACGGTCTATCTGTAGCTAGAAGGTCGATCCTATACTCAACACTGTATCGTCCCATCCAATTAAAAAGATGGTTCCCTCTAGGATTTTGTACTTGATTTCCCCAATCTACATGTTTGGCGTTCAAGTCCCCTGCCATGAGATAATAATTCTCATCCAAGTTCAGTCTTAAGCATTCGAAAAGTTTTTCGAGTTCTGCGATAAAATTAGCCGGCTGAGGTGCGTCAGGTGCGTACACCGCGATTGCGTACATTCTTTTCCCCTGCTGGAGAGGAATGCAAACGATGCAGACTTCTAGCAATCCGAATCTTCGCACTTCGCTATCATATATAACCTTATGTTTAATGCCCTTTCGTATGAAAATTGCGACCCCACCCCCTTGAGAGGAGTTGGGCCGATCCCTTCTTACGATATTGTAATTTTTATTAGTCAGTTTGTGTTTCTGGTTTAGCTTAGTTTGGCTAGCCATAAATACATCAGGACTTTGGTCTTGCAGGAAATGAAAGAGGTTTGCTCTACGTTCGGTCCTAATCAGCGAATTTACATTCACAGCTAGGATCTTAAAGGGTCGCTCAGGCAGCGCGCCTTTAACCATTTCACGTTGCCGGCAGAATAGAGTAGAGGTAATCCACCCTAGCCGCCTGCTCCCTTATCTGTTTTTGCACATCGGTTAACTGACCATGAATGGTCAGCAACACCTGCATCAGATCTGCCTCTGGCACAGGAGCCGTAGGCACTTGGACCTGTTTGGCTACCTGTGGTTGAGGCTGTACCCTCTCTTTTCCGAGCTTACATTCACCTATCTTGTGGGAATCTCCACATTTGACACAAACTGGATCCATACCACAGTTTGCTGCCACGTGGCCGTATCCTTGGCAGTTCATGCATTGAAGCATGTCTCTCTGCCTATTTAATTTTTCCCATCTTACAATTTGGTAGTTTAGGACGGTTATACTCCTTAAACCACTCAACTTGCTTTGGGGCGAGAGCTGAGCTAGGAAGAATGGTAAATTCCGTTTCTCCCGTCTGGCCTTAACTGTGGAAAACGGTCTGACCCCGATAAAATCGAGATCATCGCTCGCCACTTGACGGAGCTCAGCTAAGAGTTCCTGCGGATCCGTAGAGGATTCGATACCCTTCAGGAGGACTGTTTGTAGCTTGTCTTCCTTCGGGGTGAAACTGTAGTATTCTGTCTTCGTTTGAGACAGGAGATCTTTTATTTTTTTATAATGCTCGACCGCAGAGCAATGAATAGCGTGTCGGTCTGCGTTCAACCTTTTAATAATAAAATTGTTGCCTATGGCCGACTTACATAATTCTATAGTGTCTTTCAATTCTATTTTGAAGGTATTAATTGGTGGCACCTTACCTTTCTTTGCTTGTGGCTGTTGCTGTTGCTGCTTCTGTTGTGACTGCTGCTGTTGTGTCTGCTGCTGTTGTGACTGCTTCGGTTGTCGCTGTTTTTGTAGTTTTTGCTGCTGTTGTTGCTTCTGTGTCTTTTGTTGTTGTCGTTGTTGAAGTGGTTGTTGTATTTGTTTTTGTTGCTGTACTTGCGGTTGCTGCTGCTGTTGCTGGGGCTTTAGTTTTTGCGTCTGCTGAGGACGATGTTGGGGCTGCAGTTCCTGTGTCGGCTGCTTTTTGTGCTGTTGATCCGGGAGAGGTTGTTGTTGCTTGTGAGGCTGCTGCATTTGTGCTGCTTTTTTTTGCTCTTGGAGCGTTTTTTGTCGTTGGCTTTCAAGAGCAACTGTGCGCTCTTTTTCCCTACGCGCTTCTTGCTTAGCTTTGAGCGCTTTAACCATTTCCATGAGGGAAGAGATTTGCTCTGTCAGTGATTCGATTTTTCCCTGCTCATCTTCTGACTCTTCTGGAGGTGAAAGAGTCCACCAACTCGCCACTCACGTAGTGCCCCTCCCCTTCTACGGACATGTATGCAATGTCTTCGGCATCTACTTCAGGGACGTTATGCTCACATGTCTTCTTGACGGTCGCATCGTTGTTTGTTTCTTTGGCGATTTCGTCTTCAGCCTCTGCCTCGTCATCGCCCTCATGGTCATGTTCGTTGTTTTGTGTGTCGTCATCCTCATAGGAGGAGCTTTCTAAATGCCTCTGCATTTTGGCTTGAGCGAAGGCCTTAGCCAACTTAGCTCTGGTGCTCCTATCAGCACGATTTATGAGGTGTGGCTTGTATCTAATGATACGCCTCCTCTTCTTATCCCCCTTTGAATTGGCTATGGCACCGGCTGGTGTTGATATCATGCTTTTTCAAAGCTTGTTGTTGCAGTCGCTATGCTGCTTGTATTGGCTTCGGCACGTGCCGATGACACTGTCTTTGTTGGCTGGGTTTCTTTGGAAGGCACCGCTACCATAACTGCTGCTGCTGCATCACCTGATGTTCTGGCTGCTTCACTTGTTGTTGGGGAGCATCTTCCGATGTCCCCGTTGTCTTTATCATTTGCTGTTGTTCCTTCTCCTCTCGGTTTTTGTTGACCTTTTCCCAGAACTTATTTAAAAAAAGCCCTGACCAGGGTGGGGCTCGAACCCACGCCCTTCCAGTCTGTCGTCGGCCACGCTACCCACTAGGCTAACTTGCCTTTTAATTTTTCTTGGCAAATTGCCACTAAAAATTGTGCAATGAGTGCACTTAAAGTATAAGTGAATTTAATTCAGTTCGAACACACGAAAATTATTGTATACACTGAGAAAGTCGTCAACACGTCCGCACTCTTTCACAGTTGAAGATCGACTGAGTATGCCACTCTACCACCTAGGCTAACTTGCCACTTGAAAATGGTAGGTTAAACTATCTACTCTAAACACTCGCGTCTCTAGTTAAAATGAACACAGTGAAAGTCGCCAACGAAGTGCGCTCTCCCACGGTTGCTGAAAGTCAAGACGATATCGACAAAACGATGGCGTTTGGACGATAGCTAAATAGGTATCGCATTGACGTATTAGGTATGGACCGCCAGTAGCCAACTTCACGCGTGTTCCAACATAACTATGGGCGCCATCAACTACTAGCAGGGAATCTGCGTAGCAGTGATATGATTTCTTTAATTAATTATTTACTATTGAAATATTTTGGTGGAAATTATTATCAAACTACTTTTATTTTACAAAACACATCCACTCCTTATGCCATGAGTTACTTACAGAGAATATATTATCGTTTTCATTTAAATTCTAATGGCGAAATTAGTACACGTATTTAACACTAAAAGATGATGGCGTTTTTAGACTGTTTTTAGCTGGAACAACTTTTCTTGGTTGGTTGTATGAAAATTTCAACCGACTGGCGGTCCATATGTAGTAAGTCAATGAGGTATCGTTTCTCAATAATTTGTGTGTTTCAAGTGCAATAAATGCTTTGTCCCTTTATGATTGTTTTAAATATTAAATCAAGTCCAAAGAATTGTGTCTGTCAAATAAATATATGCAATCATAATTGTGTTTTATCGCTATCAAACATAAATAATTTTTCATTTGTAATTTCTTATTACTTTATGAATTGATAAATGAATCAAAAATAATAGTCACAGTACTTAATATACAATGTTAACAAAAAAAAATAAAAACACAAACCCAAGAGACCAATGTACTTTATGAAAGCAAGAATGATTTTTATAAACAAACAATAATAGGTAATTTCTGTCGTCTGCCAAAACTTACATAAATTAAATATTTTTTCTTATAATATTACTGGTCTGAAAAGCAAACTTTTATTACCAGATTTTTAAAAATATATAAAATTAAAACGATTTTTATAAAGTTTTTTAACGAGTTTAAAATATTTTTAACTCCAGCAACTAGAAAAAGTTTATATGAAAGAGAGTATGATATGTGGGATAAAATGAAACTTGTGGGGTAATTTTATAAATTATAAAACTATTGATAAGAGAGTTATTTTTGAAATCACATTCAACTGCTCGAAGTATTTTATAATCCCTGTGTATTTAAACTGCAATAACTGGCAAAATTATTTTGTTACTTTAGTTGATTTTATGAATAATATCTCTGCGGAAAATTTCATGATAATCGATGACTTAAACGCTAGAATTGGTAGATATCAAAACCCTTCGTTACATGATTTACAATCTCGGGAAGAATTACAAACCATCTGAAATTCTAAATATGAAATTTTTAACCGCAATGGAATAGTTATAACCGATTTTTTCGAAGACATTAGACTTTTTGTGTTTAATGGGACGGCTAGATAAGTCATCTAGCCGTCCCATTCAACACAAAAAGTGTGGGGACTTTACGTTTGTTAGTGGCCAAGGACAGTCAGTCATTGATTTTTGTGCTATATCGGGAGAGTGGTTGAATGCTATTAAGCACTTTGAAGTGGAAGTAGCGAATTTTTCGGCACATATGCCAATTAAAGTTAGTGTGCACTTTTGGAATGAGGTGCAGTTCAAGCCCCCAAATATTTTACATAGGATGAAATGGCCCAAAATGTATGCTTCCATTTATATTTCATTGCTGAACCGTCATTGTGGTTCCCTTCTATCTCTATCATCAAGCTCGATCGAAGAGATCTGCGAAAATATTTTAGTAGTAATCAAAACATCAGCTCCTTATGCTTATGATAGTAACCCTACTTTTACGACTCTGAAAAAGGGGTTTGATAAGGATTGCAGAAAACTTCGTAAACTGTATTTTGTCTATCTTAATCTGTTTCGGTCAACCAATTCTCTATTTTTCAAAAATATTTATCTCTGCGTTAACCAGGAGTATAAGCACTTATATTTATTGAAAAAACTGATTATTTAAAAAACTTAGCTTTTAAATTAGAAAACTGTAAAAATTCAAAATCTTTTTGGAGCAGCGTTCGAGAACTTGGTGGGCGTAGTCAGGGTATGAAGATTATTCTTGAAGCTGAGACATTAGCTGGTCATTTTAAAACACTTCTGTTGGCGGATGAGAACAGTTATACTTTTGACTACGCGCTTCCAATAATTTCGTCAGAGAGGATAAGCCCATATCGCTATATGAATTGGATTCAACGTTACGCATGATGAAAAACAACAAGGCTCCAGATGAAGACGGTATACGAACTGAATTTTACAAATACAGCACTATGGGACTCAAGAACTATCTTGTACTTTTCTTCTTAATGAATCATGTGTACCAGTTAATTTTAACAAAGCTATGATTTTTGCAATATTTAAGAAGGGGGATACAAATGTCGCGGAAAACTATAGAGGGATATCGGTTCTTAATTACATAAGAACAACTCTCGTCCAATTTGTATGGAGGACTTTCTAATCGGATTGAAGAAACTAAACATTTAAGTATGTTTCAAGCCGGTTTTCGTGCTGGATTTTCGACGACTGATCAAATCTTTGCCCTAACTAGCATTACCAAAAAAATTATCGAAACAAATAAAAAATTGTACACGTGTTTTGTTGACTTCAAATCTGCATTTGACATAGTCAATAGGCAATTTATAAACTATTATGCTTAGGACTGTCTCGAAAGTTTTTGCCAGTATATTTAAATTTTCTTTCATCTTCCAATGCCACGTTTTGGGATGGCACCACGCTTTCAGAATGGTTCGAAACAACGGCAGGGGTTCCTCAAGGGTGCATTCTGAGTCCAGTGCTTTTCTCTTTATTTATTGATGACATTTGTGAACTACTTCCTGGAGGGCTGCTTTTTGCCAACATTCTTATAAAAGTTTTACTTTATGCTGACGATTTGGTGTTGTTAGCTGATAACCCGTTTACGTTGCAACTGCAAATTAATAAGTTACAAGTTTATTGTGAGACTTGGGGTCTTGTTATCAACTCTCAGAAAACTAGTCCTTATTTTTGAACCCAGGCAAAGAAGAAGACGTCCGAAAGAAAATTGGTATCTTGGCAATGCACGGGTCGAAATTGTCCAGGAGTTTAAATATTTAGGTGTATTACTTACTAATAATTTCCTTTTTGCTAAGCATGCAAAAGCCAAAAGTAGTGAGGCAAAATTAGCTCTAAACATGATGTGGCCTTCTCTTTTCTCAAACCGAAATATTGATATAGCTTCAAAGTTCAGGGTATTTAATGCCACCGTTAATGCAAGCTTGTGTTATTTTATGCAAGTTTTTGGTTTTACTCCCGTTGAGCCTTTTGAAATAGTGCATAGGAACTTTTTTAAACACTTATTTCGGTTGTCTGACTCAACACCAAGTTATGCTATTTATGTAGAGTCTGGTATCACACCTATCTACATACAAAATCTATCTTACTTCCCAAGTATCGTGTTAAATGGTATGCCGATTGAATACACATCTAGTGCAAGAAATCTTGGTTTTCTGTTTAACAGGACGCTAACTTGGAACAATCATATAAATGCAGCCGTGGGTAAAGTCTATGGAGTACTAAGAATGTTGTGGTCATCACAACATTACACACCATTGAATACTCGTATGATGCTAGCCAAAACTGTATTAGTTCCCAATTTGACGTATGGTTGCGAAGTCTACTGTAACTGTGATGCTGACAGTAGGAGAAAATTAAATGTTGCTTTTAACAATATAGCACGCTACATACACTGAGTTACAAAAAAAGTGGCGCACCTTGAAATTTTGCAACATTTTGAAGTAATTTAAACAAATAAACGTTTTTCTGGTACAGTTTTGTTTATTAACATAAAAGTAAGTCATTCATGTAATAAAAAACGAAAAAATAGGAAGAACTTAGAAATAAACTATAAATTAAGGAAAATGGGCATTGCCTCCACGAACATCTAATAAAGCTTTAATTTGCCTGGGCATACCTTGGATAAGGTTGTCAAAATGATAACAACACATCAAAAAGTATGACTGCACCACTTTTTTTGTAACTGAGTGTATTTGGATTACGTCGTTTTGATCGCATATCAAGTTACTCGTTTCGAATCTATAATATGTCCCTTGATCATCTTCTCCGGTATAGAACTCTTCTTTTACTTTACAACATTATTCAAACTCAACAACCCTGTACTTTATTTAATAGGATACAGTTCGGTTCCTCCAACAGATCCCAAGTATTAGTGTACCCTCGGTTTTCCTGTCGAACTTCAGAGCAACAATTCTTCGTCAATGCTACACGTCTGTGGAATCTCCTTCCAAGAAATCTAAGAAGTCCAAATGGCGAAGCACAGTTTCGTAGAGAGCTTCGAAGATATTTTCAAAATGCTTAGGTTTTCTTTTCTTTTTTTTAATTTGTCTTTCAGTTGGTTCACAAAATTAATTTAATTAATGAGATGTATGTATTAAATGTTAAAAATTTTGTTAATTTATTTTGAAAAATAAAGAATTTTAACTGAGATATGTTTGATGATCTTATCGCAATTGTGGACGAAAAACTGTATAGCCAAAATATTTCTAAAGAAATTTCGTCTAGTTTTAGAAATATATACAAGAACTTAAACCACCATCTGTTATCAAATGCCAACTATTTTAACAATGAATTCTCATCTGAAATGATTGGTACAATTTTTCGAGCCAGAGTTGAAATTTTGTACCTTAACTTCATACTACATCGAAACGATCTCCCGCAGATTTGTGTATTATGTAATCGAAGAGAGGTTGAAGATATTTATCACTTCATTGCAATCTGTCCATTACTACAAGAAATCCGTCGATTGTATTTTCAAGAGAGTTTTTTCTCTACTCAACGACTTAACGAAATTTTAAATGTGACTAAAGGATGGTTTAGCCTTTATAAGTACTGTCAACACGCTCTCTCTTACCGCAAGCTTTTCTTAACAGTGTCACCCAATTACTACAGATTTGAAGGGTATATTACACTACGCATATCTATTATGTAAAACTAATTTATCATTTTGTTTTTCATTTAAAAAATGTAATTTACTGAAAATTGCTCTACTTCATTAATTATTTTTATGATTCTTATCAATACTATTAAACATTCATTATAAATCAAATTTTATTTCAATTATTTTATTCAGATTTTATCTTATATTTATTATGTTAAATTCTAATTTTGTTTTTCCTAAAAAAAAATTCATTTGTTGAAAATTGTTGTTTTTTTAATTATATTCGAGTTTATTTTCGGTTCTGTAATAAATTTATTATAAATTAAGTTTATTTTATTCTATTCTTTTTTTAATTAATTATAATCATTTTTGAAATGTCATATCAGGCAGACGCAGGATTGCCATGTCACTATTCTTAAGTTAACTAATGTTAAACTTCAAAATGAAAAAAAAAGAATTTATCTATCTATCTATCTATCTTATCACTGCTGCTGACGTAACCAGGAACAACTTCGACCAGCTAATAGCCAATGCTTCAGACTAGCCTACCACGTTGTTAATCCCCTTAGAAATGTTCCTCACTACCAAAACAAAAGTTCCAAAATAAATCAAAATTTTTTCGACTAACTAAACATTTTCTGAAAACTATCTCTCTCTAGTTTGATGCACATAAACTATCTCTTATTCGGGCTCCACGTTTTGGGCACCAATTTGTAACGAACATTTTTCTTCCCGTACAAATAATTAAGAAATTTATAAGATAGGCTAACATTTTTTGTAGGACGTTGGGGAAATGAACCAAAAATTCATATAAATATTATAAACGAGGATTTGATGAGAAAATCTTAAAACTGGTGGAGTGAAATAAGGGCCGCGGAAATAAGGCCCGTGGGACTTAGTTCCCAAAGGAAATAACAACCGCGGGCATTAATTCCTTTTCAAAGTGGCAATAAGACCCTCTACAAAACATCATTAAAACCCGCAGTACTTGCACCCACCCCAAATCCTATAGTGGCCCAAGCAGGGGGGTTGCAGGGGGCAGCATGCTTGCCCTTACCAATCTTAACAGTTGGGAATAACACCCGCCTTTACGGGTGGAGTGAAATAAGAGCCACGGAATCAAGGCCCGCGGGTTATAATAATATATAATTCTCAGTTTGAAAGGAAACAACGCCCACAGGCATTAATAATTCCCATTTTGATAGAAAACAACACCCACGGGCATTAATTACATTTCAAAGTAGCAATAAGACAATCCACAAAAAAGCATTAACACCCGTGGAACTTGGACCCAACCAAACTCGCACTTACCCCAAGTCCTATAGTGGGCCATGCAGGCGGGTTGGAGGGGCCATAATGCGGCTCCTTACCAACTTCAACTGTTGTAAATTAACACCCGCGGATTGAATTGCCGTTTTGGGAAGGAATTAATGCCTTTGGGCGTTGTTTCTTTCAAAATGGGAATTAAAAACCCGCGTACCTTATTTCCGCGGCCCGTATTTCACTCCACCGAAATAAACCATCCTCTTATCACCTTGAATCCTTCTTCCTTTCCGGTTGATGTGTGTGGGTCTCCTACACATCGTTCTCCAAACACACGGATATCTGGCATTACGACCGACCGATGGTACCGTTGGGACATCTTAAAACTATAAACTGATGATTGTTCGTTATCTAGAGAATACCTTGATAATAAAAAGCAAAACAGAATGAACATAAGTAGCCGCCTTTGAAAATGTCAGTGTTTTGAAGATGGTTTATATCCAACAATTTCACAAAAGAAATCGAAGTAAAGCAAAATATAAACACTGTCGCGTGGAAAAAGGAGGGGAAGGGGTATAGAGGGGGGGTAAGGGTACCTAACAACAAGAAGAAGAAATCTTGGAGTAGGAGGCAGGATAGGAACGGAACAGACAGGGATGGGAATGCCTAGATCGGAGAACGTGGCCTGCTGGCGGTGCTCGGCTTGAACTCGCCGGACGGGATGGGTTCTTGTCTCCAAAGCTAGGCCTCACCAGCGACAAAACACATATCAGGCCTATTTGAATACATTTCTAATGAACGATATTCAAAAAAAAAACGACGACGGACGGACTTCACCACTCTAAGAACGCTGTTGGTGTTGTTGCAGCTGGCCGTTACCCTCCCAACCTAGAAATCCTTAGGCCATTGTAGAATTTCCCCAACTTGACAAAAACTATCCGAAGGTCCATCTTCACCGTCTAATTTAACTTTCCTTCAGCACCCCTAAATTTAACACACTAGCAATTCATCTTGGGCTTAACAACACCCAAAAAAACATTAAAGATTAATATTATCATGGCATATAATGTTTATTGAAAGTTTTAGTTTTGTTATCATTATAAACGGCAAACTGCCCTTAATTTAATGTGGTTAACCCACTCAATAGAGAACGTTTTTATTTTCTTAACAAATAACATGTAATATTAAAGGTTTCCAACTATTGAAAAACAAAAAAAAATTGAAACATATACCCTTTCTGGTATTTACTTGTTTGCTTTTTTAAACGCAACTTGAAAATAACCCCTATCCTACCTAAACAGAGCTCTATTTACGTAGGCTTACGACAAAACGAACGTCAACAATGACTTAATACGCGGACCTAGTTTGGAAACAATTTTATCACTTACATACACTTGGACTTTAAAATTAAATTGTAAATTATTTATATATATGACACTATTATTTAGTAGTATTGTATACCAAAAAAAAAAGAATTAGGTATCTTTTGATATTAACAAAAAAAAAAACTCTAATTGAAAATGTATTTCTAACACTATATAACTAATTGCAGCTATGTTGTAGCAGAAATTTTTTACTTAAATAAAAGTATTCTCGAACTAGAGATTTGCAAAATAAGTCAAAGATAATTTCTTTTACTATTATTTAGTTCCTTTTATGCTTAAGAAAAAAAAGGCAAAAATTGTACAAAAAAACTATCTAAGGCTTAGCATATAATTTGGATAATAAACAATTTTTAAAAAAAAATCAAAGCATTGAATTTTGTAATTTAAAATTTTTTTTTCATCAAGAGGCTCACGTGTTCTCCCTCGTTGGTTCAGTGACTTTAGTCCCGTTGGTATATATGTACTTCTTTTGTGGTAAAATCGCGTTCTTGAACGTTCGACTGGTGACGTCATCAATCGGTACATATAAATCTTGCCAGTACCAGCGAATAAAAATGATGGCGGTCACGACACTCAATGGTAGCCCTTGACCACCGAACCAAAAAAAATGGCTATCAAGACCTGATCAATGAGAAAAAAAACAAAAAAAAACTAAGCACTCACTTCACAAAAAAACTTAACAACAAAAAAAAGAAAACACTTCTTATAGCTTCCTAACATGAAGTTCTAATCACACTCACCCTTTTCTTTTATCGGTAAGCCGAATAGGATTCCTGAAGTAGCACTCGCTAATTTCCTCTTAGGCCAAATTAATCCGCCTTAAGGCGTTGAATGTCCACTTTTGATTTATAATTTTTTTTTTTTTGAAAATATCGCCCTAGATGGGTAATTGTATTTGAATTAAATTTTTCTGTATATCAAACAAAAATTCTTCGGTGTACCTACACTGCACTGCAAGGTCTTATTTATCTTATACACTTTATTAAATTAATGTGCACTTCTTTCTATTAAAACACTTGGTGTCCCGCAAGTAAATGTAAGTACACATAAGTTACTTATAATTCTGGTTTGGTTTTATTTTTTTCTTCTCAAGTAATAACTAAAGTTTCAAATTGACTAGCATAACACCAGTAACCACACGTAACCGTACCAACTCGCTTTGAAGATTCAACGCTTATGCTCAAGGTGATGGATCTTCTATCTGAGTTGCCAAAACCCACACCACCTTCTTATTCCTACTCCCACAACATTTGCATCGTATGATTTTCCCGATCCTAACGGCTAGAATCCTTTGAAGTATTAGTATTTTTTTCTATTCTTGTTGACTTCCTTTTTCTTGGACTCTTACGTATCAACTTCATGGGCTAATTGTACCTTCTTAACATTCCTTCTTCAGCTGACACACAGAGGGCCATTCGGTGGTATAGCTCTCCGCCAACACAGGGAAATTTTCCAACCTCAAACTTATTTTTTTCTCACTATTAGATCTACTCCGGAGGATTATAAGGTGATTTTGCGGGCACCCCGAGTGACGCCTTCATTCACACCCTTTCCTGAAGTACCAAAAACTCCCATTGAACTATGAGATCCCTCAACAACTTGGGCTCAGCCGTGGTGAATAAGCAGAAAACCCTGCTGCAAACAAATGTCCCTGAAATAGGAAATTCCCTCATGCCATTCTAGTAGTTTTTCTTCGCATTCTCCTCTGTATTAAAGGGATCAGTTTTCTGACAGAAAAAAATTATTTGTCATTGCTTTCATTGAATCGGCTTCGGGGTAAGTTTACTTTTTTGTATATTTATTTGTAAATAAAATTTACTCATAGTTTCTTTAATTTTGTACATTTAGATTTTCAACTAGAACTCTACCTCATCACCCACGACCAAGGCTAGCGACGAGGAAGCAAGGATTCCCGTGAAAACAGGTAAGTTGTTGGTGAAGCCAAAATACCATATGTTCTAACCAGTTTTTTTTTCTTGGTTAAGGCATCCCTACTTCGAGTGGCAAAAAGAGTGCTCCTGGTCCAGTACCAGAGTCTGGTGAAGGCGTACCAGGCAACCTCAACAAAGTTCCGCCGATGGAGGATTTATTCCAACGACAGGGGTGGAAAAAGGGCTGCCTGTATACACGTGGGGAGAACCCTCGTTTTAAAGCCGGGCATCTTAGTTATGCGCCCCATTTTTTCTTTAATTAATATTTGCCTAGAGGCCTTAGCGTTCTTTCTCACGCTACTAACAGGTATGACCTTTTGTTAATCCTAAATTAACAATGTTTCTTACTTCGTTCTTTTTTTTTTTTTTTTTTTATTTTGTTTGCAGTGTTTGAAACGATTTCAAAGGGCCAGCTGTAATAGGCGGCAGAAAGAATCTATTTCTGCCGTGAACGGAACGTTCATTTATAATCGGGAGCAAGTTGGAATTGGAAGAAAGGGCTTGGAATTGTCGATCCTAACCCAACCTTTGTTTGTTATTTGTTAAAATAATATCAAGATGAATCGACAATTTCCAGGAAATTGCCAAATATATTTGTTCAGCAACCCAGTCACCTTATCAGTTTTTTTCTGGAAATTAAAAGGAAAATAAACGATTTTCCCTGTCCAATGACCGTCCGTGACTAGTGCCCAGGATAGTAGTTTTCGTGTGCGAGCAAAACTAATTTTATGAGCAAAAAAAAGGACAGTCAGTTATTATTGGCCTGATATACCAGTGCTTTTTATTGCTCTGTTAAGGACAAAGCCTTTCACAAAGGTACGTCTGGGATAGTTATGGTTTTGTCTATCACCTGAGACAACCCAACGTCTTTTCCTATCAGAGACTGTCTCACAGGTAATTAAACTATGCAAAGTTCATCACCCAGTATTGTATTAATAACAAATTTATCTTTTTAGATTTACTTGGTTGTTGGAATTTGGAATTTCTCATGGCAAGGAAGTTGAATCGTGATAATTTTGAATGGTTATTCGTGAATTTCACTCATCTCAAGTACCTAGTGAGTTGTAGAATCATTATTAGTATTTGTTTCTATTAAAGTATTTCAACAAATTAACATTTAAGTAACAACAAAATATTTTAATAACTATTTTTTTTTTTAAATAAAAGTATTTTACTAAATTTACAATTAAGCTAACAACAAATTTTAATGAATTATCATTTATCTACCAACAAAAAACATTTATAAATTAACTTTTCAGTGACAGCAAAATATTTTAAAAAATTAACATTTTAAGACATTTTGTACTTTACAAAATAAATAAATAATTTAACAACCACTACGACTCGGAAACATTTATATCGCAGTTTTACTCGTTTCAACCATTTTATCACAGATTTCAACCTAGTTTCTTGAAGTGTATAAGAAAACAATTCGTTTTAAGAATTATCAAACAAATGGTTGTTTGGTTCTTCTTTCGTTGGTGACTAGAATTATATTTATTTACGATTTTGTTATACGAATCGAATTTTACGGTTTTACCATTGAGTTTGGAGCCTAACGCAAGGTGACTAAAACTTGTTTCCGATTTCGTATATGCGTCAACATTACCATGATGATTCATTGCTTATAATTAATACTAACATAATAATGTACTTGCAAAGGTTGGACTACATATTAACAAGGATCAGGTACTAAGTGCATTGTTTTTAAACATTTTTATGGTTTCGAACCACTTCAAGTTGGATATCTAGGAATTTTATCGGTTATTGTTTAAGGTCTTTGGTATGATAGATTCCGATTATTTTGCCGGCTAAATTTTCGAGCTCATACATTTGTTTACCCACTTGTCGAGCTATTCGGCACTTAAGAAATTTCGGGCATAGTTTCGCAGATAAGTATTTTGACGAGTCGCTCAAAATAAAATTTCGGCGAAAAACTTCTTGTCCGGGTACAAATCGAATATTTCGAATACGGGTATTATAGGTTTTAGCACTTTTTTCGTTGGCTTTCAGAATGTTTTCTTTGATCTGTGTGCGTATGCACTGCAGTCGGTTTTGTCGGGGAATCGTTAACAGTTCGTTATTATCTACCGCGTTTAGCATCTGTGCCAGTTTATAGCTACTCCCGTGCGTGATCATGTTCGTACCGAACAACGCAAAATAAGGTGACACACCGGTAGCGCTGTGTACTGAACTTCTTAGTGCACACGCGATATCATTGAGATGGAGATCCCAATCTCTTTGATCTGTTTTGATATACGAACGTATAGCTGCTAGCAGCGTCCTGTTAACTCTTTCCGACGCATTCGACTGTGGTGCATAGTTAGCTGTTCTCAAATGTCTGATGCCATATTTTTGTAGCATATTTTGGAAGTCTTTAGCCAAAAACTGTTGACCATTGTCCGAATGGATGACTTGGGGCACACCGAACTGGCTAAAAATACTTTCGTACAGAAATCTGGTAACGCTAGTAGTGTTAGCGGCTTTTAGTGGTTTAAGGAACACAAACTTTGAAAAGTGATCCAAGACCACGAAAACGTAAGCATTGCCAGATTTCGAACGCGGGTATGGGCCTATGAAATCAATATAAAGCTTTTCGAAAGGTCTATTTGTGCAGTACGAATTTGTAATTGCTGTTCGGGTAATTTGATTTGATGCCTTACATTCTTTACACACTGGACATTTAGAAACAAATTCGCGAATTTGGACTGTCATGTTCGGCCAATGCAAATACTGTCGTTTTCGTTGCAGAGTTTTTGCGATGCCTCCGTGAGCCGCTGTAGGTGGATTATGCGCCCTATTTATTATTTCTTCGGTTAATCCGGAGGGTACCCATAATAACCAAGTATGCTCAAGCATAGCTTCTTCTCCTTCTCGCGTAAAACTTCGTTTATAAACAAAATCGTCTTCCACTTTCAAATCAGGCAATTCATCGGGGTGAGAGGCAATGGTTTCAATTAAGCTCTTATATTCTTGGGACTGAAATTCTTGAGAGTTCAGATCGATCAAAGGGGCTACTTCTTCCATGTCTATTGCGTCTACATAAACCCGAGAAAGAGTGTCGGGTACTGTGTTAAAAATTCCTCTTCGATGAACTATATCAAAGGCATAGGACTGCAACAACAAACTCCACCTGGCTAATTTGCCACTTAAGTCCTTCATGCTCATCAGCCAACGAAGACTGGAGTGATCGGTGATTATTGTGAAGTCCATGTCCTCGACATAAGGTCTAAACTTTTGCACTGCCATCACAGCAGCCATACACTCTTTCTCAGTTACGCTATAGTTCTTTTGACATTGGTTGAACTTCTGAGAGAAGTAAGCGATCGGGACTTCTTCGTCTTCAGCATTTCTTTGAAAGAGCACTGCGCCTATTCCTGTGTCGGAAGCATCACACTGGATGAAAAACTTTTTCGAAAAATCTGGGTGGGATAAAACTGGGGCTGATGTTAAGGATTTTTTGAGACTTTCGAATGCCGATAGAGCTTCTTCTGTCATTTTGAATTTATCGTTCCGTTTTTTAAGCAGATCGGTTAGGGGGGCCGTCAGACTAGAAAAATTCTTAATAAATTTACGATACCACCCTGCTAAACCAAGCAGCCGCCGAACTTGTCTAATGGTCTTGGGGACTGGAAAGTCCACTATCGCTTCCACTTTCGCGGGATCTGTTTTAAGTTTCCCACCACCAACAATGAACCCCAAATACTTCAGTTCTTTGAAGCAGAACTTGGATTTGTTCATGTTGATGGTGAGATTTGCCTTGCGCAAACATTCGGCTACTTCGTCTATCAGGGTAAGGTGCGTTTCAAAATCAGGAGCCATAATAAGTAAGTCGTCTAAATACACGAAGACACGATCTCTAAGTCGTGCAGGAATAACTTTGTCCATTAATTGGCTCAACCTTTGGGCAGCATTACACAACCCAAAAGGCATCACCTTAAATTGGTACAAGGGTCTTCCCGGAACCGCAAAGGCAGTCTTTTCCCTACTCTGTATCTCCAGCGGTATTTGCCAGAAAGCCTCTTTTAGGTCAATACTACTAATGTAGAATGTATCTGGTAATCGGCTGAGGAGCCCCTCGATATGAGGAAGCGGATTAGCATTTTTCTTAGTCAGGGAGTTTACCTTGCGAGAATCCAGACAAAGACGAACTTTGCCTGGCTTTTGCAAAAGCACCACTGGTGAACACCACGGACTCTCGCTTTCCTCAATAACGCCGAGGCTCAACATCCGATCCAATTCTTTATATAAAATGGCTTGTACCGCTGGGGAGACAGGGTAGTGACGCTGTTTCACAGGGTTCGCGTCTCCTGTATCGATGACATGCTCCATGAGGGTGGTTTTATCAAGTCCATCGCGATCAAAATTAAGGAATTTTTGTCTGACGGCCTCTAAACGGACGAGTTGTTCTGAAGTCAGTTGATGGGCATTCGAAAGATCAATTTCATCGGTCATTGATATAGAGCTTATTAAGTGAGGAGCTATCTGGAAGGCTCTCCAAAAATCTACGCCTAAGTATATTTCTTGGTCAAGATTTGGGACTAAAAAGAACGTTAAGTTCGTTTCCCGATCTTGATATTTAACTTGCGCTTCTATTTTGCCTATAATGGATTGTTTTTTTCCATCCGCGGTTTTTACTCCGGAACAAAATGGGATAAAGGGAAGTTTTAACTTTTCTACTATTTCTACGCAATTTTTTCCAATGATACTTATACTTGCCCCGCTATCGAGCAATCCTAAAAATTCTAAATTGCCTATTTGGATCTTAGCATAGGGTCTCGGGTCTGAAGAAATATCTAACACACTGGATGCTATATTTTTTCTTACCTCTTTTCTTATTTTGTATCTGTCTCTAGCTTTTTTGACATAATTAGAAACTACATTTGGTTTGTCACCGAAAATTCTACTGCGAGCTTGGTTATATTCTTCGATCCTAATATGTAAGGGCTTGATCGAAAATCTATGTTGGGAAGTCGGCTCGGGTATTTTGTTATCAAGTTTTTCTCTTTTTAAAATGCTTATTTTTCTATCGCCCTGAACAGAATGATGGTTCATTGATTCTTCTTCAGTTTGACAATAGACTTCTATAGTTGGTGTGATTAGGGGTTTTGGGTTTGCGTCGAACGCGACTCCCCCAAAGACTTCGCGTTCCGACCCCGGTTTCCCGGGTTACACCTGGGACAACGTGGTGTTTTTTCGCCCTCCAGTCCACATTTGTAGCGAAACAGGTTTAGAACGTCTGATTCGCATTCGAAAAATGTATGGCCCTGAGCTTTGCAGTTCCAGCATGTTAAAGAAGGAGCGTCAGCATATTTCCTAGGAGGAGGATTTGGACGGTTTCCGGCGAATCGAAAAGCAGCTACATTTTCTTCGTCTTGCTGAAACTTTTCTTCTTCGTATTCTATTTCATTAGCCGTATATCTAGCAGGTGGCCTAGAAATTTTTGGCACTTCTCAATCCCTCCTTGGAAACGCTGTTTCTGCATCTTTACATGCATTTCGCAATTGGACTAAGGTAAAAATTGGCATGGGATACACCAACTTGACAACTCTTTCATTTACATTTTTTTTTCAGAATTTTGACTAGTTCAATTTCAGGCATCTGGACGGTTAATTGCGATCGCAAACGATCAATAGCTGCAAAATAGTCATCACTACTTTCCCAAGAACCCTGCCTACGAGTAACGATTTCTTGGATTATTTCATAATCAGATCTGGATCTTTTATATTGACTCATCAGAGCCTCTCTCAGCATTGGCCAATCCGGCCTATAGCTGTTACGCTGAAACCACCAAAACCACTCGTAGGCAGGTCCGGCGAGCAGCAGGTGAAAATCGCGTAGAATTTCTGCCCATTGACAGTCGTATTGTCTCTGAAGCGTCTCAAGACGAAAGATAAAGTCTTCAACCGTGAGAGTATCTGGCTTTCCACTGAAATTGAGAGCCCATTTATCAATTTTAATGGGTCCTCGTACTCCTGCAGGTAATGCTGGAGGAGGTTGAAAAAATTGCTCTGGAGGTTGCAGAGACGGATTTCTTATATGACGAAATTGGTGATCTGGAGTATTTTCTCGTTGGTATGTTCTACTTGGGCCTCGCCTAAAAGATTCTTGAGTTCGGCGTTGAGGCTGGCTCAAAGGAACAAAAACTCTAGCAGTTGGATCTAAATGAGCTTGCTGTTGAACATTGGACGGCTCTACTGACGGAATATCATTTGGCGGCACCGGCGGTCTCGGAACAGAAGCAGTTATCGGAGGCGACGGTTGACTGATCTGAAGATCTTTCATAAACCCTGTCATTTGAGATTGTATTTCATCTCGCAGAGTAGAAGTTATATCAGTTCGTACTGACGCCTGATATGACGAAAACGCATTAAGGATGGCTAAATTAATATAAGCCTTCAAATCTTCTGGAACGATAATTCGTTCTCTTCCGACTTGACCAGTTTTAGAAGAAGGTCTAGTACCACTAGGGGCTTTAAAAGTAGCAGAAGCTGGTCTTGATAATGACTGTCTACCTAAGTCAGGCATCATATTTAGATTTTCTGACTCGAAACCTACATTATGAGCTTGTACTGAAGCAGCTGCTAAGCCAGTGAGGCTACTAAATGAAGGGTTACTTATAGACTCACTAGATGTATCATGTTGACTTTCAGGAATTGCAATATTGATTGTGGGAGGAGGAACAGAGTTGGTTGGCATGTTTGAAGTAAAATCCACGGGCGTACGTGAAAGACCTCCTCGTGTTGTACCCATAAAAGTATGGCTGGTGGATCTGGTAACTCTTCTATTATCTTCGATTGTACTTTGCATAAAATTTTTTTAACGCTTCCTCTTCTTCCTTTTTAGACGAACTCATCTTGAGCTAATTAAGAACCGACTTTCTTCAACGATTAAGAACAAAGAATGTAAGACTTTTTAAAAGGTGAGTCTTATACAAAAAAATGTTTTATGTGCTTTTAACCAAACCTTTTTTTTCTATAGGAGCAGGGGCCAAATAATATTTAAGTAAAAAAAAATATATAGACTTATATTTTTAAGTAAAGAAATGTTTGTACAAAACATATGTAAATGAAAATTGTAATTGGTATTTTTCTGTAAACTTCGAAGTATTTCCAAATATTTGTAGTTCTGGAAATCTTTGAAAATCACAAAAAAAACTAATGTATATCTTGAAAAAGTTCACAAAAAAAATCTTATAGTATTTTGTAAAATTCAAAAAAAAATTGCACAAACGTAAATTTCGAAAAAAACAAATACAAAGAATTTATTGTATTAAGTAAATTTTGAAAAGTTCAAACAAAAAGTAAATTACGTAATTATTCTTTACAAAAGGAATAATTGTTTCTTTGTAAATATCCGAATACTTATCTTACGAATGAGATTAACTTGATTACTAAAATGTAATATTACTTTGTAATTTAAAACTTTATAGAATCTCACTTTTTTTTTTTGACACGATGTTAATTTCAATCTTTCAAAGTTACGATGGTTATGTGATTTTTGTAAATTTTCTGTTATACCCAAAAAGGTACCAATTTAGCAAACCAACCAAAAATTATCATTTAATTGAGAAAAACCAATTTGATGTATATTAATTTTTAAGATTATTACCTAAGCTTATCAGTTTCCCAAATATGGATATAATTTAAGATCGAACCTAAGAGGTTTATTTATTAAATAATTGTATTTGTTATTTAACCAAAAAAATTAACTTCAATAAATTAAAGTTATAACCAATAGACGAACACGATTTCTCAATTGTATCTATATGTAATAATATGTTTGTAATTAATTTTGTTTCGTAATTGTAAACTAAGTATGTATATATAAGTGTATTGTATATTGTTGTATCATAGAATACGGGGTGCTTCAGGTAGCTTTTACGATGGATTGTTAGCGACATGGAGTGACTTTTAGATTTTTCGATAGTTAATAGACATCAGACGGACTTTACTAAAAAGTTCTTGGAGTGGTGACATTGTTAGAAGATTACATAAAAAAGCACAAAAAGACAGACTATGTTTCCCTCATATAGTTTTAGCATTTTAAGTCTATCACTTAGACGTTGCTTAAAGACAGAAACTTAGAGGTCAACATTACATTTAAACGGAGTTTATATTCAGAATTGTTGAAATAGTGCATCTATGTTTACTGTAATTTCAGTACACGGCCACTATTTCAAATTAATAATTTTAATTGACTGGACCAGAGGAAAAGAAACGTAAAATTTATGTAGGTAGAAAAGTAAAATTTTTACAAAAGAATGATTAGGGAAAACAAGACTGACAACATTCAACCACACTCGCGGTAAGCCTTCAAAATATCCTAAGCAATTGACCTAAGTATGTCCAAGACTTTCTTGGTCAAGACATAGAAATTCTAAAAACTCCCAACAAGTGCAGTTTAAGCTGTCTAGCGGACGAAACACGAAATAAAACGTTGGGCGCCATTTGTCGCGTGGCAAAAGGAGGGGAAGGGGTATAGAGGGGGGGTTAGGGTACCTAACAACAAGAAGAAGAAATCTTGGAGTAGGAGGCAGGATAGGAACGGAACAGACAGGGATGGGAATGCCTAGATCGGAGAACGTGGCCTGCTGGCGGTGCTCGGCTTGAACTCGCCGGACGGGATGGGTTCTTGTCTCCAAAGCTAGGCCTCACCAGCGACAAAACACATATCAGGCCTATTTGAATACATTTCTAATGAACGATATTCAAAAAAAAAACGACGACGGACGGACTTCACCACTCTAAGAACGCTGCTGGTGTTGTTGCAGCTGGCCGTTACCCTCCCAACCTAGAAATCCTTAGGCCATTGTAGAATTTCCCCAACTTGACAAAAACTATCCGAAGGTCACTCCATCTTCACCGTCTAATTTAACTTTCCTTCAGCACCCCTAAATTTAACACACTAGCAATTCATCTTGGGCTTAACAACACCCAAAAAAACATTAAAGATTAATATTATCATGGCATATAATGTTTATTGAAAGTTTTAGTTTTGTTATCATTATAAACGGCAAACTGCCCTTAATTTAATGTGGTTAACCCACTCAATAGAGAACATTTTTATTTTCTTAACAAATAACATGTAATATTAAAGGTTTCCAACTATTGAAAAACAAAAAAAAATTGAAACATATACCCTTTCTGGTATTTACTTGTTTGCTTTTTTAAACGCAACTTGAAAATAACCCCTATCCTACCTAAACAGAGCTCTATTTACGTAACATACAAGGCTTACGACAAAACGAACGTCAACAATGACTTAATACGCGGACCTAGTTTGGAAACAATTTTATCACTTACATACACTTGGACTTTAAAATTAAATTGTAAATTATTTATATATATGACACTATTATTTAGTAGTATTGTATACCAAAAAAAAAAAGAATTAGGTATCTTTTGATATTAACAAAAAAAAAAAACTCTAATTGAAAATGTATTTCTAACACTATATAACTAATTGCAGCTATGTTGTAGCAGAAATTTTTTTACTTAAATAAAAGTATTCTCGAACTAGAGATTTGCAAAATAAGTCAAAGATAATTTCTTTTACTATTATTTAGTTCCTTTTATGCTTAAGAAAAAAAAGGCAAAAATTGTACAAAAAAACTATCTAAGGCTTAGCATATAATTTGGATAATAAACAATTTTTAAAAAAAAATCAAAGCATTGAATTTTGTAATTTAAAATTTTTTTTTCATCAAGAGGCTCACGTGTTCTCCCTCGTTGGTTCAGTGACTTTAGTCCCGTTGGTATATATGTACTTCTTTTGTGGTAAAATCGCGTTCTTGAACGTTCGACTGGTGACGTCATCAATCGGTACATATAAATCTTGCCAGTACCAGCGAATAAAAATGATGGCGGTCACGACACTCAATGGTAGCCCTTGACCACCGAACCAAAAAAAATGGCTATCAAGACCTGATCAATGAGAAAAAAAACAAAAAAAAACTAAGCACTCACTTCACAAAAAAACTTAACAACAAAAAAAAGAAAACACTTCTTATAGCTTCCTAACATGAAGTTCTAATCACACTCACCCTTTTTTTTATCGGTAAGCCGAATAGGATTCCTGAAGTAGCACTCGCTAATTTCCTCTTAGGCCAAATTAATCCGCCTTAAGGCGTTGAATGTCCACTTTTGATTTATAATTTTTTTTTTTTTTTTGAAAATATCGCCCTAGATGGGTAATTGTATTTGAATTAAATTTTTCTGTATATCAAACAAAAATTCTTCGGTGTACCTACACTGCACTGCAAGGTCTTATTTATCTTATACACTTTATTAAATTAATGTGCACTTCTTTCTATTAAAACACTTGGTGTCCCGCAAGTAAATGTAAGTACACATAAGTTACTTATAATTCTGGTTTGGTTTTATTTTTTTCTTCTCAAGTAATAACTAAAGTTTCAAATTGACTAGCATAACACCAGTAACCACACGTAACCGTACCAACTCGCTTTGAAGATTCAACGCTTATGCTCAAGGTGATGGATCTTCTATCTGAGTTGCCAAAACCCACACCACCTTCTTATTCCTACTCCCACAACATTTGCATCGTATGATTTTCCCGATCCTAACGGCTAGAATCCTTTGAAGTATTAGTATTTTTTTCTATTCTTGTTGACTTCCTTTTCCTTGGACTCTTACGTATCAACTTCATGGGCTAATTGTACCTTCTTAACTATATCTCTCTATATCTCTCTATAGCTCTCCGCCAACACAGGGAAATTTTCCGACCTCAAACTAATTTTTTTCTCACTATTAGATCTACTCCGGAGGATTATAAGGTGATTTTGCGGGCACCCCGAGTGACGCCTTCATTCACACCCTTTCCTGAAGTACCAAAAACTCCCATTGAACTATGAGATCCCTCAACAACTTGGGCTCAGCCGTGGTGAATAATCAGAAAAACCCTGCTGCAAACAAATGTCCCTGAAATAGGAAATTCCCTCATGCCATTCTAGTAGTTTTTCTTCGCATTCTCCTCTGTATTAAAGGGATCAGTTTTCTGACAGAAAAAAATTATTTGTCATTGCTTTCATTGAATCGGCTTCGGGGTAAGTTTACTTTTTTGTATATTTATTTGTAAATAAAATTTACTCATAGTTTCTTTAATTTTGTACATTTAGATTTTCAACTAGAACTCTACCTCATCACCCACGACCAAGGCTAGCGACGAGGAAGCAAGGATTCCCGTGAAAACAGGTAAGTTGTTGGTGAAGCCAAAATACCATATGTTCTAACCAGTTTTTTTTTCTTGGTTAAGGCATCCCTACTTCGAGTGGCAAAAAGAGTGCTCCTGGTCCAGTACCAGAGTCTGGTGAAGGCGTACCAGGCAACCTCAACAACACTCTCTATAATCTCTGTCCAATCTATATAAATACTTTTCGTATCGAAATATTCAATAAATTTTACTCCGGTACACCACGAAATTATCCGGAAGAACCCCCTTTGGCAGAGGAGAAGTCAAAAGAAAATTGCGTTACGTTTCAACGAAGAAAAGTATAAAAGAATTCATATTCCACGTTATAATATTTTGTGTTCTTAAAAACTAACATAATTTTGTTAAGAAACTATCTAGATGTGATCTTAATTTATTTCCTTAATTCTCTATCTCTTTCTTAGTTTTTTTAAGTTAGAAAACTAATACTAGCTCGTATAAACTATTCTCTAACTATCTAACTGCTAAAGACTGTATTTTTCTTTAAAATTAAATGTCTACTCTCGAAACTACAATATTAAATTGAAATAAAAAAAAATTAATTTTTCCACTAGAAGTTGTTACCGCCCCACTGTTGTTAAATATCAGTAGTGACATGAATTTTATTCAGAGAATAAATCCGAACGTATATCCGAATGTAGATATGTTACGTACTGATATAAAAGTCTTCCGCACTAAAAAAAAAATAATCTATCTAAAAGAAAGGTGCAATGTCATTTAAGACTACGCAAAAGAAGTTATTTGACTTGTTTTAATAATTCTTATAATTGTTTTTAATTTTATAAAATAATTTTTTAAAATTGTGAATTCACGTAGGCCGGTGCCTTTAAGTTGCAACACGTAGTCCGAATGCAAAGATTTTTTCCCATATACAAAAAAAGAAACAAACAATATATCAGGGAGGGTTAAAATTTAAAAATTATGCATCACCGTTCGTGATGGTTTCAATAAAATAATGTTCAAATCAATATAATCACAAATTATTTAAAATTCCAAAAAAAAAATATTTATTTTTCAAAATTCTTTATCAACAGCAGATTCCTGGAAGTGCACTTCCATGACGCAAAGCTGTAAAGTTTTATCAAATGAAGTTAGTGTTATTATACGTATGGTTTATGAAAAAAAAAATATAAGTGTTTTTAATTTGTTGTTCGCGATTCAAAAAGCGTACGTTTCCATGGTATTCTTTTTTTTTATAAAAAAAATAATAAGGGTACTCATCTAACGACGTAAAACGACGGAAACGATACTTTTCCGCCGTCGGAAACGAGCTGTCAAATTTTGTATGGGAAAGTTTTCCATTGGAAGATATAAACTTTTATCACGAATTCGATGCGGAAAGTGACGATGTAAAGATGAAAAGAAGTAAGGTAGCCATTTTTGTTGACATTTCACGAAGGCGGGAAAACTTAATTGCAAATTTTACACTTTAAGAGCGGTTTGCAGTAGGAAATAGTTTTACAAATGTTCCAAAAATTAAGAAAGTGAGAATGAAAAAAAAATATATAAAAACAAATGATAAACAAAAATTCAAAGTAGCTCACTCAATATCTTTCATCGCCATTTTGTCCAGTTTTAAGATGATAGTAACGTGATAATATGATTTATGCCAATTTACGTCAACAGTTTTCATGGGGCGTTCATGAAAACGTATGATATAAAGTTTCATTTTTAAATCAAGCGAAAATTTCCGTCGATACATGAGTACCCTTAATGTATGTTTTTCTTTTCAGCCATAATATTTCTAGAGGAAGTTTGTACATACATTTACTTTTTATTGAACGGGACCGTACGACATCAATAGCCACTTTATATTTCACATAGTATGTATGATCCTTTAACATATTTATGACACGATCGTTCAAACACTCACACTTCAAATAATATCGACTAATTGCATTTACATACTTTTATTTTTAGACTCTACAACTATCCATATAATCACTTGAATACAAAAGAAGGATCCACTATACATAAATGATTAAAAATCTTTATCTTAAGGAAGTATCCTTCAAAATACACGGAGAAATAACTTCTCCTTCCGGACGAGTTGCCTCTTGGTGAGTTAACTTTACTTTGTTTACAAATATTATCACATTATATCACTTCTTTTATTTTCAGATGATCACCTTAAATAGCACCATAATCAGGTACACCAATTAACACTGGCTGATGTATTCATTTTCCTTCTAGGTATTTTTCTTTTATATAATTTTTGTTGCGGGTTCCTTTCTTGCCGTCGGGGTCAGTGCTGGCATGCTTGACCGGCCTACTGCTCGTCGGAGGACGTAGGTACTTGACCCCTATCGGAACCGCGCATACAAAATCATGCCAGTCTTTGCGTCATGGTGTTAAGGACGCGCGAGAAATTCGCCTCTACCCACCCAACCATGGTTGCCGTACTTGCCTTGACAACCCCTTACCTTGCCATCTTCCGCCTCCTCTACCTCATCTTAAACCTTTCCATTTTAATAATCCTCATCCATAATCCTAACTTTTAAATTAAACCATTTTGTTAATTATTTAGGTTCAACTAATATTTGCAATTTTATTAAACATTTTTGATAATATTTTGTAAATAATCCAAATTTGAATATTATAATTATTATTGTTGTAAACAAAGATATGTTCTTAAATATTACTTTCACTAGCTTTAAATGTTTATAAGTGCCGATTTATTTATTACTGCAAGGAAATTCAATCTATTTGCAGTGCACTCGTTTATCAAAACAAAACATTAGTCCCCAACCCAGAATCACTTTATAGGCACTAACAATATAATTCAAAATTTAAAAGATAAAGATAAAAAAAACTCACCTCTTTACTTGGTGTTCTTTGTAAATTTATTGATGCAGTTGATGGTGATGATGTGGCCACAGCATTCCCGACTGATCCAAATATGTAGGTTTGTCGTTACCTGTGCTTTGTTTCTTTTAAATTTTGATACACTATCAATTGCCTAAAAACGTCATCTATTCTAACCTACAAGTGCCTTAAATATGTCGCAAATAGCTTAAGCATAAATAAATAAAATTGCATGTATATACAATTATCACGTTGTACACTGGGCTTTAGCTTTGAACGTTAACCAATAAATTATAGTGAATTTGTTTAAAAATTGAAAATTGAAAGTATTATCAAAAATAATTTAAAAAAAAATATAAATATTGTTTGAAGATGCGCTGTGGTTTTGAACCTGAAACCTCCGGATCACCGTGCAGGCACTCTATCCTCAGACTACGAGATCTATTAATTTTTAATAGCTATTTGTGGCACTTAGGTCGTAGCTTCCTTATATATGTTAATTTAAATGCCGGCGGCAAAATATATTCGGGTTATTCTGCCGATTCACTTTTTATAATTTTTCTACCAGTTAACACTTAGTGTAATGATTCTACACTTAAATAAATCCACCTCCACTCTTTGGAGGTCGTGTACTTCAAATTTTTTAAGAAATATAGCTACAAAAAGAATTTATATAAAACGGCTATATAGGTATATAACTTATCAGTTGTTTTGTTACCTTGAAAACTAATTTTTTTCTACAATTCACTTGATGTTTCGTTCTCCAACTGCTTCTCTTTGTTTTTTTTTTTTTATTTATATTCAAATGTTAACTTTTTCTTTTTACCAACGTTCTAATTTCAATTATTTTTTGTTTTATACGTTAACTATCATGGTTTTAAATCTTTAATTCTGTTCACATTTACTATTAATCATGGCGGGTTAACAAATTTGGGTCTTGGGAGGGAATCTTTTCCAAATGCTTTTCGAAATTTACTCTCATTTCTCCTTTCATTTGGAAAAGTCCCTCCAACTATCAACGGTGTTCCTCACCCGCATACAGCTGAAGAAAAAGCTTTTGTGTTACGGTTGACTATTTCTCCGTAGAGAGCTGTAGGGGAGAATGGTGTACAAATGTGATTTTGCACAAACATGCATTTTGTAACATTTTCCACTGATACTGGGATCATTCAAAATGATATGTATTTCGTTCATTAAAATATACAATAGGCAAAAGAAAATCTTCTTTTTGCTCTATCTCGCAGCGTTCTAGAAAATTATTTTAAGTTTTGAACGTATCTAGTTATGTAATTATTTAATGATGAAAAAAATTGATTATCCCTTTTCTATCCACTAATCTATTCTCTAATTCAAATGTGCATGAACTTGAGTTCAGTCCTATGGGATTCCTCCACTATAATACGTTTTATCTGAAATAAAAAAAAAAGTTGTGGGTCATCGGACCCTCGACAGAAGTGAATGTGAATGTGTTTTGCTTCAAAGCAAAAGCAATTACATATCATTCAACCCACTTCGATATTCGACTCGGAATTCCCATACGTCACATTGCACTTGCATTGTATCTTCCGTCGACTATAGCATAACTAAAATAATATTCAAGTTTCAATGACCACTCTATGCACAAGCTATAGATACCTAAAAATATTCATGTATCTTGTTGTCGCACTCGGCACTCGAGTTAAATATAAACATATCGTTCAACAAGGTACCTTCAGTACGCGAGCTATATTATATTTCAAAGACAAGCAACTCGCAGAGCACATTCCGTTACTAAGGAAATTATGGTTTTAATGGATTGAGGGTTCACAACCGAGATCTCATTTCTTTATACTGAAAATGTGTCAACTTATCAGTATAGGCAAGTGAACTCTAAACACATGAGAGTGTCCGGTCGTTTGCCCTTTTGCTGTTGAGGTTATTAAATACTGACGCGACAAAATAATATAGAAGAATATCAATATCAAAGTGGGGATGAATATAGCCTATAATTTAAGTATAAATAGAGTAAATTCGAATAAATAAAATTCACTTCTTATATTGGAGTCGAATCGAATATACTACGTCTTTTTACTAAGCAACTCGCTGGAAAGATGGTATTTTCCCAACGACTACAGGAACAGAACCCTACAGCGCCTTGTGGCAATTGGGTTAAAGGTTAATTTGGCTTTAGCCGGACCGATCTGTTCCCTGCACCAAACCACCTTTCGAAGCATTATCGTCTACCCACTGGACCGGTAGACGTTGAATGAAACTAAATTTTTATTTTCTTCTAAAAAAATCCTTTCACGTCGTATGTTTTCTGGACATTTTAAAAGAAGTAGGTATTCCTGAAGCACCTTCAAGTCCAATCCAATCCCAACTGACAAAATCACAAGTTTGAAAATCCCGAACAGTACCTATCTATACGAAAGGAAAATTCCGAATTTTTTTATGTAAAATAATTCTTTCTTTTCCCTCGAAATTATAAACGATTTATTACTTTTTTGGTATTAAACTATTCGGGATTTTGTCAGTCGGTATTTTATCATTTAGGAATTTGGTAGTCGAAATTTTGTGTGTCGGGATTTCGGTAGTCGGGATTTTGGTTGTCGTGATTTAGGTAGTCGGGATTTTATCAGTCGGGAATATGGGAGTCGGTATTTCGTACTCAAGATTCAGACTCGGATTTGGTCAGTCAGAAAAGCAAAGTCAGCATTCCCTATTGCAAGTTAGTTCAGACTACTACGCGATAATATTCGCGTAGTCAAAATGGCAAAAATGCTACTTTTGTGAAAACATAATTTTTTAATTGAATGTGTTTGAAAATAATTTTTAAGTTTGTTTCGTAAATGTGGTAATTATTGTAGTTGACAGGCTAAGGGCTGATATAACAGTTATCCAGAAAGTGCGACATAAAAAAGAAACAGAATATTAACACTTGTATATAACTTGTATTTATTTTGAGTTGTCATAATACAAGTGTTATATATTCTGTTTTTTTTTTATGTTTCACAATAAAGTTCCCCTGAAGAAGGTAGCAACCCCTGCCGAAACGTCGGAAAAAGTAAATGGCAACATATTTGTTTCATTTAAAAACTCATCGTGACCTAAGAGCCAAAGAAAAAAGAAGATTTTATCTTATATGTTTAACGTTTTTAATTAAATTATACAATTGGTCAATAATTTTATCTGGAATATTATAATCGGACGGCCAGCCGGGCAGAATCCAAAATCATTATGAAGAACTTTTATCAACACATCAAATACAAATATGGCATCCAGGTGTGTGACAACTTAAAACAATTTAGCAATTCAAAAATAAATTTAGCCTTACAAAAACAAAACTTAATATTCCTTTTGATTTGCCGACAATCAGGACTTACTCCCAATCATTTAAAAAATTCTACACTAAACACAAAACATCTTTTATCTAGTAAAGCATCTTTAGATATCTATGTTAAAATCGAACTAAAATTCCATCAAAAAGTTCTCAACATCGAGATATCAGAGATTGTTCATAAAATAAAACGCACTAACAATTTACTTCGCCTTCTTGCCCAACGAATGCAAATTGAACTAACGCCAAACAAGTTAAACAATTCACCACAAAGCAACAAGAAGTTTTTATTAACTTATATAACAAAAAAGAACAATTAAACGCACAAAAAATAGACCAGCTCAAAGCATCTCTGTGGAAATATTTTAACATTGAAATGAATGAAAAATGGTTTGATAATAGAACCAAAGTTGAATTTCCTCTTGAAATCAAATGGTTATTATTGATTTGTAAAAAAATTGCACTGCCGATCGACAAAAAAAGCTTCCCACTCTTTCAACAGATGGCGAAGAAATCATTCGCAATGTGCAAGACGAGAGGGAACAAGAGTTGTTAAGAGCACAATATGGAAATATGCTACACTCGTTTCAACGCAACCAACGCAATGACCAATTTGCCAAATACATACTTAATGTGAATAAAAAGGCCGTACAATTTCTCAAGCAACACAAAAATATCATCATCGTACAAGCTGACAAGGGTAACGTCACTGTAGCAATGGAGCGAGAAGACTACTATAGAAAAATGTGTGATCTGTTATCAGACAGAAAAGCCTACAGACGAGTGAGAAACAATCCTACCACCACATTACAATCTCGTAATTATGAGTTGGTTAAGTGGCTGAGCAACAACAAATACATTAACGTTAGAGAAAAAGCTACCATGACTACTTATACAGCACAACTTCCATCAATCTATGGCTTGCCGAAAATACACAAGCCGAATATACCTTTGCACAGCATCAATGAAATTACCTTGCTATGAATTATCCGAATTCATAGGAAAAATATTACAATGCGTGACAACAAAATCAAGGTACTCTGTAAAAATTCTTATGAATTCATTGAGAAAGCAAAACTTGTAAAGTTACAAAACAACGAAGTTTTAGTTTCATATGATGTTGTTTCGATTTTTACCAATATCCCTATAATATTAGAAGTAAATATTGTTAAAAAAAAGATGGGAAATAATAAGTCAAAACACTAAGTTGAGCCAAAACAAATTCTTAGAAATTCTCGATTTTTTCCTAAAAGAAAACGGCGTTCATGAAAACGTATGATATAAATTTTCATTTTTAAATCAAGCGAAAATTTCCGTCGTTACATGAGTACCCTTAATGTATGTTTTTCTTTTCAGCCATAATATTTCTATAGGAAGTTTGTACATACATTTACTTTTTATTGAACGGGACCGTACGACATCAATAGCCACTTTATATTTCACATATGTATGATCCTTTAACATATTTATGACACGATCGTTCAAACACTCACACTTCAACTAATATCGACTAATTGCATTTACATACTTTTATTTTTAGACTCTACAACTATCCATATAATCACTTGAATACAAAAGAAGGATCCACTATACATAAATGATTAAAAATCTTTTATCTTAAGGAAGTATCCTTCAAAATACACGGAGAAATAACTTCTCCTTCCGGACGAGTTGCCTCTTGGTGAGTTAACTTTACTTTGTTTACAAATATTATCACATTATATCACTTCTTTTATTTTCAGATGATCACCTTAAATAGCACCATAATCAGGTACACCAATTAACACTGGCTGATGTATTCATTTTCCTTCTAGGTATTTTTCTTTTATATAATTTTTGTTGCGGGTTCCTTTCTTGCCGTCGGGGTCAGTGCTGGCATGCTTGACCGGCCTACTGCTCGTCGGAGGACGTAGGTACTTGACCCCTATCGGAACCGCGCATACAAAATCATGCCAGTCTTTGCGTCATGGTGTTAAGGACGCGCGAGAAATTCGCCTCTACCCACCCAACCATGATTGCCGTACTCGCCTTGACAACCCCTTACCTTGCCATCTTCCGCCTCCTCTACCTCATCTTAAACCTTTCCATTTTAATAATCCTCATCCATAATCCTAACTTTTAAATTAAACCATTTTGTTAATTATTTAGGTTCAACTAATATTTGCAATTTTATTAAACATTTTTGATAATATTTTGTAAATAATCCAAATTTGAATATTATAATTATTATTGTTGTAAACAAAGATATGTTCTTAAATATTACTTTCACTAGCTTTAAATGTTTATAAGTGCCGATTTATTTATTACTGCAAGGAAATTCAATCTATTTGCAGTGCACTCGTTTATCAAAACAAAACATTAGTCCCCAACCCAGAATCACTTTATAGGCACTAACAATATAATTCAAAATTTAAAAGATAAAGATAAAAAAAACTCACCTCTTTACTTGGTGTTCTTTGTAAATTTATTGATGCAGTTGATGGTGATGATGTGGCCACAGCATTCCCGACTGATCCAAATATGTAGGTTTGTCGTTACCTGTGCTTTGTTTCTTTTAAATTTTGATACACTATCAATTGCCTAAAAACGTCATCTATTCTAACCTACAAGTGCCTTAAATATGTCGCAAATAGCTTAAGCATAAATAAATAAAATTGCATGTATATACAATTATCACGTTGTACACTGGGCTTTAGCTTTGAACGTTAACCAATAAATTATAGTGAATTTGTTTAAAAATTGAAAATTGAAAGTATTATCAAAAATAATTTAAAAAAAAATATAAATATTGTTTGAAGATGCGCTGTGGTTTTGAACCTGAAACCTCCGGATCACCGTGCAGGCACTCTATCCTCAGACTACGAGATCTATTAATTTTTAATAGCTATTTGTGGCACTTAGGTCGTAGCTTCCTTATATATGTTAATTTAAATGCCGGCGGCAAAATATATTCGGGTTATTCTGCCGATTCACTTTTTATAATTTTTCTTCCAGTTAACACTTAGTGTAATGATTCTACACTTAAATAAATCCACCTCCACTCTTTGGAGGTCGTGTACTTCAATTTTTTTAAGAAATATAGCTACAAAAAGAATTTATATAAAACGGCTATATAGGTATATAACTTATCAGTTGTTTTGTTACCTTGAAAACTAATTTTTTTCTACAATTCACTTGATGTTTCGTTCTCCAACTGCTTCTCTTTGTTTTTTTTTTTTTATTTATATTCAAATGTTAACTTTTTCTTTTTACCAACGTTCTAATTTCAATTATTTTTTGTTTTATACGTTAACTATCATGGTTTTAAATCTTTAATTCTGTTCACATTTACTATTAATCATGGCGGGTTAACAAATTTGGGTCTTGGGAGGGAATCTTTTCCAAATGCTTTTCGAAATTTACTCTCATTTCTCCTTTCATTTGGAAAAGTCCCTCCAACTATCAACGGTGTTCCCCACCCGCATACAGCTGAAGAAAAAGCTTTTGTGTTACGGTTGACTATTTCTCCGTAGAGAGCTGTAGGGGAGAATGGTGTACAAATGTGATTTTGCACAAACATGCATTTTGTAACATTTTCCACTGATACTGGGATCATTCAAAATGATATGTATTTCGTTCATTAAAATATACAATAGGCAAAAGAAAATCTTCTTTTTGCTCTATCTCGCAGCGTTCTAGAAAATTATTTTAAGTTTTGAACGTATCTAGTTATGTAATTATTTAATGATGAAAAAAATTGATTATCCCTTTTCTATCCACTAATCTATTCTCTAATTCAAATGTGCATGAACTTGAGTTCAGTCCTATGGGATTCCTCCACTATAATACGTTTTATCTGAAATAAAAAAAAAAGTTGTGGGTCATCGGACCCTCGACAGAAGTGAATGTGAATGTGTTTTGCTTCAAAGCAAAAGCAATTACATATCATTCAACCCACTTCGATATTCGACTCGGAATTCCCATACGTCACATTGCACTTGCATTGTGTCTTCCGTCGACTATAGCATAACTAAAATAATATTCAAGTTTCAATGACCACTCTATGCACAAGCTATAGATACCTAAAAATATTCATGTATCTTGTTGTCGCACTCGGCACTCGAGTTAAATATAAACATATCGTTCAACAAGGTACCTTCAGTACGCGAGCTATATTATATTTCAAAGACAAGCAACTCGCAGAGCACATTCCGTTACTAAGGAAATTATGGTTTTAATGGATTGAGGGTTCACAACCGAGATCTCATTTCTTTATACTGAAAATGTGTCAACTTATCAGTATAGGCAAATGAACTCTAAACACATGAGAGTGTCCGGTCGTTTGCCCTTTTGCTGTTGAGGTTATTAAATACTGACGCGACAAAATAATATAGAAGAATATCAATATCAAAGTGGGGATGAATATAGCCTATAATTTAAGTATAAATAGAGTTAATTCGAATAAATAAAATTCACTTCTTATATTGGAGTCGAATCGAATATACTACGTCTTTTTACTAAGCAACTCGCTGGAAAGATGGTATTTTCCCAACGACTACAGGAACAGAACCCTACAGCGCCTTGTGGCAATTGGGTTAAAGGTTAATTTGGCTTTAGCCGGACCGATCTGTTCCCTGCACCAAACCACCTTTCGAAGCATTATCGTCTACCCACTGGACCGGTAGACGTTGAATGAAACTAAATTTTTATTTTCTTCTAAAAAAATCCTTTCACGTCGTATGTTTTCTGGACATTTTAAAAGAAGTAGGTATTCCTGAAGCACCTTCAAGTCCAATCCAATCCCAACTGACAAAATCACAAGTTTGAAAATCCCGAACAGTACCTATCTATACGAAAGGAAAATTCCGAATTTTTTTATGTAAAATAATTCTTTCTTTTCCCTCGAAATTATAAACGATTTATTACTTTTTTGGTATTAAACTATTCGGAATTTTGTCAGTCGGTATTTTATCATTTAGGAATTTGGTAGTCGAAATTTTGTGTGTCGGGATTTCGGTAGTCGGGATTTTGGTTGTCGTGATTTAGGTAGTCGGGATTTTATCAGTCGGGAATATGGGAGTCGGTATTTCGTACTCAAGATTCAGACTCGGATTTGGTCAGTCAGAAAAGCAAAGTCAGCATTCCCTATTGCAAGTTAGTTCAGACTACTACGCGATAATATTCGCGTAGTCAAAATGGCAAAAATGCTACTTTTGTGAAAACATAATTTTTTAATTGAATGTGTTTGAAAATAATTTTTAAGTTTGTTTCGTAAATGTGGTAATTATTGTAGTTGACAGGCTAAGGGCTGATATAACAGTTATCCAGAAAGTGCGACATAAAAAAAAAAAAACAGAATATTAACACTTGTATATAACTTGTATTTATTTTGAGTTGTCATAATACAAGTGTTATATATTCTGTTTTTTTTTTATGTTTCACAATAAAGTTCCCCTGAAGAAGGTAGCAACCCCTGCCGAAACGTCGGAAAAAGTAAATGGCAACATATTTGTTTCATTTAAAAACTCATCGTGACCTAAGAGCCAAAGAAAAAAGAAGATTTTATCTTATATGTTTAACGTTTTTAATTAAATTATACAATTGGTCAATAATTTTATCTGGAATATTATAATCGGACGGCCAGCCGAGCAGAATCCAAAATCATTATGAAGAACTTTTATCAACACATCAAATACAAATATGGCATCCAGGTGTGTGACAACTTAAAACAATTTAGCAATTCAAAAATAAATTTAGCCTTACAAAAACAAAACTTAATATTCCTTTTGATTTGCCGACAATCAGGACTTACTCCCAATCATTTAAAAAATTCTACACTAAACACAAAACATCTTTTATCTAGTAAAGCATCTTTAGATATCTATGTTAAAATCGAACTAAAATTCCATCAAAAAGTTCTCAACATCGAGATATCAGAGATTGTTCATAAAATAAAACGCACTAACAATTTACTTCGCCTTCTTGCCCAACGAATGCAAATTGAACTAACGCCAAACAAGTATAAACAATTCACCACAAAGCAACAAGAAGTTTTTATTAACTTATATAACAAAAAAGAACAATTAAACGCACAAAAAATAGACCAGCTCAAAGCATCTCTGTGGAAATATTTTAACATTGAAATGAATGAAAAATGGTTTGATAATAGAACCAAAGTTGAATTTCCTCTTGAAATCAAATGGTTATTATTGATTTGTAAAAAATTTGCACTGCCGATCGACAAAAAAAGCTTCCCACTCTTTCAACAGATGGCGAAGAAATCATTCGCAATGTGCAAGACGAGAGGGAACAAGAGTTGTTAAGAGCACAATATGGAAATATGCTACACTCGTTTCAACGCAACCAACGCAATGACCAATTTGCCAAATACATACTTAATGTGAATAAAAAGGCCGTACAATTTCTCAAGCAACACAAAAATATCATCATCGTACAAGCTGACAAGGGTAACGTCACTGTAGCAATGGAGCGAGAAGACTACTATAGAAAAATGTGTGATCTGTTATCAGACAAAAAAGCCTACAGACGAGTGAGAAACAATCCTACCACCACATTACAATCTCGTAATTATGAGTTGGTTAAGTGGCTGAGCAACAACAAATACATTAACGTTAGAGAAAAAGCTACCATGACTACTTATACAGCACAACTTCCATCAATCTATGGCTTGCCGAAAATACACAAGCCGAATATACCTTTGCACAGCATCAATTAAATTACCTTGCTATGAATTATCCGAATTCATAGGAAAAATATTACAATGCGTGACAACAAAATCAAGGTACTCTGTAAAAATTCTTATGAATTCATTGAGAAAGCAAAACTTGTAAAGTTACAAAACAACGAAGTTTTAGTTTCATATGATGTTGTTTCAATTTTTACCAATATCCCTATAATATTAGAAGTAAATATTGTTAAAAAAAAGATGGGAAATAATAAGTCAAAACACTAAGTTGAGCCAAAACAAATTCTTAGAAATTCTCGATTTTTTCCTAAAAGAAAACAATTATTTGCAATACAAAGAAGACATTTATAAAAAGATCTTTGGAGTGTCCATGGGCAATCCTTTGTCGCCGACTATTGCCGATTTAGTTCTTGACTACTTACTGGATGATTGTCTTCAAAACATGGACGAAAAACCCAGTTTTATAGCCAAATATGTAGTTGATATTTTTGCAGTAGTAAATAAGGACAAAATCGAAGGTGTACTTGGATCCTTTAACAAATTCCATCCAAAGATCCAATTCACAATTGAACATGAACACAATTGTAAAATAGCATTTCTTGATGTGAAAATCCACCGGCAAAACGATGGTATCTTGTTTGACTGGCACCAAAAAGACACATCTTGAGGAAGATTAATTAATTTTTATTCCAACCAAGCCAAACACATCATTATCAACACAGCTTCCAACATTATAAACAAAGTTTTTACAATAAGCGACGAACAATTTCATAACACCAATGAAACTAAAATTATGAAAATTTTGCAGAACAACGGGTTCCCTTCTTCTGTTATAAGAAGCCTCATACAAAGACAGAAAAATAAAGTTTCTCAAGCCCCAAAAGCGGATTGTCCTATTGGCTTCTATAAAAGTGTAGTTTATGTAGCTAGTCTAACTGAAAATTTCAAAAAACTTGTTGTCAGTAAATCCAAAGACGTACTTTTGGCTTATAAGCCATCTTTTTGGTAAGCTAAAAGTTAAACCAGACAAGGGTAAAACGCATGTCTAACCATAAATCAGACATTAAATCCAACAACCCTGGTAAAACGGTTTTAGCCAGCCATGCAATTGAAAGTGGCCACTTTCCAGATTTTGACGACGTGAAGGTTCTACAGACAAAACAGCACGCATCAAAACTATATACACTAGAAACTTTGCACATCATGAATCGAAAAATTGACACACAAAACATATCAGCTGTTTATTGCTCACTAATTGTCTCTAATTAAATTTCAATTTTTATTTTGTTTGTAAAAGACTAAACTTCATTTTGAAGTGCATACAAAATTTTTCTTTGTTTATTTCAAAAGTAATTTTAATTTTATTCATGTAACAAATTGTTAATTTCTCTTGTTTTTACATAAAGTAAAATTTAATTTTGAGTTGTCATAATACAAGTGTTATATATTCTGTTTTTTTTTATGTTTCACAATAAAGTTCCCCTGAAGAAGGTAGCAACCCCTGCCGAAACGTAAATCGCAACATATTTGTTTCATTTATAAACTAAGCGTGACTTGGCGAAGCAGTGATCAAAAGACCATCAACCAAATTGATGACATCGCAATAGACGCCAGACATGCTTCCAGTATCCTGGATGTTCGAACATTCCCTGGGGCAAACATAGACTCTGACCACTACTTGGTAGTATCTCGAGTACGAATGCGGATATCCATGGCGCAGCAGCACCGAGCTGATGCTGTTAGAAGGTTTGATATTGCGAAGCTTAAATCGCAAGAGACCACAGGAACCTTTGTTGACCACGTGTCTACCAATCTCTCAACAAGCCCGCCACCAGCAACAAGTGCAGATGACCAGTGGAGACATTGTCAGCAAGCCATCAGAAGTGCCGTCTTCACTAGGCGTCCACGACGAAACTCCTGGTTCGATGAAGAATGCCGGTTGGCGCATGCAGCGAAGAACGAGGCCTACCAGGCAATGCTGAAAACTAGAATCAGAACTACTGAGAGAGCAGCCCGGGAGCTCTACGGACAAAAAAGAAGGGAGGAACGCCGACTTCTCAGGAAGAAAAAAGAGAGAACGAGAAGCGAGCGGTCGACTCTATCGATGGTTGTACCGGCAGGAGTGATGTAAGAAAATTCTACCAAAGAGTAAAAAGATCTACCCAAGGATTTTAGGCCAAAACAGAAGCCTGCCGAAACGAGAGGGGGAATATAGTAGCAGATACAGTCAGTGCTGAGGATCTGGAAAGACCATTTTTCTAGACTGCTGAACGGCGAATAAAGCCAACATTCCGCTGCAAGGCTACTTATTCCATCCAACACGGACGTTGATGGCCAACATTTTCGTCCACCCGACCTGAATGAAATGCGGCTAGCACCTCTACATTTTTCCTTACAGAACAATATTACAAACTTAAAATTAAATTCAATCAAAATTTTAGGTTCAGACTAATATTTTCGCTAATAATGCCTGCAATTTCTGTTTTTTTTTTTAATGCAAAATTATAACAGTATCTCACTTGATTAATTTTTTTTTTCATTTTATTTTATTCTTTTTCTAATAGTAAAAGAGTTTCTGCGCAAAACTCGACCGTCATCTAATTCAATCCAATATGACCTGGCAACATTTCCAACTATATTTTTTACGTTTCCAGGAATCCACATTTTAGTATTGTGGAACCAAATGGGTTCACCAATTTTAAAACAACTTTTATATTTTGTTGTTTTATCATAATAATGTTTGTTATTTTCATTATTTTAATTGGTCCAATCTTTTTACTCACTATGGTGTTCTTAAAAAGTTTTAATTTTCCCGGCACTTGTGTTCTTGTTTTTCGTCCCATTATAATTTCACATGGAATGAATTGAATTTTTTGCTGGAGTATTCCTGTATTCTAACTACTCTTAGATTCTTTGCATTTTAAAATTAAATTTTTCGACACTTGAACCATACGTTTCGCAAATCCATTAGATTTGGGGTACTTGGGACTACTCGTTATCAGTGTTATATCTTAATTATTGCAGAATTCTTTGAAATCAAAGGAACCAAAACGATATAATAATACGCGACAAACCATGTGTTGCAAATACTAGCAATATATTTTGTATAAATGTTTGAGCTGTCTTCTTAATCACCTGCAGAACTTCTAAATACTTGCTGTAATAATCTGCTATAACTCAATAGTTTTTCCGTATACCTCCATAAAATCCATCCCTATGCATTTTGTGGCTAATCATAGGCTTTTTCTTATTTTGTGGCTTGTACTTTTTACAAATATAACATTTCCCTATCATATTTTCAATGTCTTCATTCAGAGACGGCCAATACACAAGGGTTTTTGCACGATTTCTTGTTTTTTCAAATAAAAGGTGAGATTCGTGTAATTTTTTAAAGTATCATTCCTTAACGATACAGGAACGAAAATTCTATTGTCAAAAAATACTAAGCTGTCCGTCACAAACAAATCTTGTCTAAACATCCAATGAAATCTTAAGTGATCTACTAGTTTTGACTTATCTGTTGGCCATCCCTCAAGTATCAATCTTTTTAAATCTCTTAATTCAGGGTCGTGTTCAGTTTCCATTATAAACTTTTCTTTCTTCTCATCGCTAATATTTAGAGTGTGCACCATTTCATTTAACCCTTTTATTTCACCTTCAGCATTTTCACTACCAAAATTACGAGAAAGTAAATCCGATACATATAAAAACTTGCCTGGCAAATACGTAAATTTCAAATTATATTTTTGTAGCCTGAGCTTCATCCTTTATAACCGAGCTGATGGAATTTTATGATAATCTTTTGCCATGATCCCCAGAAGTTTTTTATGATTGGTTATTACTTCACACACTCTGCCATATTTATATGGATGAAACTTATGACATGCGAATACCACCGCTAAAAAGTCCTTTTCAATTTGTGCGTAATGCACCTCTTCACTTGAAAGCCTACGTAATGCAAAACATACCGGTCTTCCTTTTTGCATCAGACAGCATACCAAACCATTTTTAGATGCATCATTTCTGGATCGAAATGCTCTCGTTACAATTGAATGCTTTCAATGCTGGTGCATTTACAATTGACTGTTTAATCTTCTCTAAACATTTAGTATGACTGTCTAGCCATTGAAATAAAACATTTTTTGGGAGGAGTTCCCTTAGGGGGGTGGACATTTCATAATTTTTTGTTTTCGGAATTCCCAGTTTTTCAATTGCTTCCATTCGTGATTTATCGCATTCAATACCGCCACAACTTTTAACATGCCCCAAAGCAAAACACTTTCTTGTCTGTACTGTATTTTTGTTTTATTAAATTTCACTCCGATTTTACCTGCTCTTCTCATAAGTCTATCAACAATTTAGTCATGTTCCTTTCCGTTCTCAGCTGCTATTAAAAGATCATCTATGTACATAACTATTCCGTTTATATCTCCAAACTGTTAGTCAATTATGTTTTGAAATGCTTCTGGAGCTATTTTCAAACCAAATGGTAATCTAATAAACCGGAAAAGTCCGAAAGGTGTGCTGAAAATACACAACTTTCTTGACTTTTCATCTAGCTTAATTTGCCAGTAGCCATCTTTTAAATCAAACACTGAAAACACTTTTTTGTTTGCTATTTTTGCCTTTATATCATCAAATGAAGGAATTTCATACATATTGTCTTTAATAGCCTTATTTAGCTCTTTAGGATCTAAACAAATTCTAATGTTCTTATTTACTTTTTCCACTACTACAATATTTGAAACCCATTCAGCTGGTTCGTTTACTACCTCAATTATGCCTCTATCACAAAGAGATGTTAATTCATTTTTAAATGGAATTCACAATGAAAGTGGAATTCTTCGCAATGGTCTAGCATACTTATCCAGTAAATTACTTTTATTTTCTACGTCTACGTGATTAATTCTTTTGAATAAATCTAATAGTATACAGCTCTTAAGGCCTAATATTGGCATGGTAGTACTATCTACCACATAAAATTTTAAGTTCGCAGTTCTATCTTTTAATTTACACATCAAATCAACACATCCTATAGTTTTAATTTCAAAACCACCATATGCTAGTAATTTTTCGTTATGCTTTCTCAATTTAACATTATTAAACTGTTTAAAAACTTGTACTGGCAACACATTCACATCCGCTCCCGTGTCTAATTTAAATTTAATAATATTGGATTGAATTAGAAGACTTTCAACCCATGCGAAACTCTTTTCATAATAATTGTTTTCATTAGCAACATTATTTACCTTATTGATTTGTTTGACAATTGAATCAAGACAGAAACTGCTATCACTGCCTTCTGCTTCTCGTGTGTATGACGTGATTTCTCTTATCACATTTCGCCGACAAACTGCAGCAAAATGGTTTACTCCTCCGCAATAAAAACAGGTTTTACCAAAAGCTGGGCACTTCCCCTTCACAAGCTTTTGTCCACAAAAAGTGCAGGCATTATTGCTGTGTATATTAGTACTTGGATATCTGTGAGAAAAAGAATTGTTTCTATTATTACTATAATTTTGTGTGGGGTTAGTAAAAGAGTTAGTAAAACTATCTTTATCATAACGATTTGTCATTTGCGTATGCTTCGCTTTATTATAGTTTCCTTTCTGTTGAAGTTTTCCTACTACATCTAATGCTGCAGTTGATGTGCCTGGCTCAAGTTGTTCTCCCATGATTTTCATATGCTCCATTGCTGTTTCTGATGCTCTTGCTATTTCCACTGCCGTCTCCGCTGTTATTCCCACCGTCTCCAATAATTTTTTTGTACATTACTGTCGCTTATTCCATGCACTACCCTATCTTATAGCATTCTGTTCTCTTGATCTCCAAATCCACATTTTTTCACCAATTTTTTTATCTCCAACAAAATTTGGTCAACTGGTTTTCCATGTGCTTGTCTCTTGCTATGAAACATATAACTGTACTACACCTCATTTGTTCGTGGTTTACAAAAATTCTTGAAAGCGTTGACTACATCATCATATTTTTTCCTTTGTTCATCAGTGAAGTCCAGTGAATTAAAGACTTCTATTGCATCCGATCCTTATGCATTCAAGAAAATTGCCACCTTTACTGTTTCATCTTTTTTTGACAATTCGATTGCAGCAGCGAAAATTTCAAAATTTTGCCAAAATACCCTCCAGTTTTCGGATGAATTTCCCTCCAGTTTTAGTTCCTCAATTTTGCGAATGTAATCCATATTTGTTTTGCAATAAACCTTTCTGGTTTTTGGCGGTCGCCCACGCGGTTTTTTGCCAAGAATTTGATTACGATTCAATCGCTTTGTTACTTCCATCTAAAAACTCACTATAGAGTTTTGAACATTTTATTTGAATTTTAAAATTAATTTCCCACACCAGTGAGATGTTTTTTTTTTGTTTTGTTTCTTTTTATTTTATAATATAATTATAAAGATTACACCGATTGCGCCATGTGTTATTTAAAAGGCCTCCATCTTCTTACGTTGTCTTCTTTATTCTCACACTCTTGTATTTCCTTACATACTAGGTAAATTCTCTAGGTACATGATCTTTTATTATATACTAATACTTGACTATAGGGTGGTAATGATATATGTATAAACATAAGATATCTCTACAACGAGAAAGGAATCTCAACATCGTCGACTGGGGCAAAACATTACGATGGATAGATATAATTTTGAAGTAGTCAAGGACTTTGTCTGCCTGGGATATAACAACGCAAAACGACATCAGTGGAGAGACCAAACGAAGAATTACTCTTGCCAATCGCTGTTTCTTCGGGCTGAGAAAGCAGTAGTAAGAAAGTAGTAAAGCCCTCTCTCATAGAACCAAGGAGAAGCTGTACAAGACCTTGATCATCCCAGTGCTGCTGTATGGGGCGGAAGCATGGGATTTAAAAGACTCGGATGAGAAGTTACTTGGGTGCTTTGAGAGAAAGATTCGAGTGATTTTTGGTCCTGTGTGTTTTGAAGGAGTATGGAGAAGAAGATTCAATGACGAGCTATACGGGCTATACAACGATATTAACCTGGTAAAGAAGCTGAAAATGCAGCGGCTGAGATGGCTGGATCACGTGGAGCGTATGGACACCAACGCACCAGCCCGACGAGTCTTCGAGTCCAATCCGGATGGTACGCAGCATTGGAAAACCCCCCAGCACAAGTGGAAAACGACCTCAGCCAACTTGCGGTGCAAAACTGGAAGCCGCTAGCTAGGAACAGAGCTGGTTGGAGAGACATGTTGGTTGAGGCTCAGATTGTTTTCACAATAAAAAAACATTGCGCTGATTTTTTAAGTTTTTTGGATATTTAATTTGACAGTAGAACTGAAACCCCAATCTACCTTTTGGCAGTTTGCGCTATGTGTCCTTTATTTTATTTTGTAAACTTAACTATTTCACAATTTTTTAAAAAAAGAATACACATCATATATGAGAATTTTTTTTCGATGTATTAGTTTTTGATCGAGCCATCATTACCTGGAGTGAGCAGGTTTTCATACACAAAGATAGTTGTTATTTTTTACTAATAAAATATACATGTTTTGAGATGGGTATGACTTCGTTAAATGTAATATTTAGCGATTGTAAATTTCTCTGTCAGCACTTTGCAGGTATTCAATTTCAGAGTAGATGGTAACATTAATTACCAGTCATTAGGTAAAGGGAATTGTTTAGGTTTTTTTGCACGTATTTTCTAAGGCGTGTTGGAACTCAATCAGTAGCAGTGGTTGTTTTACATCAAATAGAAAAACAGAGGGTGACCAAGAATTACGAGTGGTGATTGATAAAAAAATAAATAATTGAAATTTTAAGTTCAGTGCTTTTGTGTTAAATATACAATAATGGGTAAACATCATTATAAGCTTGCTGGCGAGAGGACAAGGAAAATAGTGGTATTAAATGTTTTCAACTATCGGGTAATAGTTAAAGGTGAGCATTTAAGCATTTCATGTGGAAGTTTCAAAATTGCTCGTTGGATGTCGTTACTATCGACTTGTTTTTTTTTTACTCTTGTAACAATTATTCTTAAGTTAAAAGGCAAGAGAAATAAACAAAAACAAATACAAATGGATGCAGAAGAAATTTGTTTGGTTCGATTTGAGGGATTTTCGTTAAGGGAATTATTGCAATAATAATAACTCGATATACTCATTTAGCGTCATCTACTTCGGTGAGTTTGAAACCATCTTGATTCCTCTATGTGTATAAATTCAATGGTAGAACTGAATTCGTGTGTTCAAAATTCATTCTTAGTTGTTAAAATATATGTACCTACATATTTTTATTCAACTTAGCTTAGCTTGGGCCTATTCGGAGAGATCTTTTATTCTTTTATTCCGTTATTATGTTATGAATTTCCATAAAAACGTTTGAGCTATCAACAAATCTTTTATGAATAACAGATTTGGTATTCGGCACCTTAAGGGCAATTTTTTCAGCTCTGGTTATGTGTAACCATTGGTTATCTCAGTTGTTAACCATAGATTTTGTATGTGTTTCAATCGTTACCAGCTAATGGTTAAATTTAACCAGAGCTGAACAGACTGGCTCTAAATCTGTTATAAAATCTGTTAAGATATCTGTTATGAATTTTCAAAAATTAGAACTCTCAAAAAATCTTTCATGAATCGAAGTTTTGGTATTCAGCATACTGAAATCTGTTAAAAATCGTAAAAGAATAAAAGACAGAGTTTTCTGACTTTTATCATAAAAGATTTCAGTAAACATGAAGGTCAGGCATGGCGAACCCATGGCACGCGTGCCATTCGTGGCACGAAATTAACAATATAATGGAAGTAGTTACAAAAGTAGTCAATCTCATATCGTCGCAAGCCTTAAATAAAAGGAAATTTGAAGTTTTGCTCAATGAAGTGGACTCGGTGCACAATGCCTTACTGGTGTATAATAATGTTCGCTGGTTAAGCCGTAGTCACGTCCTTGAAAGATTTGTCGATTGTTTTGAAGAAATAAGGTTGTTTTTAGAAAATGAAGGAACATTATTCGCAAATAATGGATGTAACATGGCTTTCAAAATTGATGTTTTTTTACTGATATTTGCCAGCATTTTAACAATTTAAACATAAATCTTCAAGGTGCAAACAAAACGCCTTTGAGGGTAAATTGCAAATTTTAAAAAAAGATATTATTTTGAAAAACTACAAAAACTTAAAATTTTAAGAACGATTTGAATTTACATGAAAAACTAGACGAAGCAAAAATAGCTGGAGTTTTTATTAGTAATCAGTCCAAGAATTTTCATCAAGGTTTTCGCAATTTAAAGTATTATCGGGAATGCTTAAATTCATTATGTACCCTGATATTACACCGTTTGATAAGCTTTTTTTGTCCAAATTCGCTTGGTTGGGCATTGAAGACTTTGACATGCAGCCGAACGAATTCCAGTCTAGTTCGATGTGGACTCAAAAATTCGTCGAAACAAGGAAAGAGTTGGAATCAATCGAGGCAGAAAGACTTTTTAGTAATACGGCGAAGAATTCCAATTCCATATTCATGGAAACTTGGAATATGATTCCCGATACATGCAGCTGTTTGACAAATCTGGCGTTTGCTGTTTTAACAATTTTTTCTTCCACATGCGCTTGTGAGTCCCTGGTTTCAGAAATGAACAACATTAAGGATTCGCTCAATGCTGCATTTTGCTCAAAGTAACGAAATACAGCCCAAACATTAACTCCTTGGCATCTTGTTTGCAGAACAAAAGAAGTCGCATTAAAATAGTTGTTTGAATGTTTTTTGTTCCTTTTTTTATATATTATTTGTTAATCATAATTATTTGTTTTTTTTTATCTAAAATGTTTCTTTCTTATTAAAATGATTTGAAAACTGTTAATTAAAAAAAAAATATTAATATGCTTACGAATAAAATGCTCCACACTGTGAAAATATTTTTTTTCCTATATTATTCATAAGAAAAGCGTTTGTTCGCACGCCAAATGCACTTCAAATTTTTTTTTTTTTTTTAATTTCACGAGGCTTCCCAAAGGTTCGCCATCCCTGATGTAGGTATTTGAAGTAAAACTTATTATTTACCATTAATTTCGTCAACTAAATAGTTAAAAGGAGACAAGGGTAAGCTATAATTAAATCAATAAGCATATAACAACGAGAAAAGAACTAAATTAACTTGAACTTTAAACAAAATAAAATAAAAAATTTGCAGCTCCACAAATTTCAGGAAATATATTTTGATAGAAGACAGCTGATTATAAAAGATGTTAGTTCTATTTGCTTTGTTAATAATTGGTTTTTCGTTTTCGAAGTTCCATAAAAGAATTTTATAAAAGATCAAAGTTCTGAATACTAATAAGTATAAAAGATCTTTTATGGTAACAATCTTTTATCATTCATAACAGACATTTTGCCTGAAAAGTTATTTTTATTGTTAAACTTTTTGAGATTAATATTTTTAACATTGAAAAATGAATTTGATTAGAATTGTTGCCAAAGTCAAAATAGGGAATTTCTTGTAACATTTTTTGTACGAGTACGAGTTTACCATATTATAAAACAATTTAATAGAAATAATAAGAAAACTAGCGATAAACAAAAATTTGAGCGACACACATGTGAATATTGAACCTAAATAATATTATAAAATGTAATAAAAATCCATGAAACAATTTTTTTGCCTTTTATTTTTACGCACACCCTGTGCCACTTTTGGAAATGTTTCGGATTTTCTTCTATCTCTCTTTGACTTTAATATTCTTTATAGCCTAATATTTCTCATGTATGTAAGACAGAGCGGTACTCAAAATTGTAAACAAAAATGAAATACGTCGAGAGTGTCCCTACTCACTGGTAGATATACTCTGACGCTGACCGAGACCGAATAAGTATTTCTGCCATATTATCTGCAGCTGCAGCGGCAGCCAAACAATTTCATTTTTTTTGTTTGTTTTTGTTTTTGCTTATTACTTCATTGCTTGTGTTTTGTGTTGTAGTTGTACTTGTGCTTTGTGCTTCAACTGGAGAACCCGAACTATAACGAAATCTAACGAGAAAATACGAAAAGGGCGACCGACAGACAAATCGTTGCGCTATTTTATATTTTAGTCCCCCTAAAGAAGTTTCACTTCAAAAAACAACATAAAACTGCCTAAACATAATATGATGATCGATGCTGGCATGATGATTCTGCTACTTTGAAGTAAGTACTCTTCTAGGCATGTCTGTACCGTTGTACTGCTTCATTTCAAGCATGGACTTTTGTTTAGGCCGCATCTAATTAACATCTCTACTTTGACAAACAATCCTTCTGAAAATTCCATCGAGGGTTTTTTTTTTATTCGATTACGTATTGGTTGAAGAGGTCGCTACTATGGATATTATTTTTTCTTCGTCGTTTTGAATCCACAGTACCACTTCACGACACTTTTTCAGGAATAATAAAATCTCTGTACTCACTGTTTGTCATTCTTTTTTTTTTTTATTTTGGTTACTTAGGTTTCGTTTAGTTATATTTTACGATGCTCTTAACTTCCTCATGGTCCCCAGGTAGGGCGTCTGTCTGGTTGTGCGTATCGGATCGGTTGTAGGATTCCTCTGTAGCGAGAAGTATGGTTTCGCTCAAGCCACAGGTCCCATGCATACATCCGTCTACGTCTGCCAATACTTTTTTTAGCTTATTTGTGATGCCTCTACCTATTTTCATGAATCACTTTTCAGACTTTAGTTATACTTAATTTTGGTCATACAACTTTATTGAGATTTGCAAAACAATTTTTTTTTTTAAATTTGCTGAACAAAATATCTATACCTGCCTACATACATACATTAATAACCAGAACTACAATCTTTGTGTAATTTATCTGGGTTGTTTTATGTTGTAAGAATGACGATTTTTCTTTTTAGATATTATGGGTGCTTTAATTTTGTTGGTTTAGTTTCACTTTTTCTGTTGCTGTTAATTTTTGCTAGTTACAATTTTCCATGCCAGACGTCGTTAGATTCCATGTGATGTCTGAGTAAAACATTTTATTTTTAGTTTTTCTGTCTTAATCTTTATTTTTATTCCAAAACTTTTACATTTAACTTGTTACTTTTAATTTTCTGACCTGATTTAGCAATAAATATCGCTATTTGGGGCCGAAAAAATTGAAATTTATATTTTTTTTCTTGTTTCTAGCAATGAGTAAAGCCGGCACAACATCTGTTACATCTCGCGTGTATGAATGCAAGGAAAGTGGTTGGTTTGAAATTCTTTTAGAGGGACCACTTCAAATTCGCAATCGTACACCGCATGTAGAGAACTTTCGTGAGAGGACAATTCCTTTCGAATTTCCCTAATGTCTACCATTTCCTTCCCTAGTTAACCATATACATATCAATATTTCCTGTTGTATTTTATAAGACTAACTACTTTTGACAGATACGATTGGTTTGTACTCTATCTAACTGAAGTGACCAATAATTTGGTTTTTTCTTCCACAATTGTCACATTGAGTTAAAATACATAAAAATTATGTCTGCTATTTTCGGATTCTGCTTCCATCTACATCATCAATTTTGTCCTCTGTTAAAATGTATTTTTTGAATTGAATTGAATTTTATTGAGTCTTTTAGTTTCGAGTTACATTTTTGTCTTATTCTAATTCTAATTCTTGTTCGCTTTAGCGAGTACAAAAGTGGCTGTAATGTATGGCCTTCTTTTTCAGTTGTGTATAATGGATGGAAAGCCTCGTGGCGAACAGTTATTATATAAAAGATATATAGTTACACTACTTTTGCTCATAAGTGTTATTTTTTTTTCTTGAGACGGAAAGTCACATATATATTTACAAATACCTTAAAAACTAACACTAAAATAAAATAATTTACATTGAGAATAAAATTTCTTTTGAAGTTAGAGCGAGAGCTCAATACTTTTACTACATATGCAATGCATATATTATGTTTAAATTATTAACACTTATAAATGGTATGAATAGATAGCTTGATAGAGCGAGACCGCCCTAGGAATATACGTAAATAATTAATTATTAAGTTTTCAATGAAAATTAGATTGAAACAAAGTATATTACATTAAAATATCAAAACGATAAAGTGAAACTATCACAGTATACTTAAATATTTGAACACTTTATATGTATGAAGACAGAAACACTGTTGCACGCTGGATTGTCACGTTATAAAATTGTTGTCACGTTATAAACTTTACTGTTGCAGTCGATGCCTGATGTACCGTTGGGTATCTAGCAGTAAAATATTAGCTGGGTGGGAAGTTTTCGTCCATCGATGTCGTTATATGGAGCGCTATTGTACATCTCTCACAAAATGTTACTTCCATCCTGGCCATTGCTGGTTGCTTGGAGCGCTGTTGAACACCAATCCCAAATGTTGCTTCCTAGCTCCGTATTTGCTGCTTTTATAAGCAGTCCGAATTACTGGGGGAGAAGCCACCCTGAAACTACTCACTTTAATTACGTTTTTATCTTAAAATTGACGGAGGTCCAAAGACCAAAGACCACCGTCGCTACCACTTAGTTGATGATTTTTTTTTTTTTTCTAAATTTATTTACTTTACTTTATTAAGACACTTATTTCTAAATTACAAGTTACTTTTTATTGCTTTGACGGTGGCGCAAAGGCAGCGCCACCGTGTGTACCCTACAAGGGTTCCGATTGATCTCCCCTGTTAAAATGTATGGTAAACGTTTTCTGACAGCGAATGTCAGAATGGAACTTCCTAATTAATTTTTATTCAGTATCTCCTTTTTGATACGTAAAAATATCCTTTTTTCAGGTTTGTGTACGCACTATTATAACTTCTGTGTTTAGAAACAGATGGCTTTTATAGCTTTTGTTGGTTAGTTGCCAAATGTTGAAACTTTTTCTTGGGGAACATGATCATACAACTTTTTGTAAATATTTCTTAAGCGAATTAAAAAAAAAAATTCATGTTGAGTTGAACTAAAATACTGAATTGATGTTGTAAGAAAAAACTTTACTTTTTAGTTGTACGCGCAAAAATGTGTGTCTGCATAAAAAATCATTTGTATGTTAAAATACAAATTTTAAAGGTGGCAACAAAAAATATGTAAGAAGGGAGACTGGGTGAGTTATATTTTCCTACATCATCTTATCTAAAATTTCTTATTTCAACACCAAATTCTGAAACACCTGTGAACTTTTTTTTTCATCACTATAGCCTTGGAAACTTCTTTCAAGATAAAAAAAACAATTGTGGCGATATCTTCATTTGTTCGGGAGTTATCATTTTTGCTAGCAAAAAATTTGATACGGCCCCTGGGCGACGTCTTCCCGCTAAGATTTTTTTGACCGTTAGGTACTTAATATCTGTGACACACTGGTGGTATCAATACCATGGTATAAGTTCAAACCACCAGTGTGTCAAGGAATATCACAGTAATACTGTTGGAGAAACAAACGTGTTCTGAATCACGGACAAAGATTATCTAATAGAGATAAAAATCTGTAGTTACGTCTGTCCCTCCGGTTACCCAATGTTTAGATTTTTTGCATTTCGCGTATATGAATACGTTTCCCCTTAAAATCATGAGCAGTGGTGGATTTCGATCATGAATGGAGGTAGGATTCTTCCGAATAAGGGTGTGTTCATAAATTGTGTTCATAAATGTACGCTAAGCTAAGATCGCACTTGTATTTTCAGCTGGTACTATTTTAGCCCGCATATCTCGTAATAGAAGCAAAACAGCAACTTGTATTTTTATTTCGTGTTTTTTCAATTTTTATTTTTATTTTTCAATATCGGATATCCTTGTACTTTATTTACGTATCTAAGCTTTTTAAGACACGACAGAAGTGCAAGATCAGATACAGCTTTGCGCATTCCCGGATTATTACATTGAGTTTATAAACATAGATAAATCAAGATGGTTTCAAACTCACCGAAGTAGATGTCGCTTAATGATCATATCGAGTAATTATTATTGCAATAATTCCATGTAACGAACATCCCTCAACCCCAACCGAACATTTTTTTTTCTGTATACATTTGTATTTGTTTTTCTTTATTTCTCTTGCCTTTTAACTCAAGAATAATTGCTACTCGAGTAAAAAAACACAAGTCGATAGTAACGACATCCTACGAGCAAAGTTTGAAACTTCCACATGATTTCTCTTTGTTATAAACTCAATGGCGCAAAATTATAGTCAACCTATATTTAAGGAATTAACGTCACACCACTTAACATTATTTCAATTTTAGAACAGTTGTTTAACTTTTACCATTGTATATACATTTCTATAGTATTTTCATGCTGAATAATCACCGCCTGGCCATCTTGAGAAACGTGTGATAAACACATTTTTAGGTTCGTGCATTTAATAGTTGTCTATTCTGTAACCCTGACAACAGTCGTAAACATATATTATTTTTGTTTTGTTTACGACTCTTTTATTTATGCAGTATTTGTGCGTAGTTACATTTTAAAGTTAGACAACTTCATTAAGAAAATGTATACTTTATGCCGTTTATAATACGGAAAAACGTATTTTTAACCAAGTTTCAAATTAAATTGCTTTTAGTTTCGAGTTAAATAGACTATAATTTTGCGCCAATGGTTATAGTTATAAGCAAAAACAATCTTTAAATTATGAAAACAATTAAAAATATTTTTTTTTTTACATTTGCGCGTTTATAGCATTAGTAGTAAAAAGAAACTGTATACCTTTTAAACTTATTTTCTGGATTCAAATTGCTTAAGTAAAATGTTTACTGATGTGTTTGAAACAATTAAAAACGGAAAAAATATTCAATGTTATTATTGTCATCGATTCACTTCCATATTTTGCATCAAATAATATGAAAGCGACTAATGTCGATTTTAATGGTGCCAAAAAAGAACTGTTTTTCGTTTTCTTTTGCAAGTTGGTTTTGAACTGATAGTTTAATTGAAGGGAATTCGTTAACTTCTTTTCTTTTTATATCGAAACAAAGAAACAAACGAAAATGCAAATACAAATATAGTATTTCTCATTATAAGCCTAACTTTAACTTGTGAGTCACCAGTGTAGAAACAGCCTAACCAACAAATAAACAAGTTTATGAACAGACCCAAAAAGTTTGAATCTTGTTTAAAAACTTTAGAAGTATAAATATAAAAAGCATATTGATTTAACCAGTATTTGCGGCATCAGATTCATTTTAATAAATGTTTCTGAATGTTTTTAAACGTGTTGTAAATATTACAGTTGTTTTATTAAATAAAATTCCAATATGTAACACGGCAATCAGTTTATGATTTTTTTTTTAAGTTTCACGTTTCCCCTTAAACTCATGAGCTGTGGTGGATTTCGTTCATGAAATGAGGTAGAATTCTCCCGAATAAGGATATGTTCATAAATGCACGCTAAGCTACGATCACACTTGTATTTTCAGCTGGTACGCCATTCTCGTAATAGAAGCAAAATCGGAACTTATATATATATATATTTATTGGAAATATATTTTTATTTCGTGTTTTTTCAAAGAATATTTTAGTTTTTTTCATATATTTTTTGGTTCGGGAGACGGATTTTTGTGCGAATAACTGTTTGATAATTTCTTAATATTAAGAGTTGTAATGAAATTACAATTTTTTTCAGTTTGGAATGTTTCTTTTTGTAATTGGCACTTTAAACAAATTATTTCAATTATTTCTTGTATATTCTTGTATAATTTATATTGAACTAGAACACAACAAAGATAATGTTTCGCTGCATGAATGTTTGCATTTCGGGTACTAGGAAACCACATTTAAATGTCAAATAGCCATACGTAAGCACCAAATATATGTGCATTCATATGTAACCACATCTAATGCAACCCTTCTGGTTACATTTGCACATGTGCCTTTTTGGGTAAACATGCGGTGTACCTACTACCGAAATATTCGTGGATATAACAACATCGCTAAATATTGCGCTAGTAACACAAATACACCATTGGTACGGGACGTCAGAGACACATTCGCATGTGGTTTTTTATATTCCGTGTACTACATTCTTAAGTTTTGCTTTTAGTATTTAGAGGTAAATTTCTTACCCCAAATTTCTTTTTACACCAAAACAAACAAACGAAAACGCAACTAGTGAAGTAATGAGTTACTGGTGTAGGAACAGCCTCACCAAAAAATAAACGAGTTTGTGAACAGACCCAAAAACCTGATGATTTTGAAAAAGGCGGGAAAATGAATCCACCCCTCAGCTTAGGTGAGAGTGTGTGCAGTTTTCCTTTGTTCTCACGCACACTTTTTCACCTAAGCTGAGATCAGCTGATGTCGAAGCTTGTAGGTAACGTCAAATAAAATGACAGGATTACCCTCTCTGTTAGCTCCTCTGTGATCACGGATAACTAAACGAACCTAATACAATTTCAGATATGTATCTATCTTTCTCTGTCAATCTTTTGTTCTATTACTTTTGTACTTCGATTTCTTTCTTTTAATAAAGCATAAATATATGTATAGCTAAATTGTGTATTATATATTATTTGGAAGTACCTAGTTATTTTTTGAAACTTGTGAAGTTTGTATACAAGGAAAGTCGGCACGGTTGCCATTTCCAAAAACATCTGAAAGTGCTTCAATTGGTGTACTGGACCTAGTACACACGGATGTCTGCGGACCTATGGAAGTGGTCAGCCTGAGTGGCTATCGATACATACTCACATTCATCGACGACTTCAGCAGATTTACAACAACATTTTTGATGCGGCAAAAATCAGATGTCTTCGACAAAATAAAGGAATATGTGAATGCAGCAAACACTCAATTCGGACGAAAAGTGAAGTTTTAAGGTCCGACCGTGGAGGTGAATATCCGGGCAAAATGTGCAGCAGTATCTAAGGCAACAAGGAATTAAATCTGAATTCACAGTAGCGTACTCTCCACAGCAAAACGGGGTTGCTGAAAGGCAGAACAGGGCACATACACCCAAAATAGATTACCAACAAAGGCGACAGAAACTACACCTTTTGAACTTTGGTATGGATCTAAACCGGACTTCAAATACTTCCGGACCTTCGGTGAAATATGTTATGCGCACATTCCTAAAGAAAAACGAAGAAAGTGGGACAACAAGTCGGAGTGTTTGGTTTTTGTTGGGTATGACTCAAATTCAAAATCATATAGGCTTCTTAACACCAATTCGAAAAAGATAACCATCAGGAGGTGAAGGAGCAACAAAACAGAAGTACGTTCCAGAAATTAAAGTTTCTAAAAAGAATGCAGGAGTTCATCAAAATATTCAAGAAAATAAACTAACGAAGACGACATATTCGAAGTTTCGGACGAAAAAAGGATGTTGACATCTTGGACACAAATTCGAGTGCTGAAAGCGTATTTTATGGTTTTGACGAGACTTCGGAAGACTCCCAAATCGAAACAGATGATAATGGAACTACAGAGCAGAGAATTTCAATCAGGTCAACAAAAGGAAAGCCTCCAAACAGACTTATCCACACCTATAGTTTCCACTTCGAATCAGAACTGACAGTTCGAAAAAAAGGTGTGTTCGGAAAACTGAGTGCTTAATAAATGTCCCTTTCTCTGTAATGGAAGCAGGTACACAAAATGTACACCTTTTTTTTATATTTAGTAAAAAATGCAAAAAAAATCAATATAGCGACGCAATTTAGCATTTATAACTGTGGCCACTAAGTGCGACACTGCGACGACACACTTTCAATTCAATTTTCTTTGATTTATGTCTAAAAACAAAACATACCAGAACATGCAGTGTATTAGTGTTTATAAAATGAAAATCGCTTCATGTGTTTTTGTTTAGTAGATAGATAGTGTCAAACAATTTTTTTTTTAATTATTTAAATCGAAATTGTGCATTTTTTGAATTTTGTTATTCTTTAATAATTCCTCGTGTTAATATTTATATAGAATAAAAATGTTATAAATACTAAGCATATTTCAACGTAGAGGAAAAAGTCTTTACTTATTTCTGTGTTTTGTTTGTTCTTCGAACTTTGATAACCTTTAATAATTCCTCGTGTTAAGATAAATAAAATTAAAATGCTAGGTATAAATACTAAACATTTGCAAGTAGAGGAAGAAGTTTTTATTTGTGTGTTTTGTTTGGTCCATAACCATATAAAATAAAATAAAAATGTTATAAATACTAAGAATATTTCAACGTAGAGGAAAAAGTCTTTACTTATTTCTGTGTTTTGTTTGTTCTTCGAACTTTGATAACCTTTAATAATTCCTCGTGTTAAGATAAATAAAATAAAAATGCTAGGTATAAATACTAAACATTTGCAAGTAGAGGAAGAAGTTTTTATTTGTGTGTTTTGTTTGGTCCACCTCCTGTTCCTTTTTTATACATTTTGTATGCTTATATGTACGTAGCACTTTTGATCCATCACACCTATTTACCTACGTACATTAGGCATAATTTTGTTTTGTTTTTTATTTGTTGCTTTGTTCCTGAAACATAAACATAAACTCTATTTTGCTTTTGTTGATGAAAAACAAAAAAAATCTTACAACTCCCGCTTCGTTCTATCTCGTTCACCTCCAAAAAATTAATGGAAATATTAGCTGTCAATGAAAAGAAATTCCACACGGAATAAGTACTTACAATAAGGCAGTTTTTTTTTCGAACATGAACAATTTTTTACACGAAACTCAAAATAAGGGAACAGTGAAATGGGATTTTTTCCGTGTGGAATTTTGCTCCCGTGGAACTCACAATAGGTGTGATCAACGAGATCAACGTACTCAAGACAATTAAAGAAGCTGATCCAAAGAACTTTAAGGAAGCAATAGCTTGTGACAAGGCCGAGTTCTGGAAGCTTGCGATGAAGGATGAAATTAAATCCTTAACGCAGAATAGAACTTGGGATCTGACGATTTTGCCGGCTGACAGAAAGGCAATTGGGTGCAAATGGGTCTTTAAATCCAAGGAAGATTCAAGAGGAGAAGTTATTTACAAGGCTCGCTTGGTAGCGCAAGGATTTCTCCAGCGCCATGGAGTTGACTATGATGAAACATTTGCGCCAGTTGTACGTCAAACTACTTTGCGAACTTTATTGACTGTTGCTGGCAATAGAAAAATTCATGTTGTGTATCTGGATGCCAAGACAGCATTTCTCAACAGTGATCTTGAGGAAAGAGTCTATATGCGGCAACCAATTCGTGGAAGAAAATAAAGAACACCAAGTGTGAAAATTGAACAAGACAATCTATGGACTGAATCAGCAACGCTCTTCTTGAAAATGGATTTTGTAAGAGCAGTGTTGATGGAGCAATGAAAATTACGTTGGACTGGAGGTAAACCGAAATAAAGATGGACATTTTTCAGTAAGTCAGACAACCTATATAAAGGTTTTAAAGGTGCCAATGGATCCAAGTTACGGAAATTGAAATGCTGATGCTGAAACTTATGCTTATGCGACAATGAAAATTACCAAAAGTTTAGTGGATGTTTTCTATATATTGCAATAAGTTCAAGGCCAGATATTGCTGCAAGTATAAGCATACTTTCCTCAAAGGTTTCAAGACCTTCAACGGAGGATTGAAACGAACTTAAAAGAGTTGCTAAGTAATTGAAGGGATCGTGTGATCTGAAACTGGTTCTTTGTGAACAAGGCATTGAAGATAAGCTTATTGGATATGCAGATGCCAGCTAGGCAGAAGACCGTAAAGAGCGGAAATCAAATTCTGGCTACATATTTAAGGTTTTTGGTGGAGCGGTAAGTTGGACATGTCGAAAGCAAACATGTGTGGCCTTGTCTTCAACAGAATCAGAATTCATCGCTTTAGCAGAAGCAAGCTGTGAAGCAGTATGGCTGAAGCGATTGCTTGAGGGAAAAAAAAAAGATATGTTGGCGGATCTTCTCACTAAACCACTATCGTCAAATAAGCTTATTGATCTGAGGAGAAAGGGTGGATTATTCGAACACGTTTGAAGAGGAGTGTTGGAGAAACAAACGTGTTACAAACGAACCTAATATAATTTCAGATATTTATCTATCTTTCTCTGTCAATCTTTTGTTCTATGATTTTAATTTTTTATTTCAACTGTTGTTAACTCGTGATAATTATTAAAAACTGTCTGTGTGAAAAATAAATCGTCTGTAATCCAAAAAATAAGTGATATCGCATACCTATCTAGTGTTGAATAATTTATAATTTTTCCTTTCTTCCAAGGGATAGTAAATTGTGTTTGTCATTTTGTTTTGCGGAGGTTAAGTGGCAATCATAAATTCGTCTTCTTAATTGCCAAATATTGAAGAATACTTTTAGGCAGTGAATTTGTATATTCATAAAGTAAAAAACATTGCATATTTACTGGCTAAAAATTAAAGTAAATTTAAAAATACAGTGCTGTCTACTATTATCTAAACTTTTCGAATTTAGCTTGTTGTACGTGTACCACTAATATAATGGCAAGCTTCTTTACTTTTCTCCAATGAAATCCTGGACGAAGAGCAATCTATTCTGTGTAGTGTATATGTAATGCTTCATACCATCTGAGTTGTGCAAAAATTGATGTCTCAACTTTTGAAATTATCAATGCATTTTCTAATTTGCATTATTTCTGTGATAACTGTAACTTTGGTAAATCTGTATCGCTATATTCAAAAGTTGATGAAAACTCATCCCAGCTCTTAGAACCTAAAAGCTTAATAAATGAAGTCAAGACTACAGTAGAGAGTTTGGTGAGAATTTCGCCCATTACTAGAAGTTCCACCAAAAGAAAGGCTGCAATGCAAAGTGGACCTTCAAGTTAGAAGCAAAATGTGGAAGGTGTTATTGTAGACAAACCAGATGCTCTAAAGAACACTCATCAAATAGTTCCACAGCCAAATGAGGAAATGAATGTAGCTATACAAAACTCTCCGATGGATACTGAACGGAATTCTATATCTGATACCGTTCTCCCTATTTTAAAGCTTATACCGAAACCAAAAATCAATTTTTCTTTCGAGATTTGATGCTTCAACGACTGAAGTTGATATTGAAAACTATGTAAAAGCACTTACAAAAGTAGAAGATCTAAGTGGAATAACGTGTTTTAAGTTTAAATTTAAAAATGAAAGAGCAATCGCGTCTTTTAAAGTTAATGTTCCTCCTAATCTATTTGATGTTGTTGTGAATACAATTGTTCGAGAGTTTGAATCTCGCCCACGTGTACCGCGTATTACTGTTGAACCTGAGCAACTACGTATCCCAATTAATTGTTCGTTTTTTTAAAAGTCTAAAATCTGTATTCATTTACTACCATAACACAAGTGGAATGAAAGCCGAGCTGAGAGACTTGTACCTTAAATCTTTTAATATTGAATCCGATGTGTTAATTTTAAGTGAAACATGGCTAACTGATACTGTTGTTGATAATGATATTTTGTGTAGTACTTATACTGTTTTTCGTCATGGTCGAAATGCTGAAACGAGTGATAAATCTATTGGTGGCGGTGTTCTCATTGCCCTTAAATCTACGTTCCACTCTAAAGAAATACATTCACTCCATACAGACATTGAGTTTATATGTGTTGAATCTGTTATATGTGGTAAAACATTTCTGTTTTCTTGTTCTTATGTTCCAGCTAAATCATCAAATATCATCAAATGAAATTTACAAAAAACATGCGGGAGCAATTTCACATGCTGTCAAAAAATCTCCCGACGCCATATTATTTATAATGGGGGAATTTAATCTTCCAAAAGTAAGGTTGATACCTGACCCTGAAGGAGGATCTTTTTTTGTACTAGTTCTACCTGAAACTTTAAATGATGATTCTTACACATTTGTTGATGAGTGTTGTGTTAATGGTATTGTACAAATAAATAATGTTAAAAACAGGAACGAGAGAACTCTGGATCTAGTGTTCACTGATTCGCCTGAACTAATCATGTTGAAGTGGGTGATAACTTCCTGTTTGCTGATTCTGAACATCATACTCCAATTGATATTGCATACTTCCTTAAAAAACTTGAAAAAACCTTTAAAAACTTCCAGAACTTATAAGCTTGACTTCAAAAAAATGAATGAAACTATGTTTTTGGAACTTTTTGAATCGTATGACTGGAATGTTATGTTTTCGGACTCTGATATCAATAGATGTTGTGCTGCCTTTTATGTTCATTTAAATAACTGTTTATCTGCCTGTTCTCCGCTAACAAAAGTCCCGATTGATATTGAAAGATGACCATGGTACAAAGGATATTCGATCTCTTTGAAATATAAAAACTAAGCTTTTTAGAAAATACCAATCATCGTTATCTGTGACTGATTATGTAAAATATAGTGCTGTCCGGAGGGATCTTCCATTTAAATTAAAAATGTCGAACCTAAATTATGTCAATAAAATTCAACAAGAAATTTCCGATAGTCCTCAAACTTTATGGAACTTCGTTAGAAAAAAGAGGAAAGAATCTAAATTTCCATCTGTAATGAACTTCTGTGATAATTCTTCCAGTGAGACAATTACGATCTGTGATATATTTTCTGACTTCTTTCAACAAGTTTACAAAAAATCTGACTCATGTGATAACAATAGTTGTGATACTTTTAATAACAATGTGCAATACTTCCTTCAACTTAACTTTCCAACCCCGATAATAAATGAAGCTGTGATAAAGGAATATATTTTAAGACAGAAGAACTCAATGTTTTATGGACCTGACGGAATTCCATCTTGTATCGTTAAACAGTTTATGTTTGTCTTAGTTCACCCATTGTGTTATTTATTTAACTTATCGCTTAAAATTGCTGTTTTTCCGGAGCAGTGGAAATCGTCATTTATTTTACCCTTACATAAAAAAGGATATAAATGTAAAGTTGATAACTACAAAGGCATTGCTAATCTATCTTGTATTCCGAAAATGTTCGAAAACATCTTATGTGATTCTGTCAAGCATAATTGGAAGCAATTGATTTCTCCTCATCAGCATGGCTACGCAGAAGGTAAATCGACAACAACTAATTTAATTGACTTCTGCTCCGAAACTATAATAAAGAGCCAGGATGGGTTACAAATTGATGTAATCTACTTGGATTTTGCAAAAGCGTTTGGATTTCCTAAGTGGTTCTTAGTATGGCTTACTGTCTCGGTGAAAGAACTCAATTTGTACTATTTAACCTCCTTTATTTATGTTATTTATTAACGATAACGTGTAATGTGTTATCTCGTGCAAGGATTATCATGTTTGCGGATGATACTAAACTTTTCCTGTCTTTCAAGAATCATGAAGAAGCACAAATTCTTCAAAGTGACTTGCTAAAAATATATGACTGGTGCACAAAAAATTACATTGAGTTAAACTTGTCAAAATGCAAAGTAATGACATTTACTCGAAAAATATCTCCTTTGATAGCATTCAAGGTTGAATAACTATGTTTTCATTTCATCAACAATTAATTTTTAAAATTGAAAATAAGTACATATTGTAAATTGTTTTAAATATTGTAACTTGAATGAAAGAAATTAAATTAATAAATTAATAAATTAAATAATAAACTATAACATTGCTGATAATTTTTTAGAACGTGTTAGTTATTTTTGTGATCTGGGTGTTATTTAAGATATTAAGCTATCTTTCAAAAATCACTGCGACTATTTAATTAATAATGCAAATCGTAAGCTAGGGTGCATACGACGGTGGGCAACTGATTTCAATGACCCACATAAACTCAAAATTCTTTATTATGCTCTAGTAAGATCTGGACTTGAATATTGTAGCAGTGTATGGTGTCCACGTTATACTTCAAATATAGTTCGGATTGAATCAGTACAGAAAAAGTTTCTGCTGTATGCACTTCGAAATCTACCCTGGAACAGAGATGAACACTTACCTCCTTATATAAATCGCTTAAAACTTATTAATCTTGAAACATTAAGTAAAAGACGAACTATAATTAATGTACTATTTGTTTTTAATATTTTAACTACTAAAATAAACTCAAGTGAATTATTATATAAAGTCAATATAAATGTCCCAAATCGATTTTTTCGAAACTATGAACTTCTAAACTTAAGATTTAATAGAACTGTCTATGGTCAACATGAACCTCTCTTTGCAGCATGTGTTGATTTCAACAAATATTGTGACTTCATAAACTTTAACATTCTAACACTATACCATCTTTCTTAAAAAATTTAGTACACTAAGAATTTTGTATCTAAAGGCTAAGAATTTGTTTTTTTTGTAGATAAATAAATAAATAAATAAATAAAACTATTACTTTTGTACTTCGATTGGATTTTTAACCGACACTACACAGTATTAAATTTTTCTCTCTGATTGTTTCTTTAACTAAGTTGTGTATTATATATTATTTGGAAGTACCTAGTTATTTTTGCGCTAAATCATCTGCAACAGGTTATGGGCCCAGGTTCCAGAATATAAGTAAAATATTATTTCGCTAAGGAAAATTAAAAAGCATCTACGAGATACCTACATATAAACTACAATGGCGGAGCGGCGTTTTTCTATAAAGAAACTTGGCAGTGAAAACTATTTGATTTGGAAATATAAAATAGAGATGCCGTTGATAAAGGAAGGGCTATGGAGTTTTGTGTCTGGGACCAAACCAGATCCTATCACCGCTGAGTGGACTACCAAAGACAATGAGGCTCGGGCAACAATTGCTTTGACTGTAGAAGACAACCAGCTGCCGCATATTCGAAAAGCAACCTCATTCAAGGAAGCGTGGAAAAGTCTAAAGAACTACCACGAAAGGAGCACCTTAAGCAATTAAGTGCAGTTAATGCGAAAAATCAGCACTCTACGGGTTGAAGAAGGTGGAAATGTTGAGGCGCATATTGCTGAAATGGTTGATTTGTTCGAACGTCTGGCTGCGATTGTTGAGGAAAAATTAACTGAGCAGTGGAGTGTGGCAATGTTGCTGAGTAGCTTGCCAAGAAGCTATGACACTCTTATTACAGCATTGGAGACGCGTATAAACAAAGAAAACGAGCTTACATTTGATGTTGTACAGTCGAAGCTTTTGGAAGAATACAGGCGAAGGCAGAATCCAAAAACAGAACAGCATGAAAATGCAATGAAGGTACCAAAATATAATCCCCAAGCACACACATCATCGTCGTTATCGTCAGAATGCTATTATTGCCACCAAAAAGGACATTTAAAAAAGAACTGCCGTCAGTATAAACAATGGAAAAACAAGAAGCAGCATGCCAACTACACCACGATGTCCCCGGATTATTTTAGTCTTCTTACATCTTCAGGTAATGTTTCAGGCTGGATCTTGGATTCTGGTGCTACTTGTCACATTACAAATGTGAAAGATTTTTTCGTAAGTTTTGACTCATCAATATAAAATAGAATTCTTAGAAAACAAAAATTCTAAGGCTACTGCTGTAATTGAAAACGTTAAATTTGTTCCAAAGATTCAAGGCAATTTGCTCTCTGTATCTTGTTTGGTTGAAAAAGGATGTTGAGTAGTGTTCACAGATATGGTTTGTGAAATCTGGAAAGCTGATGTTCAGATTGCAGTAGCTGATGTTATTTCTCTTATGTATGTGTTGCACCAGCCAAAAAAAGTTTTTGTTGCGGTCCATAAAGAAAATTGCATACATCAGTGGCATCGATAACTTGACCATAGAGACGAAGATGCAATCAAATCCATAAAAGCACAGCAAATGGGTTCTGGTTTGTCAATTCAGAATTGCAGTGTAAAAGAAACTTGTGAAGTTTTTATACAAGGAAAGTCGGCACGGTTGCCATTTCCAAAGACATCTGAAAGTGCGTCAATTGGTGCACTGGACCTAGTACACACGGATGTCTGCAGACCTATGGAAGTAGTCAGCCCGAGTGGTTATCGATACATAGTCACATTCATCGACGACTACAGCAGATTTACAAAAACATTCTTGATGCGGCAAAAATCAGATGTCTTCGACAAAATAAAGGAATATGTGAATGCAGCGAACACTCAATTCGGACGAAAAGTGAAAGTTTTAAGGTCCGACCGTGGAGGTGAATATATGGGGCAAAATGTGCTGCAGTATTTAAGGCAACAAGGAATTAAATCTGAATTCACAGCAGCGTACTCTCCACAGCAAAACGGGGTTGCTGAAAGGTGGAACATACACCCAAAATAGATTACCAACAAAGGCGACAGAAACTACACCTTTTGAACTTTGGTATGGATCTAAACCGGACTTCAAATACTTCCGGACCTTCGGTGAAAGATGTTATGCGCACATTCTTAAAGAAAAATGAAAAAAGTGGGACAACAAGTCGGAGTGTTTGGTTTTCGTTGGGTATGACTCAAATTCAAAAGCATATAGGCTTCTTAACACCAATACGAAAAAGATAACCATCAGCAGAGATGTTGGTTCTTTGCAAAATTCAAATACTGATGGAGGTTGTTACGTTCCGCGAACGCAAGTAAAACGACTTTTCTTTTTGGTTGTTAAAATGAGAGTGACTCAAACTCTGTTCATTATTTCCTTCGTTACCTATTCCGAAACCTAGATCACCACTTCCAGGTCAACCACGCATTCTACTTTACTTCACTTGCATTGACACAGTTACAGTTTCTTTATTTAAACAACGAATGCTCCATATGTTATTATTGACATACTTGCACTCCATGGGTCAGCATTGTTTATGTTTGCAATATGACCCATGTCGTTGTTTTACTGTTTGGTTGACATAGTTCGATTGCTGTTCCCTTTAAAGTGTAACATATGACACATGAGGAACCTTTAGCAATAATCGAACTATGTCATGTGTCTTGCAAGCGATTCTTGGAAATTGTGTGTGGTCTCCAGTTTAATGGCACAACACTCCTCCCCCCCTAAAATAAGAAAGGCGTACGAGGTGACGAGTGAGATCTTTCGGCTTCAGGTGCGAAAGTAAATAATTCACAGGTCTTTATCACAACATTGTATTTATTAAATTGCAATTTTTTTTTTTTTTTTTTTTTACCTACTTATAATTTAATACATACATATTTTTCAATTTTTGTTTTCTCTTTGTTTGTTGACGTTTTTTTTTTTTTTATAAGTTTTGTTTTTTTTTTTTTATAATGTTTAGGTTGCATTTTTGTTTTGTTTTTTTTTTTTGTTTGTTTACAAGTTATTATACCTGCGATGTTTTTTCAAGGTCAGGTGTTACATTCAATTCAGTATCGTTTAAATTTTCTGTTGATTTTTTGTTAAATGTACATTTTATTTTAATTATTGTTTTAAATATTACGTATAAAGCTAGAACTACAAGAACAAGAAAAATAATGGAAACAGAAAATTGAGCATGTTCATGTGTGACATGGAATAACAAATTATTTTGCTTTAACAAATCTTTAATACTTATGCTATAATTATCTAAATTCAGTTTTTCTATATGGGTGGTATGGGGTGAAATTTGGGATAAATTTGTGGGAATTACTATGTTCTTAGGTATGGTTTGTTCTTCTAAAAAGTATGAAATAGGAGTTTTATTTTGTATGGTATTTGATGCTTGGAGGTAAACTTCTTTTGTTATTGCTTTACAAAATGGGTCTACACTCAGAATTCCACTGTCAGATATTGTGATCGTTTTTGGTTCGTCTCCGCACAAAATCCTAACGTTTGTTGGCTTTGGCATAACATACAACCATGAATTCTTACTCATTAGATTGAACCAAACTTCTTGTTCAAGCGCAAATATTTTTGTTTCACAATTAGCATAGTTTTGCATGTGTTTAAAAATGTTGCTAACATTGTTATGATGGTTATGATGATATTACTAGAAATGAGAACAACACCGATATTGTATAAGTATTTGAGTGTTGTACTTATTTTTTGTGAGTGTGTGTGAGTGTAAATTGAGTGTGCTTGTGTTTAAATTGTTGTGTGTGTTATGTCTCTTTGGATATAGTGTTTTATGAGGTTATTGTGAACAAGTTTTTCTTTTCTGCCTACTTTTATTCTTGAGTTTTCTGAGGACAATACTTCAGTTATTTCGTATGGTCCTTCAAAAATTGGGGATAACTTTTTATTAGATCGATTTTTGATTTCCATTAGTACTTTGTCACCTACTTTATAGCTTATCTGACTAGAGTTTTTATCATAGTACACTTTAGATTTTTCTTTAGCCTTAATTTGATTACTGCGAATTAACTCATAACCGATTTGCATTTTCGCCTTCATTTCTGAGACATAATCATCGTAGTTATAGGTTGGTTGTACGCTTCTATTCAGCGTAGAAGGAATTGGTGCTTCAAAACCGAAAAGAACTTCGAATGGACTGTAGTTCGTGCTGGAGTGTGGGGTTGTGTTGTAGCAAAATATAGCATACTCCAGATAATTATCCCAGTTCGACTGATCCTTGCTTGCATAGTTTCTGAGGTAGTCACCTAATGTTCTGTGTGACCTTTCGAGGGCACCATTTGATTGTGGATGGTATGGACTAGTTTGAGTTTTATTGATTTTTAAAATTTTGCAAACATTTTTAAATAATTCACTAGTAAAGTTAGTTCCTTGATCTGTGAGAATGGTTTGGGGAATTCCATAAGTACAAACTATTTTCTTTACAAGTGCTTCGGCCACAGTTCTTGCTTCTTGATTTGGTATAGCTATGGCTTGTGCAAATTTCGTCAAATCGTCTTGGAATGTCAGTATGTACTTGTTTTCATTTTCTGTTATAGGAAGTGGTCCCACTATATCGAGAGCTATTCTTTCGAATGGAGTTTTTGCTGTTGTTGTGATGACCATTGGTAGTTTGTTACGTGCATACAACTTATTCTTTTGGCAAAGTTCACATGACGCAATGTAATGTTTTATATCTTCATACATATTTTTCCATTTGTATGTCTTTTTTATTCGTTTGAGTGTACGTTTGACTCCTTGATGACCTCCTAAAGGTGTGTCATGAAATTCATGTAAAATTTTCTTAATCTCCTCTGGACTAGAGACTTCGACAATGTTCTGACTTACATCTTGTTGATTTGGTAAGTTTTTGCTATTACTACGTGTTATCACATTAACTTCAGCTGTTTTCATACGGGAGAGAGCGTCTGCGTTTGTGTTCAAACGACCTGCTTTATGAGAAACTGTAAAATCATATTCTTCAAGTTTAATGCGCCAGCGCATTATTCTCGAGGAAGGATCCTTAAGGTTGAACATCCACACAAGTGGTTTGTGGTCAGTAATTGTTTCAAAGTGTCGTCCGTAAACGTATGGTCGGAAATGAGTTACTGCCCAAACAACTGCTAAAGCTTCTTTCTCTATGGTAGAATAGTTTTTTTCTGATTTATTTAATATTCTGCTGGCAAATGCTATAGGTAAATCGTTTTCATAGGTATCTTTCTGTGACAATACTGTACCTATTGCTTCATTACTGGCATCAGTTGTGATATAGAAAGTTTTTTCAAAGTTAGGATATTGTAGGATAGGGGGTTCGACAATTGCTTGTTTTAATTGTTTGAATGATTCATCGCAAAATGCATCCCATTTGAAGACTACATCTTTGCGCAGGAGTTTATTTAGGGGATTTGCTATTTTAAAAAAGTTTTGTATAAACTTTCTGTAGTATCCTGCTACTGATATTTTCTGGGTCGGGTTTTACACCTGATTCAGAGATGACATGTCCTAAATACATGACTTCTTTTTCTAAAAATTTGCATTTGTCTAACTGCATTTTCAGATTGTAGTTATCCAGAGCTTGAAATACCTCAATTAATTTTTTATTGTGGTCATCTAAATTTTTCCCGTATATCATTATGTCATCTAGATAAACTAAACATTTTATACCTTGTAGCCCTGTAAGGACTTTATTCATCAACCGTTGAAAAGTTGGAGGTGCATTACGTAAACCGAATGGCATTCTGTTAAACTCAAAATGTCCGTTTGGTGTGCTGAATGCTGTTTTCGCTTTGTCTTCCTCATTAACTTCAATTTGATGAAATCCACTGGCTAGGTCCAGTGTTGTAAAGTATTTTGAATCACCCAATTGTCCCAAGATGTCTTCGATGTTAGGTATTGGATACGCATCCGCGATTGTAACTTCGTTAAGTTTTCTGTAGTCTACTACTACTCTCCACTTCTGTTTTCCTTTCTTTGGCACGACTAGAAGAGGGGCATTCCATGGACTTGAACTTGGTCTAATTATTTCCTCCTGCAACATTTTGTCTACTTGATTATTTATTTCATTTGTGTGAATTTGTGCTAATCGATATGGTCTAATGTTAACTGCGGGTAGATTTGGGTTTGTCTTTATTTGATGTGTAATCCCAAAGGTAGTTGACAGGGTATCACCATCGAGAAAAAATAAATGATTATATTTACGGCAGATATCAATCACCGATTTCTTTTCTTCGCTATTTAAATGATCTAGTGGAAGTTGGTTTTGTATTTTACTCAATCTGTCGTTTATATAAGTTTGAGTATCGAATGAATTTAGATTATAGATATAGTAATCATTACTATTTACAAGTTCTAAATTTAAGTCTTGTAAGACAACATCTTCATTGTTGGCATTTAGAATGGATATATATATATATCCGTTTGAAGGTTCAGTTATAGCTGAAGAGGTATAAACTTGAGGGCGAATTTCTTGTGAAAAATATATTTGATTTGTAGGTTCACGGATAGGTCCGTATTTGATTATTTTTTCAGATCTAGCAGGTATGGTAACAGACTTTCGCTTACTAATGAAATGTGTTGTATATCTTTTACCTTTGAAGTGGTATATAAGAGTATTATCTTTAAATTTAGTATGGCATTAAAATTTCGAAATAAGTCTTCACCTAAAATTCCGTCTTGTGTTATTGGAAAATGTTCAGGCACTACATGAAATAAGTATTTAAGATTAATTCCAGGTGTTATTTCTATATTCAGAAGCAGTGTGCCTAATGTTGATGTGGGAGTATTACCTATGCCTTTTAGTTCAGTAATTTTGTTAGTATGAACCCAAAGCTCTTTATTTAATTTATTTATTTTTATTAAACTCAGGCTTGCACCTGTGTCTAAAAGCATAATGTTTTGGTTGGAGATAGTATCTTTAGAAATTATATTAATTTCGCTTTTGAAACTAGAAGCATTATTTAAACATCCTATATGAGCAACAGGTTTGGATTTTTCGTTAAAATTTTGCGATTTTGAAAGAGTATGCGAATGTTTGTCATAATAATTATTTAGATCAGAGCTCAATGGTCCGCTTAGGAAGTCTTGCAGATTATTTATTTGCGCGGTACTTCTATTTTGCGTGTGATTTTGGTTTAGTATCATATTTGCTTTTTTCGTATTGTTATACTTAGGACTTGGAGGAACATTATACCTTTTTTGGTTAAAATTTGGCAACTCTACGTTTTTGTTTCTGAAAAGATTGGAATATGTAGATATTTTTTTTAAAGAGTTGTCTTCGGTTGACTTTGGATTTGGAATAGAGAATCTGGGATTTGGATGCAGTGATTCTGATTTCGAATTTTCATTTTGAGGCTGTGAACGAAATGGATTGGACTTTTGGCTATGAGACAGTGGATTCAGAGAAAGGGGATTCAGTGGATTCAGAGGAATTGAATCTTCCTTATGAGATTTTTGACGCAGTGTATTTATACAAATTGAATCTTCTTTTTGAGATTCTTGAGGCAGTGGATACAGAGAAAATGAATCTTCTTTTTGAGATTCTTGACGCAGTGGATACAGTGAAAATGAATCTTCTTTTTGAGATCCTTGACGCAGTGGATACAGTGAAATTGAATCTTCTTTTTGAGATTCTTGACGCAGTGGATACAGAGAAAATGAATCTTCTTTTTGAGATTCTTGACGCAGTGGATACAGTGAAAATGAATCTTCTTTTTGAGATTCTTGACGCAGTGGATACAGTGAAATTGAATCTTCTTTTTGAGATTCTTGACGCAGTGGATACAGAGAAAATGAACCTTCTTTTTGAGGTTCTTGACGCAGTGGATTTAGAGTTTTAGTTGTATTATAGTAATTTCCACACCTTAATTCATGTGTTTTACCTGGTTCCGGGTGTTGGTCGGGCCAGGTCTTTGCTCGTTTCCCGAATTTTGTGTTCCGCGTTGGTTGTCTTGCCTGCTGTTGTTATATTGTCTTTTTCTGCATTGGTCTATCGTGTGACCCAGATTTTTGCAGTAACGACATGAAATATTATTTTGTACGTTATTGACTCTCACAGGCTGACTAGTATTTGGACTCGACCTGTAAGTTCTATTGTCCCTTGGCTGAAGACGACACTCTGTTGTATTGTGTGTCTTCGTTCGGCAGTGGTGACAATATTTGTTGTCAACAGTGATATTAGATAGGAGTTTTTCTTCTTCCATCGCAATATCTAGAGCTTCGTCTAAGTCATTGCATCTGGCGCTTTTCACCAAAGTTTTTAACTGTGGTATCAACCCATTGCAAAAACTATTTAGAATAGTTTTTGTATTTAAACTCCTGATGGCTGTATTAGCAGCGTTGTCCCCCGTACTGGCATTGGCATTATTCAGTTCATCAAACAAGGCATAAGCTCTTTCTGCGTAAGAGCTCACAGATTCCTTGTAACCCTGTTTGAATTGAAAAACTTCAGTCTGTATAATTTGTACAGACCTAGTTCTTCGGAAATTTTTGATAAGAGCCTCTTTTAACTCTGCCCAGGCATTATTATTGTTATATTTGATTATAACATTATATGCCCGGCTTGTTAATTTCGATTTGACAATATCAAGAAGCTCAGCCTTATCGGTTGAGTCGGGTTCCATGGAGGTTTTGTTTGATTGCAGGTCTACTAATTGAATAAACCTATCTAAATCTTTCGCACTTCCATTAAACTCAGGTATGAGTTTTATGGCTTGGGCTGATCTGAGAGTCATTATTTTGGGTGGACAAAAGATAGAATTTGACTTAATCTCAATCGGGGCGAGAGGCGGTATGGGTTTTTGTTTTGTTTCGAGCCTAGGAAGATCACTTTCTGATGATCTTCGGGTACGCGGAATTTTTCTAGTTCTTAATGAAATATTTAAATTCAATTCAGACATATATATTTGAACGAATTTAAACGAAATTGTACCAGATTTGTATGAGGATAAGGAAAAGGGACAGTGTATAAATTAATTAGGTACCAAAAGAAAAACTGGTTACATCAATAACAAAAATATTTAAATGTCAAGAATAAAAATATATAAATATAAGTACGTCAAAAAACAAATTAAATAAATAATTTTATATAAATAATATTTATTATTTCTTACAATAACATTGTTGATGCCTCTTGATGTGTTGAAATGATGTTGATGTTGATGTTGATGTTGATTTTGATGTTGATTTTGATGTTGATTTTGATGTTGATTTTGATGTTGATTGCCTCGGCGTGGCAATTTCTTCCTTCCTTCCTTCTTTCGACCACAGGAAATCGCTTACCTCTGTGGGATATTGTACACTTTTTTTTTCACTCTTTTATTTATTTTTCACTATTTTCCGGCACTATATTTTCTTTTTTTTTTTATGTTGAATTCTTGTTTGAATTTTGAATTTTGTTTTTTGATCTAGCACTTTTTCTTTGTATGTATAAATATTTACTTTGAATTTAGAACCGGGTTTTTTTTTCGGGATTCAAATCAGATGCTTTGATTTGAAAATCCCACCGCTGCCACCAAATGTTACGTTCCGCGAACGCAAGTAAAACGACTTTTCTTTTTGGTTGTTAAAATGAGAGTGACTCAAACTCTGTTCATTATTTCCTTCGTTACCTATTCCGAAACCTAGATCACCACTTCCAGGTCAACCACGCATTCTACTTTACTTCACTTGCATTGACACAGTTACAGTTTCTTTATTTAAACAACGAATGCTCCATATGTTATTATTGACATACTTGCACTCCATGGGTCAGCATTGTTTATGTTTGCAATATGACCCATGTCGTTGTTTTACTGTTTGGTTGACATAGTTCGATTGCTGTTCCCTTTAAAGTGTAACATATGACACATGAGGAACCTTTAGCAATAATCGAACTATGTCATGTGTCTTGCAAGCGATTATTGGGAATTGTGTGTGGTCTCCAGTTTAATGGCACAACAAGGTGAAGGAGCAACAAAACAGAAGTACGTTCCAGAAATTAAAGTTTCTAAAAAGAATGCAGGATTTCATCAAAATATTCAAGAAAATAAAACTAACGAAGACGACATATTCGAAGTTTGTATCGGACGAAAAAAGGATGTTGACATCTTGGACACACATTCGAGTGCTGAAAGCGTATTTTATAGTTTTAACGAGACTTCGGAAGAATCCCAAATCGAAACAGATGAGAATGGAACTACAGAGCAGAGAATTTCAGCCAGGTCAACAGAAAGAAAGCCTCCAAACAGACTTATCAACGGGATCAACGTTCTCAAGACAATTAAATAAGCTGATCCAAAGAACTTTAAGAGAGCAATAGCTTGTGACGAGGCCGAGTTCTGGAAGAATAGAACTTGGGATTTGACGATTTTGCCGGCTGACAAAAAGGCAATTGGGTGCAAGTGGGTCTTTAAATCCAAGGAAGATTTAAGAGGAGAAGTTATTTACAAGGCTCGCTTGGTAGCGCAAGGATTTACCCAGCGCCACGGACTGGACTATGATGAAACATTTGCGCCAGTTGTACGTCAAACTACTTTGCGAACTTTATTGGCTGTTGCTGGTAATAGAAAAATGCATGTTGTGCATCTGGATGCCAAGGCAGCATTTCTCAACAGTGATCTTGAGGAAAGAGTCTATATGCGGCAACCAATGGGATTCGTGGAAGAAAATAAAGAACACCAAGTGTGTAAATTGAACAAGACAATCTATGGACTGAAGCAGTGAGCGAGGGCATGGAATCAAACAATCAGCAACGCTCTTCTAGAAAATGGATTTTGCCAGATCAGTGTTGATCCGTGACTTTTTAAAAGCCAGGAAGGTGAGTTTTGGATTTACATTCTTGTTTATGTAGATGATTTGCTAGTGATGAGTAAAAGTCAAAAACTTATCGACGCAGCTGAATGCGTATTGAAATCGAAATGAAAAATCTTGGAGCAGTAAAAATTCCGTTGGACTGGAGGTAAATCGAAATAAAGATGGACATTTTTCAGTAAGTCAGACAACTTATATAAAGGTTATTGAAGATATGGGACTTAAGGATGCGAAGGTTTAAAAGGTGCCAATGGATCCAAGTTACGGAAAATCAAATGCTGATGCTGAACTGAATTTCTTATGCGACAACGAAAATTACCAAAAGTTTATTTGATGTTTTCTATATATTGCAATAAGTTTAAGGCCAGATATTGCTGCAAGTATAAGCATACTTTCCTCAAAGGTTTCAAGACCTTCAACGGAGGATTGGAACGAACTTCAAAGAGTTGCTAAGTATTTGAAGGGATCGTGTGATCTGAAACTGGTTCTAAGTGAACAAGGCATTGAAGATAAGCTTATTGGATATGCAGATGCCAACTGGGCAGAAGACCGTTAAGAACGGAAATCAAATTCTTTCTACATATTTAAGGTTTTTGGTGGAGCGGTAAGTTGGACATGTCGAAAGCAAAAAAGTGTGGCCTTGTCTTCAACAGAATCAGAATTCATCGCTTTAGCAGAAGCAAGCTGTGAAGCAGTATGGCTAAAGCGATTGCTTGAGGAGATTAATTGAAATTGCACCGAACCTTTTCTTATTGGGAGGACAACCAAAGTTGTTAAAAGATGCTTAGAAACGAAAAGCATATCAATCAATCGAAACATATGGATACTAAATATAATTTTGTCAAGGATTACATAAGTAAGGGAATTATAAACTCCGACTATTTCCGAAGCGAAAATATGTTGGCGGATCTTCTCACTAAACCACTATCGTCAAATAGGCTTATTGATCTGAGGAGAAAGTGTGGATTTTCTAACCCGTTTGAAGAGGAGTGTTGGAGAAACAAACGTGTTCTGTGTTTGTAACCATTCTTTTTTCGTAAATATGCCTTGAATTAAGTTTTGTTGCTGATTAATCAGTTAAAATGGTAATTTTGTTGCAAAATGGACGTGCAAAAAAAACATTGAAAATTAGGTACATCAAAAATTATTAAATTAATGTATTTTAAGGGGTTATTATGTGCCAGAATAAAAAGAAAACAACAAAACTACGATCTTTTCATCATAATAAAACAAATCAATCACTATTTAGTACCGAGCTGTCAACGCATACTAAACAAGGTGTGTGTCACCCTCTATGGTATTGTCAATACCATGGTATCAATACCATAGTATCTATACGAGCAGTGTGTCAAAGGTAGTTATAAATGTTTGTACCTATTTTTGACCGGACTCAGCAATTGTGATGTTACAAAACAGCAGTTTATACTATAAAAAAAGACGAGTATCAGATCAATTTTGTTATTAAATACTGGTGGCATCAACGGAACAGCCAACCCAACCAACAAAGGTTTCAACCTAAAGAAGATCATCGAATCACTTATGGCCGACTCTCCAAACACTTTTTAATATTTATTGGTTTGTTAAGGGTAGGTTTCCTTCAATAGCAAACTCTAACTTCATGTAAATGAATTTGAAAAAAGTTCTGCACATACGAGATAGGTTGAGTCATGAGTGAGAAGAAGATGAAGCGTGGTAGGACGAAAAGGGTGTGATCATGAAACCAGATGCACATTAAGGTAGAGCTATAATGCGCATGAGCTAGCATGGCCTACTGTCAAAAAACGAACTGTTTCGTCATGTTTATACAAAAATAATGAACGCACATAATAAACAATGTGAATCATGTAAAAATCACTTGTTTTTAGTTTTTTTAATTGTGTTAAAAATGCATAATTGTTAAATTTATTGATTTATTTATGAAATGTATAATTTAAAAAAAATGTAAAATGCAATTATTTTTTTTTTTTGGATTGTCAAATGCTTACAGCTGTCCAATTAAGATATGTAAGAGCGATTCAGTTCAGATCGCAAAGCTCAATCGGAGCTCATATTTAACGAAACTCAACGAAATGCGCATATGTCCATTATAATAAATGTTCGCTTTGGTGAACTTTATATCCATCAATTAAGGAAATATTAGTGGGCTATAGGTCAAAACACAGTTGTAATTAGTTTACGTGTGACCTTTCGAGCATGTTTATGCTCATCATCAGGCCTATATTGGACGAAATAAAGAAATAAAATACAAACATACATAAGTCAACACCAATAATTGAAAAAAAGATGTTGATATATCAACTTACAAAAAAATTTAAGTACAAATCAGGGGGTATGCCTATTCTCTATCTTATAGTTGCTTAAATGTGGCCTTTTGATAAGCTGGCTGTATGTGTTGCTTAAATTTTTGCAGTCACGACTGCGATCAATGGCATTTTTGTGGCTTATTGTTGGAGAAACAAACGTGTTCTGAATCACTGATAACTGAACGAACCTAATACAATTTCAGATATGTATCTATCTTTCTCTGTCAATCGTTTGTTCTATTACTTTTGTACTTCGATTTGATTTTTAACCGAAATGACACAGTATTAATTTTTTTTATGGAATTAAGTGTCTGGGACCAAACCAGATCCGTTCACCGCTGAGTGGACTACCAATGACAATGAGGCTTGGGCAACAATTTCTTTGTCTGTAGAAGACAACCAGCTGCAGCATATTCGAAAGGCAACCTCATCGAAGAAAGCGTGGAACAGTCTAAAGAACTAAAAGGAGCACCTTAAGCAATAAAGTGTTAATGCGAAAAATCTGTAGTCTACGGGTTGAAGAAGGTGGAAATGTTGAGGCGCATATTGCTGAAATGGTTGATTTGTTCGAACGTCTGGCTGCGATTAATGAGGAAAAATTATCTGAGCAGTGGAGTGTGGCAATGTTGGTGAGTAGCTTGCCAAAAATCTATGACACTCTTATTACAGCATTAAAGACGCCTACAAACAAAGAAAACGAGCTTAAATTTGATGTTGTACAGTCGAAGCTTTTGGAGGAATACAGGCGAAGGCAGAATCCAAAAACAGAACAGCATGAAAATGCAATGAAGGTACCAACATATATAGCATCGTCAGAATGCTATTTTTGCCACCAAAAAGGACATCTAAAAAAGAACTGCCGTCAATATAAACAATGGAAAAACAAGAAGCAGCATGCCAACTACATCACGAATTCCCCGGATCATTTCAGTCTTCTTACATCTTCAGGTCATGTTTCAGGCTGGATCTTGGATTCTGGTGCTACTTGTCACATAACAAATGTGAAAGATTTTTTCGTAAGTTTTGACTCGTCAATTAAAGAAAACGTTTTAATTGGAGACGGGAGTGAAATACTTTCTGAAGGAAAAGGCGCCTGTAAAATAGAATTCTTAAACAATAAAAATTCTAAGGCTACTGCTGTAATTGAAAACGTTATGTTTGTTCCAAGGATTCAATGCAATTTGCTCTCTGTATCTTGTTTGGTTGAAAAAGGATGTAGAGTAGTGTTCACCGATATGGTTTGTGAAATCTGGAAAGCTGATGTTCAGATTACAGTAGCTGATGTTATTTCTCTTATGTATGTGTTGCGCCAGCCAAAAAGCGTTTTTGTTGCGGTCCATAAAGAAAATTGCATACATCAGTGGCATCTAATACTTGGCCATAGAGAAGAAAATGCAATCAAATCCATAAAAGCAAAGCAAATGGGTTCTGGTTTGTCAATTCATAATTGCAGTGTAAAAGAAACTTGTGAAGTTTTTATACAAGGAAAGTCGGCACGGTTGCCATTTCCAAAGACATCTGAAAGTGTGTCAATTGGTGTACTGGACCTAGTACACACGGATGTCTGCGGACCTATGCAAGTGGTCAGCCCGAGTGGTTATCGATACATAGTCACATTCATCGACGACTACAGCAGATTTACAACAACATTCTTGATGCGGCAAAAATCAGATGTCTTCGACAAAATAAAGGAACATGTGAATGAAGTGAACACTCAATTCGGACCGAAAAGTGAAAGTTTTAAGGTCCGACCGTGGAGGTAAATATACGGGGCAAAATGTGTAGCAGTATCTAAGGCAACAAGGAATTAAATCTGAATTCACAGCAGCGTACTCTCCACAGCTAAACGGGGTTGCTGAAAGGATGAACAGGGCTCTGGTTGAAATGGGCAAATGTATGTTGATTGATGCTAAGATGAGTAAGGAGTTCTGGGCAGAGGCAATAATGACGGCAACATACACCCATAATAGATTACCAACAAAGGCGACAGAAACTACACCTTTTGAACTTTGGTATGGATCTAAACCGGACTTCAAATACTTCCGGACCTTCGGTGAAATATGTTATGCGCACATTCCTAAAGAAAAGCGAAGAAAATGGGAAAACAAGTCGGAGTGTTTGGTTTTTGTTGGGTATGACTCAAATTCAAAAGCATATAGGCTTCTTAACACCAATTCGAAAAAGATAACCATCAGCAGAGATGTTACTTTTTTGAAGAATTCAAATACTGATGGAGGTGAAGGAGCAACAAAACAGAAGTACGTTCCAGAAATTAAAGTTTCTAAAAAGAATGCAGGAGTTCATCAAAATATTCAAGAAAATAAAACTAACGAAGACGACATATTCGAAGTTTGTATCGGACGAAAAAAGGATGTTGACATCTTGGACACAAATTCGAGTGCTGAAAGCGTATTTTATGGTTTTGGCGAGACTTCGGAAGAATCCCAAATCGAAACTGATGAGAATGGAACTACAGAGCAGAGAATTTCAGCCAGTTCAACAAAAGGAAAGTCTCCAAACAGACTTATCAACCAGATCAACGTACTCAAGACAATTAAAGAAGCTGATCAAAAGAACTTCAAGGAAGCAATAGCTTGTGACAAGGCCAAGTTCTGGAAGCTTGCGATGAAGGATGAAATGAAATCATTGTCGCAGAATAGAACTTGGGATCTGACGATTTTGCCGGCTGACAAATAGGCAAATGGGTGCAAGTGGGTCTTTAAATCCAAGGAAGATTTAAGAGGAGAAGTTATTTACAAGTCTCGCTTGGTAGCGCAAGGATTTCTCCAGCGCCACGGACTGGACTATGATGAAACATTTGCGCCAGTTGTACGTCAAACTACTTTGCGAACTTTATTGGCTGTTGCTGGTAATAGAAAAATGCATGTTGTGCATCTGGATGCCAAGACAGCATTTCTCATCAGTGATCTTGAGGAGAGAGAAAGAGAAAGAACCCCAAGTGTGTAAATTGAACAAGACAATCTATGGACTGAAGCAGTCAGCGAGGGCATGGAATCAAACCATCAGCAAAGCTCTTCTTGAAACTGGATTTTGTCAGAGCAGTGTTGATCCGACAGACAGCATTTGTCATCAGTGATCTTGAGGAAAGAGAAAGAGAAAGAACACCAAGTGTGTAAATTGAACAAGACAATCTATGGACGCAGTCAGCGAGGGCATGGAATCAAACCATCAGCAAAGCTCTTCTTGAAACTGGATTTTATCAGAGCAGTGTTGATCCGTGTCATTTAAAAAAACAGGATGGTGAGTTTTGGATTTACATTCTTGTTTATGTAGATGATTTGCTTGTGATGAGTAAAAGTCAAAATTTTATCGACGAAGCTGAATGCGTATTGAAATCGAAACTCGAAATGAAAAATCCTGGAGCAGTTAAAATTACGTTGGGCTGGAGGTAAACCGAAATAAAGATGGGCATTTTTCAGTAAGTCAGACAACCTATAAAAATAAGGTTATTGAAGATATGGGACTTAAGGATGCGATGGTTTCAAGGGTGACAATGGATCCAAGTTACGGAAAATCAAATGCTGGTGCTGAAACGAATATCTTATGCGACAATGAAAATTACCAAAAGTTTTTTGGATGTTTTCTATATATTGCAATAAGTTCAAGGCCAGATATTGCTGCAAGTATAAGCATACTTTCCTCAAAGGTTTCAAGAAATTCAACGGAGGATTGGAACGAACTTAAAAGAGTTGCTAAGTATTTGAAGGGATCGTGTGATATGAAACTCGTTCTTAGTGAACAAGGCATTGAAAATAAGCTTATTAGATATGCAGATGCCAACTGGGATCGTAAAGAGCGGAAATCGAATTCTGGCTACATATTTAAGGTTTTTGGTGGAGCGGTAAGTTGGACATGTCGAAAGCAAACATGTGTGGCCTTGTCTTCAACAGAATCAGAATTCATCGCTTTAGCAGAAGAAAGCTGTGAAGCAGTATGGCTGAAGCGATTGCTTGAGGAGATTAATGAAAATTTCACCGAACCTGTTCTTATATGGGAGGACATCCAAAGTTGTTTAAAGATGCTTAGAAACAAAAAGCATAGCAATCGATCGAAACATATCGATACTAAATATAATTTTGTCAAGGATTACATAAGTAAGGGAATTATAAACTCCGACTATTGCCGAAGCGAAGATATGTTGGCGGATCTTCTCACTAAACCACTACCGTCAAATAGGTTTATTAATCTGAGCAGAAAGTGTGGATCATTCGAACACGTTTGATGAGGAGTGTTGCAGAAACAAACGTGTTCTGAATCACTGATAACTAAACGAACCTAATGCAATTTTCGATATGTATCTATCTTTCTCTGTCAATCTTTTGTTATATTAGTTTTTACTTTGATTTGATTTTAACCGACACGACACAGTATTACATTTTTCTCTCTGATTGTTTCTTTACTTTTAATAAAGCATAAATATATGTATAGCTTAATTGTGTATTATATATTATTTAGAAGTTGTGGGAAAATTATTAAAATTTATAAGTACCTATGTATGTACATATATTAAGTTATTAATTTTCAATTAGTTTATTTTATTTGAAATCAACCGTCAATAGTTTGAGAATATCTGGTCCTGTAATAAATGTAGATTATTTAATTATGTAGATCTGGCAACCCCATCAATATAGCCCATTAGGTGTTTAAATGACATTTGTTAACCTATCATAAGTTAGTTGAATATAGACAGCCGAAGAGGCAAGATACCAATAAAAGGTAATAAAACGTACAAAGTCCGAGTATTTAATTAATTGTTATATACAAATATACTGAAAACGGTACATGGTGTCAGAAGTAATGGCGACATCAAATAATCGGCTACCTATTGAACTCGATTGTTCAAATTTAACAAAGGAGTGGCCCATGTGGAAAAGAAATTTTCTAATGTATATGATGGCTAACGCTAAAATGGAGGAACCTGAAGACCGCAAAATAGCGAACTTTTTATGGTTAATTGGAGCTCGAGCCATGGAAATTTATAATACGTTATTTCCAAACGATGGGTCACTATCTGGAATAGTGGGAGTCGACAACGACGAAGAACCAGCAGAAGGAGCAGCAGCAGCGGGAGGCGAATTAAACGAAGCAGCAGGTGGTGGCAATCAACACAGACTCCGCAATACAAGGACATTAAATAATGTGTTAGAAGCGTTTGATGACTACTGTGTTCCCCTAAAAAATGTCACCATGGAGTCATTCAAATTCAACACAATTATTCAACGAGAAAAACAACCTTTCTCTGAATTTGAAACTGAACTGCGCAAGCAAATCCAGTATTGTGAATTTAATTGCACATGTGGGGCATCATATCAAGAGAGCATGTTAAGAGACCGCATCATAATCGGAGTTGCAGACAAAAAATTACAACTCAAACTCCTTGATGGAAAAAACGAGGCTCTGAAAACGGTGATTGAAAGCTGCAAAATATTCGAAGCTGCAAACACTAACAAAAAACTACTGGACAACAATCAACCGCTACATATACATAGCGTTACGAGAGAACAGCAAAATAAATCAACTGATTCTCTCTACTGTTATAACTGTGGCTATATACCATTTTCAACAGCACATTTGCGTGAGTGCAAAGCAAATAACATCATTTGTACAAACTGTGGAAGGAAGGGGCATTTTAGTAAATGGTGCAAGAAAGGAAAAAACAACAACCGAAGTGATTTAAGATTGGGCAACAACAACAACAACAGCAACATCGTGGATAACAAACATCTGGGTAACAAGAAGGAAAACAAAACTGTAAATATTCTTAGTGAGGGCAGCTCTTGGAATGATTAAGGTAACTTAAATGTAAGGCATATTGATGGGGAAAATGATTTTAATTTACGTATTTATAGATTAAGTAAGAAAAGCATATCAAGATGGACGAACAATTATTTTATTAACGACAATAACGTCATCTTCAAAATAGATACCGGTGCAGATGTCAATTGCGTTCCACAAAGCTTAATAAAAAAATGTCAAATTGAGTTGTTAAATGAAAAAAATAACTTTTGTGTCAATGACTATAATGGAAATGAAATAAAAATTTTTGGTTCAGTTAAATTAAATTGTGTCGATCCTATTTCACAAAAGGAACAATCTGCTCAGTTTCTCGTTGTCGATGACGCATGTGAGCCTGTACTCGGTTTGAGAACATGCGTTGAATTCAATTTAATAACTCGTTTAGATATAAATTCAATTACTTTGCCAAAAACTGTTGAGGACTTTTTAGATGAAAACCAGGATCTTTTTGCAGGGTTAGGGGAACTTCCAGGTAGCATGAAGGTTGAATTAAAAGAAAACTCAAAACCAGTTTTGCACTACAAGAAGCGTATTTCTTTAAGTTTAATTGAAAAGTTGAAGCTTGAGCTAAAAAAAAATGATAGAAATGAAAGTTATTGCACAGGTTGATTATCCAACTGAATGGGTTAATAATTTACAGGTTGTTGAAAAACCTAATGGAAAACTGCGTCTATGTTTAGATCCAAAACCTTTAAATGCTTGTATTAGAAGGGAACATTTCTTAATTCCTACTATAGACGATTTTATAAGCAAATTAAAAGGAAAACGTCTTTTCACGGTACTCGATCTATCAAGTGGATTTTGGCATATGAAACTTGACAAAAGAAGCTCTGACTTAACAACATTTATGACTCCCTTTGGTAGGTTCAAATTCAATAGGGTACCTTTTGGCTTAAATTGTGCTCCTGAAATGTTTCAGCGGAGAATGGTACAAATCTTTGGGGATATTCCGGGGGTAGTCGTTTATTTCGATGATATTGGAATCGCAGCAGAGACTGAAATGGAACACGATCAAATTTTAAAACTTGTTCTTGAACGAGCGCGGTCGAACAACATTAAATTTAACGCAGAAAAGATTCAATATAGGAAAACAGAAGTCAAGTTTATGGGACATATATTAAACAACGGGAAAATAAAATCTCCAGAAACATATCGCGATGCTATTTTAAACATCAAAAAGCCTGAAAACAAACATGATGTTATGAGAATGTTAGGTCTTTTTAAATACTTAGGAAAATTTATACCAAATTTATCACAGAAAACAGCTGCCTTGCGTAATTTAACACGGAACGATTGCAAGTTCTGTTGAAATCAAGAACATGAAACTGAAATGAATATTCTGCTTAAAATTATTGCATCTGATCCAGTTCTTGCTGTCTATGACCCAAATAAACCTGTAACTGTGCAAACCAATGCATCTAAAGATGGTCTAGGTTGTGTTTTAATGCAGGATGGTCATCCAGTTTCATACGCATCGCGCACGTTAAGTAAATCTGAACAAAAGTGGGCACAAATCGAGAAGGAACTGTTAGCAGTGGTGTTCTCTTGTCAGCGATTTCATTTTTTTTTATATGGTCGTGATTTTGTCGTCGAAAGTGATCACAAACCACTTGAGGTTCTAATAAAGCGCGACATTGATGATGTTTCACCACGTTTACAAAGATTGTTTATGTTCTTATTAAAATACCCTTTAATGCAATTAGTTTATAAACCTGGGAAGCAAATGTTAGTAGCTGACTGCCTTTCACGGGCTCAGTTGTCAGATAATTTAGAATTCAGTGACTTATCGGGTGTCATTCATATGGTTACAAAATCTGCTTGCCTATCAGAAGAAAACTTCAATCATTATTTAGCAGTTATGAGCCGGGATGAAAAATATAATCGAATACGCACATATGTTATGGAAGGCTGGCCGACATTCCACAAACTCGATAGTTTCTCTCAAAAACTATACAAATATAAAAATGAACTGCACTGTGAAAATGGGCTCTTGTTCAAAGATCACCGATTAGTTATCCCGCAGGAATTGCAGGAAAAGATAATTAAAATGATTCACGGTCCACATCTGGGCATCGAAAAATCTCTTTCTTCGGCTAGAGTCAAATACTTTTGGCCAGGGATGTCGAATCAAATAAAAGATTTGGTGGCGTCTTGTGAAACTTGCGAGCAATTTAGACGAAATAATCAAAAGGAACCATTATTGCAGGAAATTTCGCCGGAATACCCATTCCACATAGTGGCTATGGATTTGTTTCAATATGCTGGCCAAGAGTATGTATCCTTAATTGATTCATATTCCAATTTTTGTTTTGCCGAAAAACTTAAAAACAAAACTTCAAAACACATTATTGAAGTAATTTGGCGTTTGTTCAGTATTGTTGGGTTCCCTACAATTATTAAATGTGACAACAGTCCATTTGGATCTTATGAATTTGAATTATTTGCGAAGGAATTCAATATTGTCTTTCATTTCTCAAGTCCTCGATATGCCCAGAGTAATGGACTGGCAGAAAAAGGGGTAGCTATTACTAAAAATATTTTAAAACGATGTGTAGAAATAAGTGAAACTGATCAATTCCAATACAGAATTTTGGAATACAATTCGACTCCAATAGCCAGCATGCATTATTCACCATCTGAGCTATTTTTTGGAAGAATAACAAAAACAAAACTACCTATTTCAAACGCTTTGCTTTGTCGAAACAATGTAAGTAAGCAGATTGTCCAAAGTAAAATTGAAAAGAAAAAGCGAAACCAAAAATATTATTATGATAAAAATGCTAAGGCATTACCTGCCCTTAATATTGGGGATCAGATTATGTTTAAAAAAAATGCAAAAGAATGGCATTACGGCTCTGTAACTGGTATCATTAATAAAAGATCCTATATTGTAAAAGACTGTTTTGATAATTATTACAGAAGAAATCGTAGGTTTATTGCTAAGACATCTAATAAGGGATTTGAAACAAGTGAATTTCTAATTGATGAACATATTAAGAAACCAGCATTAGAAGTAAAAGATACAGAAGTAGAAATGAAATACAATTTTGACAATTTAAAAAACAACATTATTGTACCTGAGGAAAAAGATTCAGAAAACTTTGAAAATATTAATATAGAAATTAACCCAAATGTGAATGTAGAAGAACCCAAATCATCGGCAGGAACTTTTCATCCAAGCAGTGAATCTGTAGATAATTCGGGTTCTAAAACATCAGAAAATAATGAATTTAAATCAATGAATAATACAAATGAGATTTATAACACAAGAAGTGGTCGAATTGTCCGTCCACCCAAGCGATATGGTTATGATTAGAATTAAGTAATAATGTAATTGAATTAATTATGTAAAACATTTTTAATTATATTTATATGGTTATGATTAGAATTAAGTAATAATATAATTGAATTAATTATGTAAAACATTATTAATTATATTTATATACAGGGTGAGTCATGAGCAATGCGACAAAATGCTAGGGCGTGTAGGTTGCGTTGAGACAAGAAAAAAATCGTATGGGAGGGGGGGGTCTATTCCCCTCCGTTTAGCCAGGAGGGGCAATTTTCGAAAAAACTGACTTAAAATGGGAAAAAAATTATTTAAAATCAACGGCTTCATTCACAATGCCGTGCGATACGTTTTTGAAAAGCCAATAACTTTTTCTTTCATTCTGTGGTTAAATAAATCTATTCTAAGAAATTGTTTTTGAAATATTAATTTTCAGTCAAAATTTTGAAAAAAAAAATTGAAAAAAAAATTTCAAATTCATTTTTTCCAAAATTTTACGTAATTAAGTGCTAATTTTAATTTCAAAATTCAATGCTTTTATTAATTTTTAGTCAAAAACAGGAAACCGGATGCCAAAATGTGTCTTAGTTTTTGAGAAATTAAGAAAAACTAAAAGTATTTTTTTCCAAGAAAAACACTTTTTTTTTTTGGTTTTCCCAAATTTGACCTGCTCAGGTCAATTATTAATTAGGGAATTATCCCTTTTTTATTTTTTTTACATACCATCCGATTTTAATCAAATAATAAAAAAAAAACGAATTAACTTTTTACTTTACTTACAAGTTTTACTTTTAATTTTTTTTTAATTTCTCAAAAACTAAGATACATTTTGGCATCCGGTTTTCTGTTTTTGACTTAAAATTAATAACAACATTGAATTTTGAAATTAAAATTAGCACTTAATTACGTAAAATTTTGAAAAAAATGAATTTGAAATTCTTTTTTCAATTTTTTTTTCAAAATTTTGACTTTGAAAATTAATATTTCAAAAAATATTTCTTAGAATAGATTTATTTAAACACAGAATGAAAGAAAAAGTTATTGGCTTTTCAAAAACGTATCGCACAGCATTGTGAATGAAGCCGTTGATTTTAAAAAAAAAATTTCCCATTTTAAGTCAGTTTTTTCGAAAATTGCCCCTCCCGGCTAAACGGAGGGGAATAGACCCCCCCCTCCCATACGATATTTTTCTTGTCTCAACGCAACCTACACGCCCTAGCATTTTGTCGCATTGCTCATGACTCACCCTGTATATATAAAAAAAAAAAAAAAAAAAAAAAAGAAGCGTGTAATAAATGTAGATTATTTAATTATGTAGATCTGGCAACCCCATCAATATAGCCCATTAGGTGTTTAAATGACATTTGTTAACCTATCATAAGTTAGTTGAATATAGACAGCCGAAGAGGCAAGATACCAATAAAAGGTAATAAAACGTACAAAGTCCGAGTATTTAATTAATTGTTATATACAAATATACTGAAAACGGTACAGGTCCCCTAGCAAGTACGTGAACCTTTCAATTCAATTCAATTTCTTTCAATTTAACCAAATTATAGATTATGTAGATTATGATGAAGCTGAATGACGTCGTTGCTGTGGAGACTTTAAAGTCTTTGCTTGAATGGCTGAAAATATCTCTTTGCGTAATAGAACAGAAATTAAAGAGAATGACAAAACTTCATATATGATGGCAAAATTCGAAGGAACTTATACATACGCACCAGATCTGCGGTTTTCTGTCAAGGAAGGCTTCCGGGTTGATTTTTCTCCGTGGTTTTTGACCAGAAAATTAAAATTCTAACGCACTTATTTTTAAAAAATTAAAAATAATTTTTGAACTAAAAACTTTATTTTACTGGTTAAGGTTACGGTCAGAGACATGTCCTTCCGGAATCATGGCCAGCGCCATTTTTGGGATACTCTCGGAAATTCCGTCGCAATAAAGTTGCCGCCTGATGGGTATAAAAGGAGCAGATTGCCCAACTTCGCTCTCTTACTTGTTGGTCGTCAATGCCTACATACGTTAATGCCTACATACGCACGTACCTTAAAATCAAACATAAAGTTCAGTTCAGTTTCATATCTATGTGAAAATAACCATATAAAAAGCTTGAAAACTATGAAAAAAAACTAGTTATTTCTTATGAAAATACGCTACATTTAATTAACAAAGTGCCGATTCTAAAATCTCCTACCAAAAAACAAAAAAAAAATTCGTAAAAGTGAGAAAAATGTACCCCGAAAAATGTTCAAGAAAATGGTATAAAATACCCATTTAATCTGACCAGAACGACCCCAGTGTATCCCATGAATTTTGCATAAATTTTACCTCGTAAATGCACCTATGTGAAAAGTACAGTCCCCATACCTTCCATATCCTACATATCTTACCATCAGTGCATATTTACCTGCTTGCCCATAAAAAAACTGTACGCAAACTTCATGAAAGCCTAATCAGCGATTTCATCGTAATCTTTTAATCGGTGATCTATTGTTATGTTTTCAGTTTTTTTTAATTGTGTTAAAAATGCATAATTTATTGTTAAATTTATTGATTTATTTATGAAATGTATAATTTAAAAAAAATGTAAAATGCAATTATATTTTTTTTGGATTGTCAAATGTCTACAGCTGTTCAATAAACATATCTAAGAGCGGTTCAGTTCAGATCGCAAAGCTCAATCGGAGCTCATATTTAACGAAACTCAACGAAATGCGCATATGTCCATTATAATAAATGTTCGCTTTCGTGAACTTTATATTCATCAATTAAGAAAATATTAGTGGGCTATAGGTCAAAACACAGTTGTAATAAGTTTACGTGTGACCTTTCGAGCATGTTTATGCTCATCATCAGGCCTATATTGGACGAAATAAACAAATAAAATACAAACATACAACGCCAATAATTGAAAAAAAGATGTTGATATATCAACTTACAAAAAAAATTAAGGACAAATCAGGGGTATGCCTATTCTCTATCTTATAGTTGCTTAAATGTGGCCTTTTGATAAGCTGTCTGTATGTGTTGCTTAATTTTTTGCAGTCACGTCTGCGATTAATGGCATTTTTGTGGCTTATTGTTGAAGAAACAAACGTGTTCTGAATCACTGATAACTGAACGAACCTAATACAATTTCAGATATGTATCTATCTTTCTCTGTCAATCGTTTGTTCTATTACTTTTGTACTTCGATTTGATTTTTAACCGACAACACAGAATTAATTTTTTTTATGGAATTATGTGTCTGGGACCAAACCAGATCCGATCACCGCTGAGTGAACTAATAATGACAATGAGGCTCGGGCAACAATTGCTTTGTCTGTAGAAGACAACCAGCTGCCGCATATTCGAAAGGCAACCTCATCGAAGGAAGCGTGGAACAGTCTAAAGAACTACTAAGAAAGGAGCACCTTAAGCAATAAAGTGCAGTTAATGCGAAAAATCTGCAGTCTACGGGTTGAAGAAGGTGGAAATGTTGAGGCGCATATTGCTGAAATGGTTGATTTTTTCGAACGTCTGGCTGCGATTGGTGAGGAAAAATTATCTGAGCAGTGGAGTGTGGCCATGTTGCTGAGTAGCTTGCCAAGAAGCCATGACACTCTTATTACAGAACTAAAGACCCCTACAAACAAAGAAAACGAGCTTAAATTTGATGTTGTACAGTCGAAGCTTTTGGAGGAATACAGGCGAAGGCAGAATCCAAAAACAGAACAGCATGAAAATGCCAAGCACAAACATCATCATTTTCATCGTCAGAATGCTATTTTTGCCACCAAAAAGGACATCTAAAAAAGAACTGCCTTCAGTATAAACAATGGAAAAACAAGAAGCAGCATGCCAACTACATCACGAATTCCCCGGATCATTTCAGTCTTCTTACATCTTCAGGTCATGTTTCAGGCTGGATCTTGGATTCTGGTGCTATTTGTCACATAACAAATGTGAAAGATTTTTTCGTAAGTTTTGACTCGTCATGTTAAAGACGATATTATTTTATATCGTCTGTTGGACCAAGGTGCATAAAACTGGACCAACCGATGTGTTTAAGGTGAAAGACGGTTCTTGGTACCGCTTCACTATGCGAAGTTTATTAAAGAGTGCACACGGTTCTTGGTACCGCTGCACTGTCGAAGACTACGATGTTATATTAATGCCCCTTACCGCTGGAAGGGGGAAGCACTAATTTATAAGTAGACGAGAACAGTTGAAGAATATTAATGACCTTACCGCTGGTGGGGGGAAGCACTAATTAATAAGTAGACGAGACAGTGGATTGCTAGTGAATGACAATATTTTATTAACTTACAGTACTATTTATACTACATTTTTGTTTACTTGACTAAAGGTACAATGAGTTATTCTGCTTAATAAGTAAAAAATCGTTAATGTGAATATCCATTGCATATTCCATAAGTAATAATTATGCTTACCCAGCAGATACCTGGGAAGCATGCACTGGACATCCGAAACCTTTATGGTTTATTTACTGAATTTGAATGGAAAGCACATGCATTGAAGCTACATGCAAAATGTGAAGTGAAGCTGCCTATTGTTGATGAAAATAAATAAAAATAAAATGTGTATGGTGAAGTTATGAACATACTCCGCGAGTTGAACTGTGTTCGAAACTATTGCAAAATTTCAAATGTAAGAGTTTTGGGGTCTTCCTTTTTATGGTGTTCTTCTTAACGTAGCCGTAATATACCCTCCGCAACATGAAGATTAATATTATAAGGGATATAAATAATCCTAGGTAGCCCACTGTAAACTGATGTACATCGGTGTGTAATGTTGGAGTTTGTAAGGCTTTCGTAATGTTTTGGAGCTGCTGCTTCAGGTTCTCCAGGTCCTGTAAATGATTGTCGTAAGGCACGGGCTGATGAATTATTGGGTCAAATCTATCTGGTATGACATAATCCGATATATTTATTGTTGGCAAGTGTGACATTCGTGTAAACGTTGGATGTATTGAGTGGCCGCGCAATGTTATGAGGTCATCTTTGATTACGCAATTGGGTTGAATTTGGAGTGTTCCTGAACCTTCTTAAGCGCTTTGTGTGGAGGTGTCATTGCAGACTATATTTAAGGTAGTGCTTTTCTTCAGCACATAAATCCATTCATTTGGATTACATAATTGTATCCAATGAGGACCATCGTTGGTATTCGTGACTTGGCAAGATGGAGACTGTTGACTATGGCTCAAATAGTTGATCTCGCAGGAGCTGACTTCTGATCATCGTCTGTAAACTGGATGATTTTGGTGTCACAAATGGCTTTCTTTTGTTAAGGAGAAACATCGTTCAAATTCTGATTCGGTTAGAGGATAGTATTGGTCACGATGCAATGTGACCATGATATAATCCGTCGATGGGCTTATGGTAAGGAATGATCCACTTACAAGTACTGGCACTGGTGTTACTTTGAATAACTCAAACTCATCCTCTAAGGTGTTTTAAACTTAAAACAGTAACTTACGGCACAACCTCAGCATCATACCTAGCCATTTTGTGGCATTGGCACAAGAAACCAAGCAAAAGTTTCCATCAGGTCCATTGGCGCTTTCACGTGTCTTTTATGTGGACTAACTGGCTCAAACAAAATCGGCGAGCTCCTTACTACCCAAATGGAACTACAAACAATACTTCAAAATAGTAATTTCAAGTTGAGAAAATGGTGCGCTAATCACGAATCCCTTTTAGAGTATTCCACTCGAGGACAGAGAAACTGAAATGGATTTCAGTAGCGAAATTGAAGAACACATCAAAACCATGGGGCTGACTTGGATGCCAAAATCGGACCAACTCTGTGTAAAAACCTCTTGGATGGAACGGGATCCGGTGACCAAACGAACCGCATTGTCTGATATTGCACATCTATATGATCCACTGGTTATCATGGCGCCGGTAGTTGTAGTGGCGAAGCTATTTTTGCAAAAATTATGGGAACTACAGCTCCATTGGAAAGCAGCATTGCCTCAAGAAATGCAGACCACCTGGCTAAAGTACCGAGAAGGTCTGCAATACCATGTTTTCGCCGACGCTTCAGAAAAGGCATATGGAGCAGCAGCGTATGTTCGATCCGTTAATACTGAACACACAGTAACGGTGAGACTATTATGCGCCAAATCAAGAGTAGCTCCGTCTAAGAAAAAAAAACTAACAACACAAGCAACTATTCCACGACTGGAGCTTTGTGCAGCTCTACTTGCCGTTGAGCTTGCTGAGCGATTAAAAAGGGATCTGAACATCGCCAATGATGCCATATTCCTGTGGACAGACTCGGAGATAGTTCTTGCTTGGATAAATTCGTCTTCTTCATCATCATTCCCTGTTTTTATTGCAAATAGGGTATCACGAATCCAGGAAGTCACCATAGCGCAGCAATGGCGACACGTACCCCCGAAAGAAAACCCTGCAGATATACTGTCACGAGGCATAGCACCCGACCTTCTGGAAGGATGCAACTTATGGTTTTATGGCCCAAAATTTTTGCATGGTGACATTTCGATCTGGCCAACCAAATACGGCAAGAAAACAAGTGACGACTGCAGTAACAATCTCATTTGTCTGGGAACAACTATTCAATATCTTCCCTTAGACGAGCAGGAAATGTTATTTGGAATCAATTACAACTCATTCCAAAAGGCACAGCGAATCATCGCATATGTGTTACGATTCATTCACAATGTCGAACAACCAAAATTGAAATCAAGCAATCGAATCAAGGGACCACTCTCAGTTCTGGAACTTGAAATATCAAAAATGGCGATATTCAAACAAATGCAACAAGTCAAAATGAAGGCAGAAATCTTGAATTTAAAAAACAAGAGCCAAATATCGGACAAAAGTCCACTAAAAAGTCTAACACCATTTCTGGACAACGAAGGATCCATAAGAGTAGGAGGGCGGATAGAGAATTCGTCAATACCATTCGAAGCTAAGCATCCAATTTTATTGCCATATGATCACCCTTTTACTAAAATGTTTCATTGGGACATCCACAAAGAGAACAATCATTGCGGACCACCAACCATGCTGTCTATAGCGAGGCAGACAACTTGGCCATTGAAAGGAAAAACTCTTGCTCGTGCAGTTATTCATAATTGTGTTAGATGCGTTCGAGCAAACCCAAACTTATTGTCGCAACAAATGGGAAATCTGACTGCCAATAGGATTCAACCTGCTAGGCCATTTATTAACACAGGCGTTGACTTCTGCGGACCAGTTTTGACTCATTACAAGATGAGATGCAAACGACCACAAAAATCATACATATCAATTTTTTGTTGCTTCTCCACCAAAGCCTGCCATTTGGAACTCGTGACCGATTTAACATCTCAAGGATTCATAGGTGCTCTTAAGAGATTCATGGCCAGGCGTGGTCACTGCAGAAACATATACTGCGATAATGCCACAAATTTTGTCGCTGCCAAGAACCAGCTGTCGGACTTAATGACTTTTATGGAATCCGACAAGGAAAGAGAGAAAATAGCAAATGCATGTACAACCAAAGGCTGCGATTTTCACTTCATTCCACCACGCTCACCGCATTTTGGAGGCTTATGGGAAGCTGCGGTCAAATCATCCAAACTCCTCCTACAGCACACCCTGGAACTGGAAACTGCCGTAACTCAAGTCGCAGCCATACTGAACGCAAGGCCTATATCACCAATGTCTGCATCTCCTAACGATCTAACAGCCCTCACACCTGGCCACTTTCTCATTGGAGAACCCCTGGTTAACAACGTTGACCCCATAGCTACACCGCAAAACTCTGGACTACAAGCTCGCTGGAACATTGTTGATAACCTCAAAAAAGAGTTTTGGCGCCGATGGTCTCGAGATTATCTAAATCAACTACATACGCTAATCACGAATCCCTTTTAGAGTATTCCACTCGAGAACAGAGAAACTGAAATGGATTTCAGTAGCGAAATTGAAGAACACATCAAAACCATGGGGCTGACTTGGATGCCAAAATCGGACCAACTCTGTGTAAAAACCTCTTGGATGGAACGGGATCCGGTGACCAAACGAACCGCGTTGTCTGATATTGCACATCTATATGATCCACTGGTTATCATGGCGCCGGTAGTTGTAGTGGCGAAGCTATTTTTGCAAAAATTATGGGAACTACAGCTCCACTGGAAAGCAGCATTGCCTCAAGAAATGCAGACCACCTGGCTAAAGTACCGAGAAGGTCTGAAATCCCTTAATAATATTAAGATAGACCGGCACATAAGTTCCCTAAAAATGTGCAATACCATGTTTTCGCCGACGCTTCAGAAAAGGCATATGGAGCAGCAGCGTATGTTCGATCCGTTAATACTGAACACACAGTAACGGTGAGACTATTATGCGCCAAATCAAGAGTAGCTCCGTCTTAGAAAAAAAAACTAACAACACAAGCAACTATTCCACGACTGGAGCTTTGTGCAGCTCTACTTGCCGTTGAGCTTGCTGAGCGATTAAAAAGGGATCTGAACATCGCCAATGATGCCATATTCCTGTGGACAGACTCGGAGATAGTTCTTGCTTGGATAAATTCGTCTTCTTTATCATCATTCCCTGTTTTTATTGCCAATAGGGTATCACGAATCCAGGAAGTCACCATAGCGCAGCAATGGCGACACGTACCCCCGAAAGAAAACCCTGCAGATATACTGTCACGAGGCATAGCACCCGAACTTCTGGAAGGATGCAACTTATGGTTTTATGGTCCAAAATTCTTGCATGGTGACATTTCGATCTGGCCAACCAAATACGGCAAGAAAACAAGTGACGACTGCAGTAACAATCTCATTTGTCTGGGAACAACTATTCAATATCTTCCCTTAGACGAGCAGGAAATGTTATTTGGAATCAATTACAACTCATTCTAAAAGGCACAGCGAATCATCGCATATGTGTTACGATTCATTCACAATGTCGAACAACCAAAATTGAAATCAAGCAATCGAATCAAGGGACCACTCTCAGTTCTGGAACTTGAAATATCAAAAATGGCGATATTCAAACAAATGCAACAAGTCAAAATGAAGGCAGTAATCTTGAATTCAAAAAACAAGAGCCAAATATCGGATAAAAGTCCACTAAAAAGTCTAACACCATTTCTGGACAAAGAAGGATCCATAAGAGTAGGAGGGCGGATAGAGAATTCGTCAATACCATTCGAAGCTAAGCATCCAATTTTATTGCCATATGATCACCCTTTTACTAAAATGTTTCTTTGGGACATCCACAAAGAGAACAATCATTGCGGACCACAAACCATGCTGTCTATAGCGAGGCAGACAACTTGGCCATTGAAAGGAAAAACTCTTGCTCGTGCAGTTATTCATAATTGTGTTAGATGCGTTCGAGCAAACCCAAACTTATTGTCGCAACAAATGGGAAATCTGACTGCCAATAGGATTCAACCTGCTAGGCCATTTATTAACACAGGCGTTGACTTCTGCGGACCAGTTTTGACTCATTACAAGATGAGATGCAAACGACCACAAAAATCATACATATCAATTTTTTGTTGCTTCTCCACCAAAGCCTGCCATTTGGAACTCGTGACCGATTTAACATCTCAAGGATTCATAGGTGCTCTTAAGAGATTCATGGCCAGGCGTGGTCACAGCAGAAACATATACTGCGATAATGCCAAAAATTTTGTCGCTGCCAAGAACCAGCTGTCGGACTTAATGACTTTTATGGAATCCGATAAGGAAAGAGAGAAAATAGCAAATGCATGTACAACCAAAGGCTGCGATTTTCACTTCATTCCACCACGCTCACCGCATTTTGGAGGCTTATGGGAAGCTGCGGTCAAATCATCCAAACTCCTCCTACAGCACACCCTAGCAGGAGCATCCCTCACGTACGAGGAACTGGAAACTGCTGTAACTCAAATCGAAGCCATACTGAACGCAAGGCCTATATCACCAATGTCTGCATCTCCTAACGATCTAACAGCCCTCACACCTGGCCACTTTCTCGTTGGAGAACCCCTGATTAACAACGTTGACCCCATAGCTACACCGCAAAACTCTGGACTACAAGCTCGCTGGAACATTGTTGATAACCTCAAAAACGAGTTTTGGCGCCGATGGTCTCGAGATTATCTAAATCAACTACAGCACAGATATAAATGGAAAGAACGATGTCAAAATGCGGAACCGGGAATGATGGTCATCATTAAGGACGACAACTTGCCAAGTTTAAAATTGCCACTTGGTCGCATTACAAACGTTATTACTGGAGATGATGGTTTAGTTCGGGTAGCAGATGTAAAGACAGCTACTGGTGTATTCCGGAGAGCCCTACACAGATTGCCCCCACTCCCAGTACCAATTGAAGAAAATGTCAACGCCGCCACAACCTCCACTCAACAGGAAACCACAGATCAACCAATGAATCAGTGCCTTACTAAATCGTCATCTAGCTCTGTCGCACGCATGCACAACAGGGTTATAAACGATCCGGTTCCAAAAAAGAAACTCAAATCCACGATTGGATCAGCGATTGTCACACTACTGATTGTCTGTTTCGTCGCTCCAATCACAGAATGTGTACCGATTAAACTTCGTCCATTCAAATCACAGCCAGGAATTTATTTTGAAAATCTTGGACCTTCTGCCATAACTGCAAGCAGCTGGGATATAATCGCCTATTATGATATGAGCACTTATTGGACGGATTATCAAACAATTTCAAACTACAGCAAAAAACTCGTCAGCATTTGCAATTTCTTACCAAACAAAAATGAGACTTGCAAAGGAACGATTACCCAATTTCACCAATTCAATAAGGACTTACAAAAAGGAAATAGTTTACTCATAGCTACTTCGAGCAACCAAAGAGTTCGTCGTGGAGCCTTTAATTTCATAGGCAATGTTGCAAATGCCCTATTTGGAGTGCTGGATTCAGAACACGCAGATAAGATGTCTTCTTCCATAACAAAAATCAAGCAGGATGAAGGCCACCTCGTCAATCTTATGCGAAATCAGACATCAGTTATTGACGCCACATTAAACCTTATAGGACGAAGTGAGCAAGAAACGAACTCACAGTTCAAGGAAATTGAGCAAGATCTCCAACAATTTGCTACAATAATTTATGGTATCAGGCACGAATATCACCAAGAGAGATTACGTCAGTTGTTCAATTCCATAGCACTACAGCTAATACTGGCATTGTCATAGATTCAAAAGACACAGGCTTCATTAATAGATGTAAATGTTGATACTCACCAGGGAAAAATAAATCCACAACTGATTTCAACGGCTCAATTACAACAAGAATTCATCCGAATCAGAGCGAACCTACCCTTGGATCTGAGACTTCCGGTGACACAAGATGTAATACTTATATTATATCACCTAATGAACATTCATGGTAGAGCACTCACAGATCATATAATTTTCAGACTCACCCTGCCACTACTAAGTCTCGATGAGTTTGAGTTATTCAAAGTAACACCAGTGCAAGTACTTGTAAGCGGATCATTCATTACCATAAGCCCATCGACGGATTATATCACGTCGGGGTCACCTATGTTAAAGACGATATTATTTTATATCGTCTGTTGGACCAAGGTGCCAAGGTGCATAAACCTGGACCAACCGATGTGTGTAAGGTTAAAGACGGTTCTTGGTACCGCTTCACTATGCGAAGTTTATTAAAGAGTGCACACGGTTCTTGGTACCGCTGCACTGTCGAAGACTACGATGTTATATTAATGCCCCTTACCGCTGGCGGGGGGAACACTAATTAATAAGTAGACGAGACAGTCGATTGCTAGTGAATTACAATATTTTATTAACTTACAATACTATTTATAGTACATTTTTGCTTACTTGACTAAAAGGTACAATGAGTTATTCTGCTTAATAAGTAAAAAATCGTTAATGTGAATATCCATTGCATATTCCATAAGTAATAATTATGCTTACCCAGCAGATACCTTGGAAGCATGCACTGGAAATCCGAAACCTTTATGGTTTATTTACTGAATTTGAATGGAAAACACGTGCAGAGAAGCTACATGCAAAATAAATAAAACATACAGTGAAGCTGCCTAATGTTGATGAAAATAAATAAAAATAAAATGTGTATGGTGAAGTTATGAACATACTCCGCGTGTTGAACTGTTTTCGAAACTATTGCAAAATTTTATCGACTGTCTCGTCTACTTATTAATTAGTGCTTTCCCCCCCACCAGCAGTAAGGGGCATTAATATTCTTCAACTGTTCTCGCCTACTTATAAATTAGTGCTTCCCCCCGCCAGCGGTAAGGTGCATTAATATAACATCGTAGTCTTCGACAGTGCAGCGGTACCAAGAACCGTGTGCACTCTTTAATAAACTTCGCATAGTGAAGCGGTATCAAGAACCGTCTTTCACCTTACACACATCGGTTGGTCCAGGTTTATGCACCTTGGTCCAACAGACGATATAAAATAATATGGTCTTTAACATTGCGAGTTTTGGCGTCGATGGTCTCGAGATCAATCAAGGTCAAAATGCGAGTTTATGGTAAGTTCTGTAAAATATTTAGGTCATGTTATAGACAAAGAGGGGGTGCATATGGATGATGAACGAATTCAAGCAATTCTCAAACTGCCGAGGCCAAAAATTGTAGAACTTCAATCCTTTTTGGGTATCATAAACTTCTATAGAAGATTCATTCATGATTTAGCATCCACAGCATCAAAATTATATGACCTACTAGCAACAAAAAAATAAATTTATATGGGGCCAAGAAGAAGACAAGTGTTTTGAAAATGTAAAAAGGTTATTTACGTCTAAACAAATTTTAGCACACTATGATCAAGATATTCCTATTAAAATTATTGTGGATGCGAGTCCAAAAGGAGTAGCTGCGATTTTAGTTCATAGCTACAGCAGTGGTGTGCAGCGACCAATACCATTCGCTTCCCAAAGGTTATCCGAAACGGAGACTAAATAGAAAAAGAAGCATTGGCTATTATGTTTGGGGTAAAAAAATTTCACCAATATATTTATGGCAGAAATTTTACATTAGTTTCAGATAACAAGCCTCTTATAGCGATATTTGGATCGAAGAAGGGCATTCAACCTATGGCAGCAAATCGCTTGCAAAGTTACGCTCTGTTTCTATCGGGATATGAGTTTAGATTAGAGTATGTTAAGTCCAAGGAAAATATTGCTGATTATTTATCCCGTGCTCCTATAGATAGTGCAGGAAGTCAAAAACTTCATTCGAGCAATATTTGTATTAACTTTACAAAGGAATGCACGGAAGTCCCAGTTTCTTTTACAAAAGTAAGGGAAGAAACTTAGAAGGAGGAACTGGTGAATACAGTCATGAAATATGTGTTAGAAGGATGGCCAAATAGTATAGGAGAAAATGATTTGAAACCTTTTTTTTAAGGAAAAATAAAATATCAATAGAGTCTGGGTGTATTTTTTGGGGGTGTAGGTTGGTAGTACCTACAGTGTTGAGAAAAATTGTTGTGCAGGAAATTCATAGTTCACATATGGGAATTGTTAAGTCAAAAAGTTTAGGTCGTAGCTATTTTTGGTGGCCCTTAATAGACAAGGACATAGAAGAAAGTATAAATTCATGTGAAAATTGCTTGAAAAACCAAAACAATCCAGTTAAAGCACCATTGATACCTTGGGAATGGCCAGAAGGTCCTTGGCAGAGGCTTCATCTAGATTACATGGGTTCTATATTTAATAAGAAGTTTTTAGTAGTAACATGGCTAACAATATTTCCAGTAGTCAAACAATTAAACAACTGCGTCCGTTTTTTTCTAGATTTGGTTTGCCTAAAGTAATTGTAACTGACAACGGTACATCATTTGTTTAAATGGAATTTAAACAGTTTTTATCAAAAAATTATATTTTGCATATCACGAGTCCAGTGGGCCATCCAGCTACCAACGGTCAAGCTGAAAATGGAGTTAAGATACTTGCGTTAAAACGAGCCTTGTATTCAAAAAACTATTTAATTGAATTAAACCAACGCCTAGAATAATTTCTATTGGATTATCGCAACTGCGTGCATAGTATCACAGGTATTTCGCCGGCAATGTTAATGTTTGGTAGAACTCTCAGATCAAGATTTGATATAACAAATCCGTTTAAAAATAACTCAAACAAAAATTGTACAAATATTGAAAATGTTAAAACTAATGTTAAAATTATGCAACAAAAGCAAAACCAATATTATAAAGGATCAAATACTAAAACATTTTGTCTTGGAGATTTTGTTTTAGCAAAAGACTATTCTATTCCTTTTGGTCTGACATTTGTCATCTGTCAAGTGTGGTTGTTAAAATCAAAGATCTTCTATTAAAAAGTAATTTAAATTAGAAAAAAAGTGCAAATATTGCTAAAACATATCTAAAAGATAGTTGAAAGAACAAGGTTTAAGATACAAATAAAATTTGCTGAGTAAGTCTTATTAATATTAAGAAACCCCGAGCTCTAAAAAAGCTAAGAAACTAACCTCAACAAATGAGCAAGAGGACTAAAAGAAACCTCTCCTGATCATTCTCAAAGCGAAAAACGACACTCTGTTGCAAAAACTACCGCTATGGGACTAGAATCTGTCCAAAATATCGAAAAAATAATGAGACAGCTACTCAAAGAAAATAATGACGAAATCTTCAAGCACCTTGCAACAAAAACTGACTTGCAACACCTGAATGTTGAATTCGCTAACCTGCAATCTCGCCATGATGAAATAAGTCAACGAGTGGTGCAGTTAGAGAATCATAACAAGATCTTGGAAGAGCAGATCGACAAAATGCTACAAAAAGCCACAGAATCAAACTTGGTGGTGCACCTACCTGGCGACGGCAAATCCGATGTCTGTGAAACTGCAAAATCCATCTGTGCAGGGCTCCTAAAGGAATGCAACACCAGCGAAAGTATTGAATCCGCATATAGTATGCAAAGCCACAATGCCCGAAATGCAACTATAATAGTTAAAATGAAGTCTCGAGAAAGAGCCTGGAGCGTACTAAAAAATTCTAGGGCGTTGAAAGAGAAAAACATTAGCATACATAAGGATCTTCCAAAAAATATGCGACAACGTCGTGCCAAACTCATTCGAATCAGAAAGGCGCTCCATGAAAAGGATCCACAAAAGAAAATTGTTGTAAGGGATGACAAATTGGTGGTCGATGGAAAGGTTTTCTTTTGGGATTCCGCCTTGGGACTCAGGTGTGGTGAAAATGATGGCACTAACACTTTAAAATCTATTTTTGGAGACATTATTTCCTTACAAAATTTAATGAATGAACTTTTAATTAGTAAAAACAATGTGTATTTCACGTCAAATATGTCATCTAATGAAAACGTCAAAGTGATTGACAGATTAGACCACAGGGTGACACCGCACCAGTTAGAAGATAATTTGGGTGCAAGCACAAGTGATGCTCGTTTACACGAGGCATGAGATTCATCAGTCTACCAGAATGATAATATTTTTATTAATAAAATTAAAATTATAAGTTATAATGTATCAGGCTTAAAAAACAAAACTATGTTTGTGAATTTTTTTAACTATATAAAAAGTTTTGATATTTTTGTTCTTTTTGAAACACATTTGTTAGAAGGAGAAGAAGATAGGTTTAAGAAATTATTTTTTGAGTATGAATTAAGATGGGATTATGCTGTAAAAACTTCAATGTTTGGGCGTGGTAGTGGAGGAGAGCTTTTCGGTTATCGCAGAAATCTTGTTGGAGTGGATTTGAATTTGGGAAGAGTGGAAGATTCGTACGTGTTGGATGCTGAGATTGGTGGCCACAAAATGTACTTAGTGCCAGTTTATTTGAATTTTAATCATTGGCAATTAGATTTCGAAAAATTGTGTGACAGTCTGCAAGGCATTGATTCTGCGAACATAATGCTAATTGGAGATTTTAATTCGAGAATTGGTATATGCCAAAACAATTACATCAGTGCAAATTTCCCTTTCTACAACTCCAATCGTAATTCGAAAGATTCTTTGTGCGATAGTAAGGGATCAAAAATTTTGGAGCTTGCAGATGAAATCAACTGTCATGTTTTGAATGGAAGTTGTACGGGAGACTCTGAAGGGGAGTATACATTCATTAGAGGTACAAGTTGTTCTGTTATCGACTACTGCTTCATATCAGGAAAATCGAATGATATTATGAATAATTTTGAAGTAGGAATTAATACATTCTCAGATCGCATGCCTCTCGAAATTTCTCTTTGGTTCACAACATCACAATCACCTGTCGGCACAAAACAGCTTAGCCTTGTTCCAAAACTGATATGGAATGACAGGAACCGGAATGCTTATCAGATCAACTTAGATAAAGAACTTGATATGCTTGGTTTGGATATTCGTGCTGATATGAACACCCTTACGGAAATAATTAAAACGGCAAACCCGGAAAAAAGACCACTGAAAAATAAAGCTTTGTGTAAGCAAAAATGGTTTGATATAGACTGTCTACAGGCATCTAATCTTAGAGACCATTTCATCAGCCTTCTCAACAACTTGACAAACGGACCTTTGGTACAGTATGCAGCTCCACTATTTCTTGATGATAACTTAGATGCCCTTTTTTCGATACAGGAAGTTAATGAAGTTGTCGCAAACACAAAAGTAAATAAAGCCCCGGGGGATGACCGTATCCCCTTCGAATTCTTCAAACACGCAACTGAAAAATTTACTTTCTTACTAACAACCGAATTTAACCGAACTTTTGAAAGTGCAACAGTTCCAGAAGCATTCCAAAAATCGATTATCTTCCCGCTTCACAAAAAAGGTAGTTACGAGGACCCAGCAAACTACAGAGGGATTTCTTTTCTTAACACCTGCGCTAAACTATTTGCTGGACTCATTCATAACAGACTTTCAAAATGGGTAGAGAACAGAAAAATTCTATCAGAATTCCAGGCTGGTTTTAGGAAAAGTTATTCAACGATTGACCATATCTTTTCACTATGGAACATTGCCGATTTGTATAAAAAGAGACAGAAGAAACTATACGCGTTCTTTATAGACTTTCGTGCAGCTTTTGACTCTATCGATCGTGAAGCTCTCTTTTACAAGCTATGTGCGATAGGAGTGTCGAGCAAAATTATAAGCGTGTTAAGAGCGCTGTACGAGAACAACTTAGCTTATGTTTGGGATGGAGAGTCTATATCTGAGGAGTTTTCAACAGTTAAAGGTCTCAAGCAAGGCTGCATCTTGAGGGCCCTGCTGTTTACAATTTTCATAAATGATATTACTGGTGAAGTGAGAGGTGGAATTGTGGTGGAAGGATTGACTATTCCAGCACTTTTGTATGCGGATGACATCGTGCTCTTCTCCGAAACAGTAGATGGAATGCAGCTCATGATAAATAGGCTTGGGGTATATTGCAATCGATGGAACCTTGAAGTTAATCTGCAAAAATCGAAAATGATGATTTTTAGAGGAGGGGGCGGAAGCCACTCGAGAAATGAAAAGTGGGAATTTGATGGTCAGGCAGTTGAAATTGTGCGTGAATACAAGTATCTAGGAGTTTTGGTTTCCTCAAATCTAAATATAAAAAAGCATCTGGAAGGAAAATTGGCGGAGGTTAAACGTGCAATTTCGTCGTTATGGGAAAGGTGCATTAGGAACAAATACGTTGAGCACAGTGCTAAACAAAAGTTGTTTCGCTCTACAGCTCTGTCAATCCTGCTGTACGGAGCGCAAGTTTGGGGATATTCCGCCATTGAATCTGTAGAAAATTTTTTAAGATACTTCATTAAAAGGATATTTCGATTACCAAAGAATACTCCAAACTATATGATATATCTTGAAACAGGTACACCCCCTTTGATTATGGACACCCTTGCCATACACTTCAACTATATTATAAAGGTATTGGAAATGGAAGATAGTAGGATACCAATAAAAGTTTTAAAATCGGTTACTCAAAGGAAAGGATCAATGTTCGGAGAATGGGATAGCCTTGCCACGACTTGCGGCATTGCCATAAATATATCTGGAAGGGAGCAACCATCAATGCTAAGAAGAAAGTTCAACGAGATCCTGGAAACATCCTGTTTCAGCGATATGCATCTGAAGCCAGCTCTTCGCTATTTCGATGTTACTATAGCCGTCTGAACTTCAACCTGCAGCAAAACTCGTACTTACTAAATAGGAACTCGTTAAATAAAATAAACATTATCTTCAAAGCGAGAGGAGAGTTGCTTAATCTTAATTTTATTCCCCACCGACCAGATCTGCCCTTATTATGTAGTCTTTGTAATATGAAAACACGTGAAGATACATTTCATTTTATTGCGATATGCCCCATCTTGACAGAATTCCGGTTGAGATTCTTCAACAAACGAAACATTGAGGAAGGAGAAATGCTCAGCATACTCAACGGCGACCAAGGGTGGGATGCTCTTTACAACTAGTTGCAGCACTTCGATACAGAAAAGCTATTATTGAAGAAGATTTTTAGTGATAAATTAATGTAAATTTCTAACACCTATTGTTATTTCATTTAATATTGATATCATATTTCAAAATGTTAGTCTGGTAGACGGCCATATTAGCCATATCAATTAGACTTAAGAAATTTAAATTTCACAATGTTAATATATTAAGAAATAAAGGAGTCATTTAAAACTAAAACTAACTATTCTATTCCAGGAAAACAGACTTGGTCAGAGGGGTCAGTTAAACAAATTTTAGGAAAACAGTATTATTTAGTCGAATTAAAAAATAAAAGATATACTGTTTGGAAAAGACATGTAAACCAATTAATTAAAGGAAAACATATTGTTGAAAAGTATGAACCAAGCATAGTATTAGATCCTCTTGAAAAAGTTAAAATTTTTGACTACAAGTCCGATAAAATAGATGGTAGTAGTCAAAATGTTGAAATCATAACAAATTCAGAACTCAATGAAAAAAAGAAAAGTAGAAAAATCGATTGGAAAAGCGTGCAAGACAAAAATAGATATCCGAAAAGAAATTTAAAAAAGACTTAGTATAAAATGTAAATTAATGAAAATCTTAAATTATGAATTTTTTTATTGTTAAACTAGTTGTAAGCTCTTATAAGAAATTAAAGAAGTATCTAATAATTGTTAGGTATATGTATCTTAAATTCGAGGGGGATATTGTGGAATGAGTTACAATCAGTCAGTCTCTGAGTAGCTCTTGCCGTGATAACCTCGTCTCTCTTATAAGTAATAAATACATATATTACATCGACAAAATAAAGGAATATGTGAATGCCGCGAACACTCAATTCGGACGAAAAGTGAAAGTTTTAAGGTCCGACCGTGGAGGTGAATATACGGGGCAAAATGTGCTGCAGTATCTAAGGCAACAAGGAATTAAATCTGAGTTCACAGCAGCGTACTCTCCACAGCAAAACGGGGTTGCTGAAAGGTGGAACATACACCCAAAATAGATTAACAACAAAGGCGACAGAAACTACACCTTTTGAACTTTAGTATGGATCTAAACCGGACTTCAAATACTTCCGGACCTTCGGTGAAATATGTTATGCGCACATTCCTAAAAAAAAACGAAGAAAGTGGGAAAGTGTTTGGTTTTTGTTGGGTATGACTCAAATTCAAAAGCATATAGGCTTCTTAACACCAATACGAAAAAGATAACCATCAGCCGAGATGTTCGTTTTTTGAAGAATTTATAGATAGATAGATTAGATAGATAGATAGATTCGATTTATTTTCATTAATTCAGATTGTTTTACAAAAAAATACTATCTATCTGAAGAATTTATATAGTGATGGATGTGAAGGAGCAACAAAACAGAAGTACGTTTCAGAAATTAAAGTTTCTAAAAAGAATGCAGGAGTTCATCAAAATATTAAAGAAAATAAAACTAACGAAGACGACATTTTCGATGTTTGTATCGGACGAAAAAAGGATGTTGACATCTTGGACACAAATTCGAGTGCTGAAAGCGTATTTTATGGTTTTGACGAGACTTCGGAAGTATCCCACATCGAAACAGATGAGAATGGAACTACAGAGCAGAGAATTTCAGTGAGGTCAACAAAAGGAAAGTCTCCATACAGACTTATCAATGAGATCAACGTACTCAAGACAATTAAAGAAGCTGATCCAAAGAACTTTAAGGAAGCAATAGCTTGTGACAAGGCCGAGTTCTGGAAGGTTGCAAGGAAGGATGAAATGAAATCATTGTCGCAGAACAGAACTTGGGATCTGACGATTTTGCCGGCTGACAGAGAGGCAATTGGGTGCAAGTGGGTCTTTAAATCCAAGGAAGATTCAAAAGGAGAAGTTATTTACAAGGCTCGCTTGGTAGCGCAAGGATTTCTCTAGCGCCACGGACTGAACTATGATGAAACATTTGCGCCAGTTGTACTACTTTGCGAACTTTATTGGCTGTTGCTGGTAATAGAAAAATGCATGTTGTGCATCTGGATGCCAAGACAGCATTTCTCACCAGTGATCTTGAGGAAAGAGTCTATATGCGGCAACCAATGGGATTCGTGGAAGAAAATAAAGAACCCCAAGTGTGTAAATTGAACAAGACAATCTATGGACTGAAGCCGTCAGCGAGGGCATGGAATCAAACAATCAGCAACGCTCTTCTTGAAAATGGATTTTGTCAGAGCAGTGTTTCTCCGTGTCTTTTTAAGAAACAGGAAGATGAGTTTTGGATTTACATTCTTGTTTATGTAGATGATTTGCTAGTGATGAGTAAAAGTCAAAAACTTATCGACGAAGCTGAATGCGTATTGAAATCGAAATTCGAAATGAAAAATCTTGGAGCAGTTAAAATTACGTTGGACTGGAGGTAAACCGAAATAAAGATGGAAATTTTTCAGTAAGTCAGACAACCTATATAAATAAGGTTATTGAAGATATGATACTTAAGGATGCGAAGGTTTCAAAGGTGCCAATGGATCCAAGTTACGGAAAATCAAATGCTGATGCTGAACTGAATTTCTTATGCGACAATGAAAATTACCAAAAGTTTATTGCATGTTTTCTATATATTGCAATACGTTCAAAGCCAGATATTGCTGCAAGTATAAGCATACTTTCCTCAAAGGTTTCAAGACCTTCAACGGATGATTGGAACGAACTTCAAAAAGTTGCTAAGTATTTGAAGGGATCATGTGATCTGAAACTGGTTCTAAGTGAACAAGGCATTGAAGATAAGCTTATTGGATATGCAGATGCCAACTGGGCAGAAGACTGTAAAGAGCGGAAATCAAATTCTGGCTACAAATTTAAGGTTTTTGGTGGAGCGGTAAGTTGGACATGTCGAAAGCAAACATGTGTGGCCTTGTCTTCAACATAATCAGAATTCATCGCTATAGCAGAAGCAAGCTGTGAAGCAGTATGGCTGAAGCGATTGCTTGAGGAGATTAATGGAAATTGCATTGAACCTGTTCTTATTGGGAGGACAACCAAAGTTGTTTAAAGATGCTAAGAAACGAAAAGCATAGCAATCGATCGAAACATATCGATACTAAATATAATTTTGTCAAGGATTACATAAGTAAGGGAATTATAAACTCCGACTATTTCCAAAGCCAAGATATGTAGGCGGATCTTCTCACTAAACCACTATCGTCAAATAGGCTTATTGGTCTGAGGAGAAAGTGTGGATTATTCTAACCCGTTTGAAGAGGAGTGTCGGAGAAACAAACGTGTTCTGAATCACTGATAACTGAACGAACCTAATACAATTTCAGATATGTATCTATCTTTCTCTGTCAATCTTTTGTTCTATTACTTTTGTACTTCGATTTGATTTTTAACCGACACGACACAGTATTAAATTAAAGCATAAATATATGTATAACTAAATTGTGTATTATATATTATTTGGAAGTACCTAGTTATTTTTGCGCTAAATCTGCAACACTTATGATTTGCAACATTTCCAGCAACATTCTTTTAGAATTATGTTGCTCCGTCTGCAAAACTTCAACATTTTAAAAGTCTTTTCTTCTAAACAGTGCAGAGCAAGAGCAGTTTTTTGTGCAGCTACATTGTTTACATCTGATTTGTGACCCGAGAGCCTACTCTTTAACTTCTGTTTGGAAGTGCCCAAGTACACGGAAGAGATTTCCAATACAACGTCAAAAACGGGAATGACTTTATATCTAAAGTTTCCCATCTTGAATTGGAGATTGATGAAGACTTGGTGTCCCTTCGCGCAGGGCAGTCACCTTGTTGTGGTGTGAAGGCTCAAGTTTCAGAGATTCATCCGACCTGTAAATCTGGAGTAACTTGGATCTGCGGACATCATGTCTTTCCCTAAACCGAATCGATCTCACGAGGAAACTGGTTCTACCCTAAGCCACCCAGCACTCTGCCTGTTTAGGTTTTTGGCGAAGACAGATATATCGGAGCTAACAGCCTGGCATAAAGCCTGGTGGGGGGTATGAGCCAGTTCCCTTGGCTGAGGTACCCGAGGATCTCTTTTTTCTCTATGGTAAATGGTAATAAAGGGATCACCTCCCAACACAATTCCAAACCTCAATACAATATCCCAACCTCCACATAATGATAGGTCTAATGAGTTTATGGTATCAAAACGGCGCACCAAGCGCTAATTGAGTTTTATTCTAGTTGAATAGCCGCCATTCCTACCTACCTACCTGGATCTGCAGTCATTTTGAGGAGTTAGGAACCAAAAACTGTCCCCCCTAATCCAGGGTGTTATGTTGACCGTGCCTATTGGATGGTTCACAGCCAGGGTGTATACCGGCTGTATTTTAACGGTACCTCCTTGAAACCGGGTCAAATCAAGGAGTATTCCGACCTTTTTTGTGTACATGGTGATACGCAAACTGACTTTACTTTCCCCCATACTCAAGGGACCAAAAATTAATATTGACAAAAAAAAAAAATAAAAAAAAAAACAAACAAAACTAACATTTCGGACAAAAACTTGGAGTAGAGGACAGTGAGTGAAAAGCGGACGTTGATATTGAGAGTATTAATCTCGATGTCAGCGACTGCTGCTCTGTCACAAGCTCTAATCTCTCCAGATTGTCAACATTCTCACGACGAAGTAAAATCTCAAACTGTAGGAAGACAATCAAAAGATTGGGGACAAAGATATGGGACGAACTGACGGAGACAGACCGAAAGCGTCTTCATAACGCACGTGCGTACCTGCAAGAACAGTTAACAAAGGAGAATGGGCATTCCTCCCGTACATCTGCGGAAGTTGTTCTTGCTGATAATACAAGCGCTAGAGGACTGATGGGACCTTCCGCTCCTATGATTGGCAAAGACCATTTGAAGATTGAGACCATTAGAACAAACTTTCACGACAAAAGAAACACACAAACCAACCACTATATCATCGAACTCACCTACCAGACGTTGCACGGGGCATTCCACCCCAACGTGATAGGTGAAAGATGACTGTCGGTGGGGTAGAGAAGGGGGAAACGCACTTGGGAAACTTCCTGGTCCTGAGTCATACTTGCAACCTGGGTGCGTTCACCTCTTCTATCACACAAACCAACCACTACATCATCGAACTCACCTACTAGACGTTGCACATGGCATTCCGCCCCAACGGGCCTGATAGGTGAAAGATGACTGTCGGTGGGGTAGAAAAGAGGGAAACGCACTTGGGAAATTTCCTGGGCCTTAGCCCTACTTGCAACCTGTACGCGTCCACCTCTTCAAAACCAAGTGACATAACGATTAACAGTGACACATTGCAGTTAGGATTTTCCGGCGGCTTGGTAGGACAGATCCTACTACCTAAGCGGTCAAAGAAAACCAAGCCCTAAAAAATCCAAAGGGAGGGTGCAGACAATAACGGACACGACGAAAAATCGCACACAGAACAAAGACGGACCGAGCCCAAAGAAATACTCGGAGGCTGCCCGCGAAGGGAAGAAAGGGCCTCTTGCCCTCCATCTCTATCGCGGACAGACTCAGAAGACCCGTAATTGAAGAGAGTGAGGCTCTTAAAGCCACTCTTGAACAAATTGCAAGTTATTCTAAAAGGCCCAGAAACGACGACACGACTTCGCCGACGACACCGACGCAAAAAACAGACGAAAAAAGCCAAGGTTAATCTTGTTACCGTTGTGGGTCAGCAAGTTGCTGTAGTTGAGTACGGCAATCCTACACGGAAACTTACGGAAAACCAATGGCAATTGTTAGAACTCCGGATCCTTGACGTAGTGAATGATGCAATCATTAAGAATAAGGGGTTCCTCCCGCTTTTTGGTTCTCTCACCACGGTTCAAGGGTTCAAATTGATGATTTGTGAAAATGGAAACACTCTCACCTGGCTTCAAGAACTTATTTCAAAGACCCAAGCCCCCAAGCCAAACTCCCCCCCCCCCAAGCCAAACTCCGATCTTCACCTTATCGACAAGAAAGAAATAATCCATTTGACCAGACAGACCTAAGGCCAAACTTTTTTTTAAGGGTCCACCAATTCCATGGGATCGTATCGAAAGATACCTTAGATCACTAAACACTGACCAACTTAGTCAAAATTGGGAGCTTATTGAGATGGGTGAACACAAATCAGACGGCACAGAAGTGGTAGTTTTGCTCTGCCATAAGTCCATACCACTTCCCAAGAAGTTAAATTTCAAAGTTCGCGTCGGTACAAATCGATGCAAGCTAAGACTTATAGCCAACACGACAAAGAAACAAATTAGGGAGGGTACGAAGGAAAACTAATATGAAGTTGGTACAAATAAACCTTCATCACAGTAAAGCAGCCAGCTCTAACCTAGTCTATCTCATGGAGAATAGACAGATAGACATTGCCCTTATACAAGAACCCTGGTTAGCAGATGGCAAAATAAGAGGACTTCACTCTTAGGGACTAACGCTGTACAAGACCACTTATGTAGGCCCAAACAGTAATTTAAGAACTTGTATAGTAGCTAGAAAACAGATTAATCTCTTTCTTCTATCCACATACAGTGATTTAGACCAAACAACGGTCAAAGTAGAGCGCGACGGGCTCCCCCCGCTCAACGTGCTGCACTCGATATATGGGATCTTGTTCTTGGCTGTGAGACAAACTCACATTATATCCAGTGGGGAAGTACGGACGTCAATACAAGAGGTGAGTTGCTTTTTGAATATATTATAGAAAATAACTTATTAGTTGCAAATAGGGGCAAAGAACCATTTTTTGTAACTTAAAATAGAAAATAGGTTCTAGATGTTACTCTTAAAAGTTACTCGGACACTATCATAATAGAGTAATGGAAGGTATAAAAAGAAGAATCATTCTCTGGTCATGAAAATCATTGAATTCATTATACCAGACATTATAGATTCTCGCAAACCTTTTAGAAACTACAGGAAAACTAACAGGGATATTTTTAAAGGGGAAGTAGAGATGAATTTCAATGCTTTCACTAATACTGTTTTACAGGAACCTGAGAGTATAGACAGGGCTGACGAATTCACTGGAATTCTCAGTACCGCCTTTGAGAAAGCATGTCCACTAAAACCATGTGGGAAAGGCAAAAAGACACCACCATGGTGGACGAAAGAACTTTCAATGTTGCCAAACGTAAAAGAACAGATAATGACTGGCAAATTTATAAATCCAGTGAATTAAAATTAGAAGTGGAAACACAACGGACAAAACGCAGCTCGTGGAAGGAACTACTGAATCGGCTAGACTCAGAAAAATCCTTGCTAAGGAACCAAACGCACTAGGATTACTCAAAGAACCAAGTGGGCAACGGAGTCAGCCAACGAGTCAACGCTGGAGCACTTGGTTAAAACTCACTTTCCAGGAAGTACTTCCAACAAGAACTACTACCCTCCGAATGAGTCATATACAGAGACCACAGACCCATCGGAAATTATTACGGAAGAAAGAATAAAATGGGTTCTTAATTCCTTCTCTTGATATAAATCTCCGGGAATGGATGGCATCTTTCCAATGATGCTACAAAAATGTGAGAAAGACAAAACTGGCGTTTATCAATTAACTTGTGGCGATTGCAATAAAAAATACTACGGACAAACAAGAAGAACATTATCCAAACGTTTTAAGGAACATAACGAATCCATACGACAAAACCAGCCTAAAAAATAACAATCACTTTGATGTTTCAACAAAAAACATAAAACTGTTGAAACAAATAAACGACCCCAATCGACTAAACGCTTATGAGACGTATTTTATCCAGCGAGATGTGATCAATATCAACCTCGACAACGGAAACATTGAAACTGATCTCTTCATTATTTGATTATTTGTCGAAATGCATCTAAATAAATAATTTTTTAAATAAATAAATTAAAAGAATTGTGCTTGTGAACTCAAATAAAGGTGTTTTATTGATTTTTAAACTTTATATATTGTGAACTTATCTCATATATGAAATAATGTCGGAAAATGACTTCCTTTTTCTTTTAAAAAGCAAAGAGCGGGGTTAGAAATCATATGAATGTGGGATATGAACAAACACGGACAGACGATAGGTACGAACCAAGCACACGAAGCCATACGCACAGAACACACAAAGTAGATAAACACATACAGACAAAGATAGGAGGAGAAGTAAAGCAACGCACGCTCAAGCATTCAGTTTTTAGTTCTCGCCCGACTGTGAAACCGCGAAAATCAAAGGTGTCATCAAACATGTAAAATTAAATAAACCATTAAGCTAAAATAGAATTAATAAGCCATTAAGCTAAATTAAAAAAGAATGTTTAAACAAAGTTAAAGTGTTTCATTAATAGAAAAGACGGAAACTACAATTGGGGGCTCTAAACCGAGATTGTACGTAAGTGAGCGGGGCGAAAAAAAGGGCATTATCCCTTTAACTAAATTAAATTAAACGCGTCATCGTCAAAATAAATCATCGAATCAGTAAAGTGCCGGTAGAAATTAAAACATTGCTAAAATCCGGAAACTGTGTGAAAAGGGCTTCATCCCATATAAAAATTGTTTTATGAATTTTAATTCCAATTTCGAGCGAGTGTCGGCATAGCGACAAAAGACCGTTACCAAAAATATAACGGAAAATAATAAAGAAAGAACCATAACAAACAAGTTTCTGCGCATCTTTTTTCAGTTTCGGTAGTGTGCGAGTGTGCGTATAACGGCAAAACAAAACAAAAACGAAAAGTGTCTGTGTGCCACGCGCAGAATTAAAAAGAAAAAACAACAATCAAAACAAAAACGAAAAGTGTTTGTGTGCCAAGCGAGTTACATCAGCAGCCTTTCCTCCCATCAGCGTCCCCCCCCTAATCACCACACGTAGCCACATGCCAGCAGTCTACAAAGTATTACAATAACCTTAACCATTTTCCAAGAATTACATTTTTTGCACAACCATATTATTGTAACATAAAAAAATGCATTTCCCACATTTCGTGTATTTCCTAATTTCCAAATAATTACATTTTTGCATCATTTTCATTTTTAATTCATTTTTTATTTTTTCATTTCCTTATATCTATCTTAATGCCAGACAAAAAATCTTAAACAACTAGCTTACATATTAGCTTAACTAATACGGTTTTCACACCGAGCTAAAACCCGGTTTTCGTAAAAAAAATCCCAAAAACTTATATTATTATTATTATTATTATTATTAATTTTATTAAATGGTAAATAAATTACAAATTTAATAATTACTTAAACTAGAAATTAGCTGCCAGGGCTATCTACTAGGGAAGTTAAATTTTTAATTGTAAAAGATAAGAGATATATACATAGGTAGTTATTATTGTTATTATTTTTTATTTTTTTTTTTTAAATAGAGTTTTCAATTTTTAAATTTGTCATTATATTGTATACCAAATTTATGTTGTCAAAATTGATATTTTTCAAAAGATGGTGCAAGTTTTGCTTTGATAGTTTTGCGCAGGTTGAAGAGACTTTTGGACAGGAAAGAAGGTGGGTCATTGTAAGAGTGGAGTTATCCTCGCAGAGATGGCAGAGTGGAGGTGCTTCTTTATTGAACAGGTGTTTGTGTGTAATGTATGAGTGGCCCAGTCTGAGCCTGATGTATAGCTTTAGTTTTTTTAAAGATATGTTGCTGGGATAGATTGCTCTGTCCCCGTTTGGATTTAGATTTTTGTATGAGTGGTTGTAGTTTGTCCAAGATTCTTTTCTTTTGAACTTCCAGTTTTCTAGAAGTAAATTGGTAGTATCTTTTTTATTGTGTTGAAAAAAAGCTTTTAATGGTTCTTTTTTCGCTGATTTGGCTTCTGCGTCAGCTGCTTCGTTGCCATTGATTCCAACGTGGCCGGGAATCCAGATGATTTTTAAAGTTTCGGGATTTAGGATGAGATGGTGTCTTATTGTTACTACTATTTCAATCGAGTTCGAAATGTTTTCTATAGCCTTTATAGTTGAAAGGCTATCCGAAAATATGATTGTTTTTCTTTTCTGGGAGTGTGTTATCGCTTGGTATATAGCAAACGCTTCGGCAGTAAAAGTGGATGTGTGAGAGGATAGTAGCCCTTTGGAGACAACGGAACCGTTGGCGCCAACAACAGCAAACGAGGTGTACGTGTCCCCTTTGGATGCGTCTGTAAATAGTAGTTTCCATCCAAGAGATTTGTAGTTTTCTGCGATGTCTTGAAAAAGTTTTTTGTACATATCATCAGAGGTTGAATTTTTTGGATAGTTGCAAAGTTCGGTGTTTATGGTGTTACTTGGAAGGTTCCAAGGTGGTTGGCTATTCTTTGCGTAGTTTTGAATAGAGATCGGAATATCCATGGATAAATCAACAAAAATGCTAGCTGGTTCGCATTACGTTTGTATGGAAGGCGGTCAGTTGATAAGTTTGAACTTGGTATCTGCCGACTCAAACATAATAAAGAAACAACTTCCAACTATGCCAAAATCAATTCCAACTCCTGTTAAAGAAGGAATTGTCTTTAGTTATTTGAATATTGAGTTAAAGGTGATACCATTTTCAGGGAGAAGATGGAATCGTCTTAATCGATGGTGAACTGGTTAGTGTTGACGATGCTATCAAAGTGTGTCCTCTTGCCAAAGGACCAAGCTACCTAAAAGCTACATATAATCAAGTAGAAGTGCTATTGCAAGCTACTCTTGAAAATCATGTAACAGATTTTATTTCATCATTATTTAAATTGTTGTTTTGTAGGTCCTGACCATCAATGCGTACAATTCAAAAACGTGTGAGGCAATTAATGAACTGAAGAACGTTGTTGCTTATCCTCTTTTTTTATGGTCAGCCAACTCTGCAATCATTTGACTGTATGTACGCCCGTAACGATGTCAAAGGATGTGCATTCGTTTTATCTACAGAAGACGAGGCAATCCTGTCTGTTCAGCAAAGTATGGGAAACAAAGTATTTTATACTATTTTCATTGTTTTTTATTTTTTTATGTGTTTCAGATAAAATTCGTTGGGCCCGTGAAGAATCTTTGGCTAACGTTGTTGCAGTAGAATTTATCGATTTACCTTTGGCCGATGAAGAAGGAGCCATTGAGGGTGAACAAACCCGGCAAGTTGTTTATACGGTTTTCACACCGAGCTAAAACCCGGTTTTCGTAAAAAAATCCCAAAAACTTATATAAAACCACAAGCTTTACCATTCATTTTTGCTATGTTCAAGTTTTCGTAAACCACTAGTTTTATATAAAACCAGCCGAAAACTAGTTGATAATCAAAGCAAACACACCCTACAGAAAATTCAGCAACACATTCAGCACTCAAACGTCAAAAAAAAAATTTAAAAACAAGCAGTCGTTGATAATGTTGTCAAAAAATTATTTTGATAGCGAATTTGTTGTGGAAATGTCAGCGGCGTTTGAAGGGCGGCTAATGCAGTATACTCCGGAGGAGTTAAAAATGAAGTTTCACAACTTGAGAAATAAATATAAGTAAGTAAATTTGATATTAACTTTTAATTCAATCAGTTTGTATAATGCATTAGTTTTGTTCTTTCTAGGAGTGAAAAAAAACTAATTGGACCCTCCGGAGGTTCCCCGTCGGAATGGCCACTATATTTAAAAATACATGCCATCCTTGGGGAACAAAGAATTCATAATTTGGAATATATTGTAGAGGACAGCCGCCCATCCGGTAAAATAACAACACAATTATTCGAGTAGTATTTTATTTATGTTTTTTATATTCTTTTTATTTTTATTCAGCTGGCACTTCCCCCGACATGTTTTCGGCTTCTGGTTCCAGGAGATATTCCTCATCGCAATATGAAGATATTGATGAAATTCTGTTTAATGATAATGAGGCTTCGTACTCATCCACCACATCGGCATCAGCAAGAACTTCAACGCCAGCTTCAAAAAAAAAAAAACAAGAAATGGCAGTGGATGCTATTGATGAGAAAATAGAAATTTTCTTAAACAAATGTTCTGAGGCCGACGAGAGAAGCCACGACCTTGAGAAAGAAAAAGTTTCCCTATTCAAGGAATTTGTTGACGAAACAAAAAAATTTAATGAAAATTTTTTTAAATTGTTTCAACAATGAAAAATAATAAAAGAAAGAGTTTTGTTTTAATCGTTTTTACTACTTTTTTGGAAGATTTGTTGTGTGTGTGTGTGTGTTTACATTTTTGATTCCATTTGGGATTGAGGGACAATAGAAAACTTGATATTATTAAGCAAATAAACGCAAATAGTATTTTCTTACCTAAATGCCTGCTAATGGCATTTCGTATTGAAGATGGAATGCTGCTATAGTCGTCTATCTGGGTGGTCTGGTCTGGCTGCTCTCTCTGTGTTGTGTTCTTAATATTTTTTAGCCATTGAATATTGATTTCATCATTGTTTCCATTGAGAAAATTATGCAAAACACAGCATGCTTTAATAATCAAATTGCTGTTTGCGATTCGGTTGTCTAATCCTTTTCCGATTCTTCTGAATCTGGCTTTAAGGTGCCCAAAACTGTTCTCGACAACTCTTCGACATTTTGAAAGGGCATAATTGAAGTTTTTTTCTTCTAATGAAGCGTTGGTATCAAATGGAAATGGTTTCATTAGAGATTCAGATAACCTAAAAGCTGAATCTCCGATGAGTACCACAGGAACATTCTCTCCTCCTATTTGCTTCGACATTTCCTTCAAAATAGGTAGCCGGTGCTGTTCTCTTACATACGAATCTTCGTATATCTGGGAGTCGTTGCACCGGCCTGGACTTCCTATGCTTATATAAAGAAATCTGTAACTATATATAGGTATGTATATAGGAATATGATGTTTTTCATAAATTCGCGATTAGAATTCATATTCTTACCGATAATCAACCACGGCTAGTAAAACAGTTGAATACCATCCTTTATAATTATAATAATCTACTGCGTCTTGAACAGGAGGTTTTATTTCAATATGGCAACCATCTTGAGAAAATAGGAATAAATATTAAATTATTTTTAAGAAAATTTACTATGCAGGATTTCGTAGATACGTACCAATAGCTCCAAAACACTGTGGGAAACCAAGTTTTTCGAAACCGTCGACGTTTTCTTTTATGATTTCTGCATTAAGTGGATACGCACATAAAAATTTTGGTTTGAGAACACGCCAAACCTCCTCACAAAACGTTTTCACAATTGTACAAACTGTAGATATTCCAACGTCAAACATAGCTGAAACGGTTTTATACTCAGCAGATGATCCCAGCGTAAAAATTGCGATAGCTACTCTTTTTTCGAGAGGTATACACTTCCTGTAGTTTGTATCCTGCATTTCTAAATTTTTAAGTTCACTGCAGAGTATTATGAATGTTTGACGAGTCATCCTGAAATGTTGCTTAAAGTAGTCATCGTTGTTGTCCAAAACTTCTTTTTCCCAAAAAGTGCTTGTGCGTATCTGCGTTATGATATTAAGATATTTTAATATGTTTTTTTTTTTTGTAAAGGAAATGTTATTGGAAAGTCACTTTTGTCCACATACTCCTTGGTCTACTATTTTTAATAGCACTGATAAGTGCTTTTTTTTCTGCTGAAGTCTCAGGATTTTCAATAAATACAACCTTTTTTTTCTTCTAATAGAAGTTTCAGAAGAAGAAATAAAGCTTAACAAAATCTTGGTATTTTGTTCAATTTTCTTTTTATGGATGAAAATCAGTTTTAATTGATTAGAATTCATTTTATGTTCACAAATAATATTAACAGGATTAAATTTTTGGCAATAAAAAATTTATATCTACGAAATTTGACAGGCGGGTGTCAAAAACAATGTGTAATGTCAAACGAAACCCTGAAATATTTGGTGTGAATAGTTATAAAACTTTTTGGCCGAAAACCGAGTTTTTGGCTCGGTGTGAAAACCCTGTAACTTACTGACCCCATGCGGGCGCTCTAAATTAAACTATGACGATTTTTAAAAATGCCTTTCGACGGAAAATAACTTATAGTTAGAATTCATGATAACTTAAAACTAACGAGAAAATTATTAAAATAAAACTCATTTTCATTCTCATTGTTTTTAAATTTTTTATAAAACTTAAAGCTACCCTTTACCTAAATAAAACTAATTAAATCTAAATTAAAACTTACTTAAACTACATTATACCTAATTAAAACTTCTTAAAATAACTTAAAAACTAGAACAGCCACCAGCATTTTTTTTTTGTCCATACGCATATGCACACTCGCGTACACCCATGCACATGTATATATGTACATATACATATATACATATATTTTCGCAACCGCAAGTACCCACATACAAATACATTTAATTATGTACTTTTTTTTTTTTTTTTGGTGCCACCGACACTGTTCTACCTACTCTACTTATCTTTACCTTAGAACTAATTAAGTGGGCCAAAGCAACAATATGGTCAACTTTCAATATCACGGTGGTCACCCAACCACCAGAATTTTTTGACTTGCTTAACTAAGTCCTTTCTGTCCCGAAGGGGCACAGCTCTACTGAACCGCAGACGCTCTGCTCCGTTCCCTGAGCCGATGTCCCGATCGTAAAGAAGTCGCCGATCCACAGTCCTACGGCTGACGTGGTAGATTAACGGAACCGCCAATCTATCCTGTATCAGCCCACGACTGTCTAAAAAGAGGAATGTCTCGGGCGGGATGAAACCGTTAAGACGTACACTTTCACTATACTCATCATTGGGGTAGTAAGCCCCAAAAATAAGTCCATTGGTCGAGGTCATCGCTCTTGCAATGTGACCCCGAATCAGCTTGATTATAAAGTGTTTATATTGGCCCTGTTGTATAGAACCTCGTTGGCATAGTAATGTGTGTACTCCGACTCTGGTGTTCTGTGTAATCCAAGGCAGCGTCTAAGACACTGCCTCTCAAACACCCGAATCTTTTCCATTTGAGATGGGGCAACGTTGAACCACACAGGGCACCCATAGGCAATCATTGGCCGGATAAGGGCCATGTAGCAAATCACCTTTACTCTGCTGTCAAGGCGGCTGCTATAAAACAACCGTCTTGTCAACCCAAAGGCTCCCCTAGCTCTGTCCAGAGCAGCATGTACATGTCGATTGAAATATAGATACTGATCTAGCCAGATGCTTAGGTACTTTACCACATCTTTACTCGCCAGTGGATGTCCACTTGGTCCAACGATCACTAGATTTCTCCAGTTCTTTTTTTTATCCGTAGAAGCCCTAGACAACGGGGTTCTAAACAGGATAGTTTCTGATTTCTGAAAGTTAATTTTTAACTTCCAATCATCACAATATCGCTGAATCTTGTCGAAGTCACGCTGCAAGAGAATTCTGATGACTTCAACTTTCGGACCCGTTCTGTACGCTACAAGATCATCGGCATACGCAATTGAATGAGTTAGACTACCTATCAAATCGCTGGTGTAAATACTAAAAAGAATCGGTGAGTTCACAGCTCCTTGCTGTAGACCATTTTTAATATCAAAAGTTGTGGTAGAAGTTACATTGCCACTTTTGACAACAAACTTTCTACCATTGAGCATGTCATGAAGCATATATAACAGTGGTTTACTTATGCCAAATCTAGATAGCTTCAGATAAAGACCCTCTAACCATACGGTGTCGAAAGCTTTCTCTAAATCAACCAGAACGGCACCCGTGCATTGATTTTTCGTTTTGTTCCATTGAACATCAGAAACTAACTTAGACGCGGCATGAATAGTGTCATGCCCCGCCTTAAAGCCAAACTGATTATCTGGAATAATATTTTTGTCCTCAGCCCACTTGAACATAGCTCTATTGAGAATCTTTTCGAATACTTTACTGATACTTGGAAGAAGACTTATCGACCGAAGATTTGCCGGATTGGAGCTGTCCTTTCCCTTTTTGGGGAGAGGATGGACCACAGCTGTCTTCCAACTCACTGGATAATATGTGTTGACATCATCAACAATAACTTTAAATTCATTATCATCGGTTCTTTTATTCATGCTAGACTATTTGTGCACAATAAGCACTTTGTGCTTTTATTATTAATATTTTTTGGTCTTGTTTGGTTCCGAGTGCACCTGTGCTCGTAACCTATTAATTTGCAATAACTGCAGATTTGCAGTATTTTGATTTCCTGATAATTTCAATTATTTATTATGAAATTATTATGAAATCATAAATTTATTGCCCTAGTTATGTAGGTAGTTTGTAAGAATATTTTGTATAAATAAGAATAAGAAAGAAATAAAAATTCATTATATCACTGCAATTGTACCAAGCCATTCTTTTACCCTGATGTGAGGCTGCATCAGGCAATTGTATATATAGTTAAAAAAGTCTGTGTGAGATTTACAATATGCATTATTCAATGCGTTGTTGAACAGTGTGGTATAAACGTCTATGGCTTCCTCAGGGAGATGTCGTAACACAATATTGGGTATACCATCGACCCCCGCAGATTTCTTTTTCTCTTATGTTTGAAAAATTAATTAAGTTCTACCTTCGAAATTAACAATGAACTGGGTCCATTTCGCTCGGCGATGGTGGCGTTTGCCAAATGTTCGTCATTGAACACGGTGAAACCAGTATTCTCAGATCGCCATTGCGTTATGTTATTTCCAAGGTAGAAGTTGTGTAGTAAGGCTCTGTTCTCCAGGTCATGATTCGGACGAATGCTAGCATTCACCTTATACACTTGCTGGAAAGCAGCCCCTACAGCTTCTACCTTTTCCTGAGGATCTTCTATCATAAAAAAGTTATCATCGAAAACGGCACTCTCCGGATCTATTCCCGCAATCGTAAGTACGTCTTCGTTATCTGTTGTCCTCTGAAGTTTAAGACATGGAAGTTCGTTTTGATCATTTCTTCTAAATATCTTATTTATTTGGGGAAACATACTAGGGTCGCTAAAGTTAACGGCCCGAATTCTGTTATCCCAATATAAATTAATAGACAATCTATAATTTTGTTTAATCAGAACATTAATGTTTTTGATCGACTACTTCAATGTCCTAATCTCCAGATCACGTGTGTCCGTGAAACGTCTGTAAAGAAGTTTCAATCAAGTCAGCAGACCACTTTTTTGTCGGTGTAGTGCGTCGATTGTCGCGTTTTTGTCTAAACCAGTAGGGTCTTGTTCCTTATATTTTGGGATTGTTCTGTCCATTGTTCGTTTTATAGTCGTATCCATTTGAGTCAGGAACCCGTCGATCTCGACGTTCGTCAGGTTTCTGTCATTTGGTGGAGAAATGTCATCGGAACGTATTTCTCTTACTAAGGAGTTGGAGAAGCGTGGCCAACGCGTCTTACTGAAATTGTAAGAGTGCGCAGGCACATACTCATCCAACTCCAAAAGTTCGCTCGGGAGCTGTATTACGGTGGCAAGTCCGCAGTGATCTCTGTCGTATTCAATTGTTCGTAAACAGTTTTTTGTATGTTGACCTACAGTGTCAGTTATTATCAGTCTTGAGTCAAGCAGGAGTAAATCCAGAAAACTACCACTTCTCGGAAAAGACGGTCTATCTGTAGCCAGAAGGTCGATCCTACACTCAACACTGTATCGACCCATCCAATTAAAAAGATGGTTCCCTCTAGGATTTTGTACTTGATTTCCCCAATCTACATGTTTGGCGTTCAAGTCCCCTGCCATGAGATAATAATTCTCATCCAAGTTCAGTCTTAAGCATTCGAAAAGTTTTTCGAGCTTTGCGATAAAATTAGCTGGCTGAGGTGCGTCAGGTGCGTACACTGCGATTGCGTACATTCTTTTCCCCTGCTGGAGAGGAATGCAAACGATGCAGGCTTCTAGCAACCCGAACCTTCGCACTTCACTATTATATATAACTTTATGTTTAATGCCCTTTCGTATGAAGATTGCGACCCCACCCCCTTGAGAGGAGTTGGGCCGATCCCTTCTTACGATATTGTAATTTTTATTAGTCAGTTTGTGTTTCTGATTTAGCTTAGTTTCGCTAGCCATAAACACATCAGGACTTTGGTCTTGCAACAAATGAAAGAGGTTTGCTCTACGTTCGGTCCTAATCAGCGAATTTACATTCACAGCTAGGATCTTAAAGGGTCGCTCAGGCAGCGCGCCTTTAACCATTTCGCGTTGCCGGCAGAATAGAGTAGAGGTAATCCACCCTAGCCGCCTGCTCCCTGATCTGTTTTTGCACGTCGGTTAACTGACCATGAATAGTCAGCAACACCTGCATCAGATCTGCCTCTGGCACAGGAGCAGTAGGCACTTGGACCTGTTTGGCTACCTGTGGTTGAGGCTGTACCGTTTTTCCCTTTCCAGACGCCATTTGGGCGTAAGAAATTGCGGGATTGACGGAAGTTGATGTCTGGCGTACTTCAGGGCGTCTCACCTCTACTGTCTTCTTTTGGTCTTTGTTTTTTTTCATCTCCTGAAATTTTGGACATCCCCGATAGTTTGCGGGGTGCCCGGAGCCTCGGCAAAGTGCACACTTTAACTGGGTCCTGTCTTCGACCCTCTCTTTTCCGAGCTTACATTCACCTATCTTGTGGGGATCTCCACATTTGACACAAACTGGATCCATACCACAGTTTGCTGCCACGTGACCGTATCCTTGGCAGTTCATGCATTGAAGCATGTCTCTCTGCCTATTTAATTTTTCCCATCTTACAATTTGGTAGTTTAGGACGGTTATACTCCTTAAACCACTCAACTTGCTTTGGGGCGAGAGCTGAACGAGGAAGAATGGTAAATTCCGTTTCTCCCGTCTGGCCTTAACTGTGGAAAACGGTCTGACCCCGATAAAATCGAGATCATCGTTCGCCACTTGACGGAGCTCAGCTAAGAGTTCCTGCGGATCCGTAGAGGATTCGATACCCTTCAGGAGGACTGTTTGTAGCTTGTCTTCCTTCGGGGTGAAACTGTAGTATTCTGTCTTCGTTTGAGACAGGAGATCTTTTACTTTTTTACAATGCCCGACCGAAGAGCAATGAATAGTGTGTTGGTCTGCGTTCAATCGTCGGCCACGCTACCCACTAGGCTAACTTGCCTTTTAAATTTTCTTGCCAAATTGCCAGTAAAAATTGTGCAATGAGTGCACTTAAAGTATAAGTGAATTTAACTCAATTCGAACACACCGAAATTATTTTATACACTGTGAAAGTCGTCAATACGTCCGCACTCTTTCACAGCTGAAGATCGACTGACATTTTTGCATACCACACATATCATGTATTTCTTAACAACTACATAATTGAATAGTCATCATTTTTTTGTATTAAAGTCAAACATAAAATAATGCATTTCCCACATTTCGTCTATTTCCCAATTTCCAAATAATTACATTTTTGTATTTCACAACATATCATGTATAATGTTTTTCTTAATAACTTCATTATTAAATAGTCATCATTTTATTGTCAAATAAATTATAGGTACTGAGAAGACATTCATTAATAAACCAGCATTGAAAGTAAAAGGTTGTATTTTTATTTTCGCTCCCGCAACAAACCATAACTGGCGCAGTCGTCCACCGGTAAATTTTAATTTCTAAAATCATCTTACAGCGGTTAACTGTTTGAGAAATTAAATGTTTTTTTAGTGTTGTGATAATTTTTACGGAAGCATACTGTAGAAAAAATCAATATCGAAACGACGGTAGCAGTGACACTAAAAGAATCGGTCGAACCTCAAAGCAAATCAAACGCTGCAAACAACAACAGCAAAATTTTTGATAAATAATAAGAAATAAAATAAAATATTAACTAAGTGAACATGCCACAAAAAAAATAATAATAAGTGAAATGACAAAATAATAAAGTACTGCAAACAACAACAACAAAATTTTTAATAAATAAAAAGAAATAAAATAAAATATTAACTAAGTGAACATTGCCACAAAAAAATAATAATAAGTGAAATGACAAAATAATAAAGTACTGCAAACAACAACAACAAAATTTTTGATAAATAAAAAGAAATAAAATAAAATATTAACTAAGTGAACATTGCCACAAAAAAAATAATTTTTGAAACAACAAGAGAATCGTTTAAAAATAAGTAAAATAACAAAATCATCAAGAACTGCAAAAAAAAAAAAACAACATAGACTTACTTGCCAACGGAACTACCCAAAATGATATATTGCTTTATAATAGGACTTATGTAAGTAAAAGTATTGAATACTTTGTTTTTAAATTAAATACTAATGTTACCAACTGAAAGAAAAAAAATCAGATCCTTCTTCCCTTACCCAAGAAATTTTTTTAAGAGCTTAAGTAGTATTCCTGAAAGTTTAGAACAAAGTAACGAAAACATTTATTCTGGTCTTTCATTGAGTTTAAGTGATATTTCTAATTCCAACATGAACCTGCAAACCGAAAATTCAGGATCATCATCAGATAATCCTTACACGAATACAAACTCGATACAAGATATTACAAATATTTTAACTACACCCAAAATACCAGATCCCATTAAGGATCTTCCGAGATTCGACGGCAACCCAAGATTAAATTCCTGGCGCTAGCTCTCTCATATTGTATCAAGGAAAATAACATTTTTTATATGAGAAATGATTCAACTCAATTTAATTACAAGAAACCATTTAAGCAATCACAATTCTTAGAACCGACACAGTCTAGAATTGTGCAACAAAAACAAGAGTCATCTTAAGTCTGTTGATGAGACTAACGTAGCATTTGTAGCTGGAAGTGAGAAACCTGGTTCGTGGTTGATTGACAGTGGCGCAAGTTCGCATATGACATGCAATAGAAGTTTCTTTGCTTCTTTGACACTGTTTGATGGCTCTCACGTTACTTTGGCCGACGGAAAACAAACAGCAACGGCTGGTCGTGGTGAAGGTGTGCTTTGGGGTCTAGATGAAGGCAAGAATCGAGTTCAGATAACTCTTCGCCTCGGGTATCGACCTTCAGACAATGGAGGTAGATACTCCATGCACCTCCTCCACTGTGTCGTCCTCCATTTATATAAAACCGCCATCTGTCGAAGAGGCTCCTAACGTTGACAAACACTCCGACATGGATATTGTTGACTCCGCAAATGAAAATCGGATTTCGATTCCGATGTAGATCTCGACCAAACTGTGGTGGGGGTTGATCCACCTAGCTGTAACCAAGATGGTGCAGTTAGTACAGATTAACACCCATCACTCCAAAGTGGCTTCGGCCTCCCTTCTTCTCCGTCTACAAAATAAAGGGGAAGACATCGTCCTGATCCAAGAACCTTGGATTGTCAATTCCACTGTTCAAGGACTCATTACTCCCGGATACTACCTGCTGTATGCATCAAATAAAGGTGACCCTAGATCTTGCATATTAGTAAAAAGTAGCATTAATGTATATTTACTCCCTGATTACAGCGATCGTGATGTAACCGTAGTTAGACTACAAACCAATAACGGGGCGTACTGGTTAGCATCAGCGTATCTCGGCCATGACCACCTTGGCCCTCTTCCTGGCGACAAGCTAGAGGAACTAATCAGGGAAGCAGAACGACAGAAAGTCTGCCTTATAATCGGGTGTGACGCTAATGCCCATCATACCGTCTGGGGAAGTACAGACATAAATGACAGAGGTGAGTCACTTTTTGATTTTATACTAAGTACTAACCTTATAGTAAGTAACATTGGCAATGAACCAACATTCATTACCAAAAACCGACAAGAGGTTCTAGATATCACTCTTGTCTCCGATACGATTCATCACAAGATCAAAAACTGGAGAGTTTCTAAGGAGTTTCTCTGATCACAGATACATCCAATTTTGTCTTGATGAAGAATCTAAAAAACAGCCAGCCTTCCGAAATTATCGGAAAACCAACTGGCAACTATATAGAGAAACTTTAGTAAGATTAGTTAAACCATCACTCTTAAGTATCCCTTCTAATAAAAATGATCTTGATGATAAAGTCAAAGATCTCACCCTAGCTCTCAATAAATCAATGGCCATTTCTTGTCCCCTTACTCAAATAAGAGGAAAACAAAAACCACGTTGGTGGAACTCGGGTCTAGAACTGCTCAGGAAAAAGTGCAGACAACTTTTTAACCGAGCTAAACATTCTAGAGATAGTCTGGACTGTCAATTTTATAAAGAATCCCTAAAAATTTATAAAAAAGAATTAAGGAATAATAAAAGAACCTCCTGGAGGAACTTCTGTGGAAAAATAGAAGAAACTTCAGAAGCTTCACGATTAAGAAAAATTCTATCAAAAAATCCTACAATGCCTAGCTCCTTAAAGACAGCTAACGGCTCTTGGACCAATTCTTGCGAAGAATCGCTCACCCTGCTACTAGATACCCATTTTCCAGGTAGCTCACAAAATATAAATAGCATTGATTCATTATTATCACATACAAATGTTGTTGGTCTGATTTCTAAGGATAAACTGAAATGGGCTATAAACAGCTTTGATCCTTACAAATCTCTCGGACCCGACGGCATTATACCTGCCGAGCTTCAATTTGCCTCGGATATCATAACACCCATCCTAGAGATCATCCTAATTGGTTGCGTAAAATTTACTTACATTCCCTCTTTATGGAGAGAGGTAAAAGTTGTCTTTATACCCAAAGCCGGTAAATGCTCCCAGGTTAACCCTAAAGATCTCAGACCAATCAGCCTATCATCGTTCCTTCTCAAAACCCTAGAGAGATTGATCGATATCCATCTGCGCAATGCTATAGATCCTAATCTGGTATCTACTGCACAACACGCTTATTGTAAAGGAAAATCGGTAGAAACGGCTTTACATACATACTCACTACATCATAAAGAGTACACTCTAGTTGCATTTCTCGATATTGAAGGCGCCTTCAATAATGTCAGCTATCAAGCAATCACAGCGTCACTGAAGAAACTAGATATACATGGTTCACTGAATGACCTAATTAATCTTATGTTAGAAAGTAGAATTATTAATTCATCTTTAGGTGGCACTCATGAAAGAAGATCTGTCAGCAGAGGTACACCTCAAGGCGGAGTCCTTTCCCCACTTCTATGGAACATAGTCGTAAATGAGGTGTTAAAAAGCCTAGAAAAAGAAGGTTTCAAAGTGATCGCGTATGCCGACGATGTTGCCATTGCAATATCGGGAAAACATGCCCAAATTCTCGTTGAATTAATGCAAAATGCTCTAAATATTATGCTCAAATGGGCAGAAAAATGCGGACTGGGTATAAACCCAAACAAAACTGAACTTGTCCTCTTCACAAGAAAATATAAATTTCCCCAAATAAGTCCCCCATCAATTACGGGAACTCCACTAAGGTTTTCAGATAAAGCTAAATATCTAGGTCTTATCCTGGACAAAAAACTGCATTGGAAAGCAAATATACAGGAAAGAGTTGTGAAAGCAACAGTAGCACTCTTCTCTTGCAAAAAAGCTATCGGAAATAAATGGGGCTTATCCCCATACATAACCCACTGGCTCTACACAGCGGTCATCAGACCGATACTAACTTACGGGGTAGCAGTATGGTGGACTGCCCTAGACAAAGTTACATATCGTGACAAGTTAAGTAAAGTCCAACGGTCAGCCTGTATGTGTATTAGCGGAGCTCTCCGTTCGACACCTTCAGCTGCTCTTGACATTCTACTTAATCTCATACCCCTTGATATTTTTAGCAAACAAACGGCCGCAAGCACAGCCGTTCGTCTCAAAGCCATCTCTCAATGGACCGATAACTCAATTGGTCACTTCATTATTCTGAAAACATTCGGACCAAAACTAAGTCACTCCGACTACTCTATACCCCAGCTAGTTTTTGACAAGAATTTTCAAGTCACCATCCCACCAAGATCCACTTGGGAAAATGAGAGATTCTTGAAAGATGAATCAGTTCATTTTTATACTGATGGCTCAAAAACTAAAGATGGGGTTGGTGGTGGCGTGAACTCGCCAGATATGGAACCCTACTACCGGTTTTACCTAACAAGGTGAATATTGGTATACCTATCGCTACAAGCAAACTCATGCTAAAACTAGATGCCATAGAGAAAAAAAATTTAAGATGGACAAACACTACTACCTGCGTAGCGACAAAACAAATCTGGCCAAAATTAGATCAGAAACGTACTAAATGTTTGTTATCTATGAGCAGATTACATCTTAGCTCCGTAATTGGTGTCATAACCGGACACTGCCTCATAGGAAGACACGCCATAAGACTTGGCGTATTCTCTAATGATTTTTGCAGAAGCTGAATGGACGAGGAGGAGGAGGAGACTATCACCCATCTTCTCTGTTCATGCCCAGCTCTCTCCCAAAGACGTAAATTACAACTGGGTAATTTCTTTTTCGACGATCCAAGCGATATGTCGAACGTTGATATTCTATCTTTACATCGCTTCATAAGAAGCTCCAACTGGTTTAATTAAAGAAATACTCCCTCGCTCATTTCGTGGTATCACAACGGACCTATCTGTGGTCTAAGTGTTTCAGTAGTCTTCCTGACAGCCACATAAACCTAACCTAACCTAACCCTAACTCTTCATGATGTGCTGTTTGTGCCAGAATTGGAAGGTAGTCTTATGTCAGTGAGCAGATTGGTGGATAAAGGTTTGAAGGTCAGCTTTGATTCGTCTGGATGTCGTATTGTTAATTCTGATGATTTTGCTGTTGCTTTGGGTGACCGTAAAGGAAATCTTTACCAATTGAAAACTGAAAAATGTTCTTTAGTATCGCAAGAACATGTGACAAACTGTGAACACCAATGGCATAGACGATTCGATCATCGAGATTCAGCTGTATTTAAGCGTATGTTTAATGAAGATATGGTGAAAGGCCTACAAGTCCAAAAATGTAATGTAAACACCATGTGCGAGTGCTGTTTAGAAGGCAAATTGAGTCGAAAGACATTTCCAGAAGTCGTCGAGAGAAAAGCGAAGAAAATCCTAGACATCTTACATACTGATCTGTGCGGCCCGATTAGTGTACCGACTCCATCTGGAAATAGATATATCATGACCATGATAGATGATTTTAGTAGGTATGCAACAGTCTATCTATTGAAGAACAAGTCAGAAGCAGCTGAGCGAACAGAGGAATACGTGCGTCAAGTTGAAAACGTTTTTGGAAAGAAACCTACAGTCATTCGGTCTGATGGAGGGGGTGAGTACGATAACAATCGTTTACATAATTTTTATCGTACTGAAGGTATCAAGGCTCAGTTTACAACTCCTTACTCGCCCCAACAAAACGGCGTGGCCGAAAGAAAAAATAGATCCCTTATCGAAATGGTCACGTGTATGTTGTTGGATGCTGGTTTGCCGAAACGCTATTGGGGTGAAGCTGTTTTAACTGCAGCTTACATACAGAATCGAATGCCATCAAAATCTGTTACGAAAACTCCATTTGAATTGTGGAATAAAACTAAACCATCATTGCAACACCTACGAGTCTTCGGATGTGAAGCGTTTGTGCACGTTCCTGATGTAAAACGCCAGAAGTTTGATAGCAAGTCAAAGAAACTTACGTTCATTGGATACTCGGATCTACACAAGGGCTATCGGTTTGTTGATCTTGAAACTGATAAGGTAACGATAAGTCGTGATGCTCGTTTTTTGGAACTAAAGAAGAAAGATATCAACACCTTGCCAAATCCGAATGTTAAAGAAACATTCGATGAAGTCTACATGAGACTTGCTCCAGTTTCCGTTGTTCCAAGTTCAGACGAGAACCAATCTTCTGAAGATCGATCCGATGATGACGAGAGTTCCAGTGACGATCAATTTTTTGGATTTGATGATCCGATCCAAGAAGAGCCAACTGTAGTAAGACGTTCTGCACGAAACACGAAAAATAAATTGCCTGCATACTTAAATGATTATGTCGTTGATATTGCATCAATCGCTTTGGATGACCCGAGAGATTTTAAAGAAGCTTTGGACACCCCAGAATGGAAAGCTGCAATGGACGAAGAGATGGAAGCCCATCGTGAATATCAAACATGGTTGCTCGTCCCTTTGCCTGCAGGGCGGAAAGCAATAGGTTATGGGCCCAGCAGGCGGTATTATGGACGACAGAGTGTGCCTCCCGAAGTTGAATGCCACGAATTGGCAAGTTTGGAAAATTCGCGTAGAAAGTTTCCTAGCACGAGACGACCTGACTACATATATCGAGGATGCGATTCCGGCTGACGATGCCAAGACTGAAAAGTGGAAGACGGGCGAAAGGAAGGCCAAGGGCACAATTATTCTTTTCCTTGGAGATAGCCAATTTATTCTGGTGAAGAATTGTGTGCATGCGAAGGATGTATGGGATGCCCTGTGCCGGCATCACGAAAACATATCCCGGTCTACACGTGTTGCTCTACTGAAAAAGTTGTGCTCTGTGCGTTTGCAAGAACATGGGAATGTCGAAAAACATCTCTTGGAAATAGAAGAGATTTTTGACCGTCTGGCTGCTGCTGGACATGTCCTAGATAAGGATACGCAAATATGCATGATGCTGCAAAGCCTCCCGGACTCCTTTGAAACCCTGGTTTCCACTTTAGACAGTATGTCCGATAAGGAGGTGACCGTGGAATTCATCAAGCAAAAACTTATTGATGAATACCAACGGAGAGTCAACAGAATGGAATCGTCGAGACCAGAAAAAGCAATGAAAACGGATTCCAAGCGAACAGTAGACAACAGAACATGTTTTTATTGCAAGAAAGTGGGACACATTCGTTCCAACTGTCGTAAATATTTGTCCTCCAAAATAACTTTTGCTCTTTTCTTTTGCAATTAAAGAGATTGTCCAATAGATTTCATAATAGAATGTTTAATAACTTTCCAAATTATTCATTTTCTCAACACAATAATTTTCCAAAATCTTATCCAAACAATTTTAACTATAATAATAACAATACATTCCAAAATAATCCTTATCTCGGAAGTTCTACATTCCGAAACAATTTTAGTTACAACAATAATACTCTACCCCAAAGAATTTCCTACAATAACAACTTACCGTTTAGATTTAACAATTCTAATAACCGAAATATGGCTAACCAAACCAATGCTCAGACATCTAACAGGAACTTTTACCCAGCCAACACACAACAAAATATTTCAAGAATACTACCTCCTGAACCAATGGACACAATTTCAGCGACTTCACGTCTTCGTCAACCCATTGTGTTTCAACCCACACCTAATTATAACACCAACGCCAGAGTTACGATATCCTCTCAACCTCTTATATCATTATATTACTCCAATTGCAAACTCAGCACTTTCCCACATTATTGTACCTATCCACCTTTAATAGTTACGATACCCTTTCAACCTCTTATTATTGTATTATTATATTATTCCAATTGCAAACTCAGCACTTTCCCACATTATTGTATCTATCCACTTTTAATTTTATAATATTAATTTGCAAAGTAAAATAACAAATATCAAATTTCTTAGTTCAATACACTTTTAATTTCAACTTCACAACAAATCATATTTCTTTTAAAATACCTGCTGAGTATTGTTAAACTCAGTTTTGACGACATGCAATTTATGAATATATAAACTTTGTAAAATTATAAGTTAGGGAGTTGGTATCAATCAAATAAAGAGAGCGAAGCTCTGTCCGAGTAAATATAAAATTTGTTTTTTTTCAAAGTCTATATGATTAAACCATAAGTGGCGCAGTCTGGAAAAGAACCTTAAAATAATTACTGATGTCAATGTGATATAATCAATCAAAAAGTGAATTCGACGGTTTATCGAAAAAAAAATAATAAATAATCCAAAGTTAAAATAACATGTTATAATCTCGCAGAAGTGCATATATATATTCGACGGATTATCGAATAAAAGTGAACAGTGCGTACATTCGAAGAAAATATTCGACGGGTTATCGAAAACGGAGAAGAAAAAAATACTTAATTGTGTGAAGATAGAAAAAGAAACAATCGCATCAATTTAAAGACAATATAACAACAACCAAAGGAAAGGAAATGCTTTTGCTCATCCTGTAAGTCTATCCTTATTTTACTTATTTATGAAATCCGTGAACAAATTTGACATAAATAGGAATTTTGTGGAATTAGAAGAATTAAAAGAATTAGAAAGATTAGAAAAACTTGACTTAAAAAATATGGCCGTAAATCAAGCAAATAATATAGCTCTTAATTTCAATGATAACCTCAACCCAATCAATCCAGAGGTCGAACAACAAGTTGTGGCAAATCCGATTGACCTTTTTAGCTCACTCAAAATACCCGATGCCATCAAGGATTTACCAACATTCGATGGTAATCCTAGATTACTGCACGAGTTTATTAAAAATGTGGAGGAAATCCTCTCATTAATGATACCGATTGATGGCACGGTACAAGGAAGGGTATTGCTTAGAGCGATACGTAACAAAATTGTCGGTGATGCAAATATAGTTTTGAATATGTTTGGAACCCAGCTTAGATGGCAAGATATAAAAAATAACCTCATACTACACTACGCAGACAAAAGAAATGAGACTTCACTTATAAGGGACCTTCACGGTCTATCCCAAGGCCATAGATCAGTAGAAAATTATTAAAGCATGGTAATAGAAATACTATCTGCAATGTGTAACCAACTACAAATCCATGAAATAGATCAAAATGTCATTACAGCCAAATCAACGCTTTTTAATGAGATGTGCCTAAACACTTTTCTCTCAGGTTTGAAAGAACCCTTAGGCTCAACAGTTCGAGCAATGAAACCAAACTCATTAAGCCAAGCGTTTTCTTTTTGCATCAGGGAACAAAATATATTTTACACCCGTTATGACGCTAATGTTCAACAAAGAACCCAATTCCAACAATATAGGCCAAATAACTCCAGATATAATTCCCACAATCAAAGACAAAATAGTGACAATAATTACTTCCAACAGAATAGACAGGCAAATAGAAGACCTTTTTTCTCAAATGATAGGCAGAATGGTGACAGGACGCATTTTCAACAAAACAGACCAAATAATAATAGATTCTCTTCCCCAATTCAAAGACAAAATAGTGATAGAATTTTCTCTCAAGGCAATAATAATAACTATCATAACCAACAACGATTTAACAATCGTTCCGGACCAGAACCAATGGACACTACCTCGGGAAACAGCCGAGTTCGTAGCACACAAATCAATAAACCAGAACCAATGGATACATATTCTGGTAACAGCAGAAATAGAATTAATGACTTTAGGCAGAATAGGCAAATGTACAGCACCGAGATTTTACCAAATGGCAATTATGAAACCCAACCTGGTCAAGACCTATCACAAAATGATATAACTAATATGAACTACTACCCCAACTTAGATCAATTTCAGGAAGGAAATAATACAGCAGAAAACATATCCGACACAAATTTTTTAGAAATAGCCTCGGACACCCAATAAATAATGTAGCATATACAAATGGTAATAACCTTCCCTACATAAATATTTCTTCCCCATTTGGAACCCTTAAATTTCTAATAGATACAGGTGCATCGGCATCCTTTCTTAATCCTGAATATATTCATCCAGAAGACATACAAACTTCAAAACCCACAATTATTTCCACTGTCTTACAAAAGCACTACGTTGATAAAGAAGTTACACTTCCTATGTTCAAAGAATTTTGTCATAATGGAAATATGAAATTTCTAGCTTTCAAATTCCATAAGTACTTCGACGGCCTTATAGGCCTAGATATCCTAAAAAAATTAGAAGCCCAAATTGATATAAAAAACGAACAACTTACAGTTAACAAAACGAAAATCCCTTTACAGCTTAAACCCAATTTTATAAAAAAAAGCTACATTGTACCAGCTAATTCCAAAGTTATAGTACAACTACCAGTAGATATATCTGATGGAGAAATACTAACTAAGCCATTAGAGCTTAAACCTAAACTCTATATACCTGAAGGACTCTTTTGTGCCAACAATTGGTTAAGCTACATAGAAATTTTAAACTATTCTAATCAAGATCAAACATTTTCACTTGATCAACCTCTTAAAGTTATAGAGTACGAAAATTATAACTACATAGAAGTCAATAATTTCAATTTCACCCAAGACTACAAAAATCAAGAACCTATTCAAAATAATGATATCTCCAAATTAATCAAAACCGATCATCTAAACCCCGAAGAAAAAAAGATGGTTCTTAAACTTTGTCACGAATTCGAAGATGTCTTCCTCAAAAAAGGAGACAAACTCACCTTCTCTAACGAAATAAAACATAGAATAAGAACAACCGATGATATCCCAATCCATACTAAATCATACCGCTATCCATATATTCATAAGGAAGAAGTGAAGAAACAAATCGACGAGATGCTTCAACATGGCATTATTCGTCCTAGTTTCTCACCATGGAGCTCTCCCGTTTGGATTGTAGCAAAGAAAACTGATTCTAGTGGCAACAAAAAATGGCGGCTAGTCATAGACTATAGGAAGATCAATGATAAAACTATTTGTGACAAGTACCCATTGCCCAATATCAACGAAATCCTAGACAACTTTGGTAGAGCACTCTACTTTACTAGTCTTGACCTTGCCAGCGGATTCCACCAAATAGAGATGGATCCAGCCGACATAGAAAAAACTGCTTTTACCGTTGACGGAGGTCATTTTGAGTATACACGTATGCCATTTGGGCTTAAAAACGCCCCTTCAACTTTCCAGAGAGTCATGGATAACCTCTTACGCGAATATATAGGCAAAATATGCCTCGTCTATATGGACGATATAATAATATTTTCTACCTCTCTTCAAGAACACAAAGAAAACATAAAGAAAGTATTTTTTAAACTTCGGGAAGCTAATCTAAAAATTCAGATAGATAAGTGTGATTTCTGCCGAAAAGAAATTGCATTCCTTGGGCACGTCGTGACAACTGACGGTGTAAAGCCCAACCCAGATCGTATTTACGCTATACAAAATTTTCCTATCCCCAAGAATCAAAAAGAAATAAAAAGCTTCCTTGGACTATTGGGCTACTACCGGAAATTTATTAAAGATTTTGCCCGGTTAGCTAAGCCATTGACAGAATGTCTTAAGAAAAATCGGAAAGTAATACACACAGAAAATTTTGTCAAAACTTTCAAGCATTGTCAAGATATCCTATCAAACGATCCTATCCTTCAACACCCTGACTTTAGCAAACCTTTCGTTGTAACAACAGACGCGAGTAATTTCGCGATAGGCGCAATCCTTTCGCAAGGACCTATTGGTAGTGACCTACCAATTTGCTACGCCAGCAGAACTTTGACTGACTCAGAAATAAACTATTCTACCATTGAAAAAGAACTTTTGGCTATAGTATGGGCTACAAAGTACTTTCGACCCTACCTTTACGGTAACAAATTTAAAATAGTAACTGATCGCAAACCACTTACCTGGTTAATGAATCTCAAAGATCCAAATTCAAAATTAGTCAGGTGGCGGTTAAAGTTAGAAGAATTTGAATACGAGATTGTGTACAAAAAGGGTACACAAAACTTAAATGCTGATGCCCTCAGCAGGATTATTATCGATGTCGATAAAAATAAAAATAAACAGCAAAATGTAGTTGCCGAAATAAATGCAACTGAAGCAGAAAGCAGTGACTCAACAGTTCATTCCGCCAGAGAAAACCTGGACGGTCATATCCATATATCAGAACGACCATTAAATGAGTTTTCTCTCCAACTTATATTAGAAACAAATAATACACCTCAAAATTCATTCGAAATGATTTTTCGAAACAAACAGAGGCGTACCCTTAAGCAACCTCAATTTTCCGAACAAGATATAATAGATATTTTTAAAAAATACGCTTCACCAAACAGGCTTAACGCATTATACACAGACGACGAAACCTTTAAGAAACTCCAAATAGTGTATTCAAAATATTTTTCTCGTTATAAAGCAATAAGATGTACTGAAAAATTACAAGACATTACTAACGAAGACGATCAAGACCAACTCATCAGAAATTACCACCTTAACAACAATCACAGAGGTATTAACGAAACACTTGTGCATCTAAAAAGAACATCCTTTTTTCCTTTTATAAAAAATAAAATAACAAAAGTTATAAATAATTGCGACATTTGTCAAACACTTAAATACAATCGAACCCCACCAAAAATCGAATTCCAAAAAACAGAAACCCCTGAACAGCCGTTGGACATTGTCCACGCGGATATATACTCGATTAACCATAAACAAATACTAACAATTATCGATAAATTTTCAAAATTTTCCGCAGCTTACACCCTTTTAAATAGGAATAGCTTAACAGTGATAAGTTCTTTTAAACATTTTCTTAGCCTTCACGGCATCCCAAAGAAAATAATTACAGATCAAGGAAGTGAATTCACAGCTTCAATTTTTTCGGACTTCTGTAAACAATACAATATTGTTCACCATTTAACATCGCTTCAACAGAGCAGCAGTAATGCCCCTGTTGAAAGACTACACTCAACTCTCACAGAAATATACAGAATAATCCATATGAAAAGGACAAACAAAAATCACGATGACATTCTCAACGAAACCCTCATAACATATAATAACGCAGTACATTCTTCAACGAAACTCACACCATACGAATTGTTTTATGGACGAACCTATAAATTTAAAGACTTACAATTTAATAATGTCCATGACTACTTAGACAAACTTCATGAATTTCAAAACAAACTGTACCCTCAAATAAAAGAAATGATAGAAAGAAATAAAAACTTAAACATTGATAAGCTTAATAAAGATAGGACAAAACCAATGTCTTACAGATCAGGTTCATTTATCTTTCGCAAAGAAAACAGAAGAAATAAAATCACTCCCAGGTTTAGCAAGCATAGAATCAAACACAATAATAGATATACAGTTGTTACACTCAAAAATCAAAAACTACATAAGAGCAAATTAATTAAGAAAAGAAAATTTCAGGTTTCTAACCCCAATCCTTGCACAAGTACTGGAAATACAGGACCTAACTAACAGTAATGGACTACTTCCCCTAAAGCTTGGAAAATCGCGAATAATAAAATCGCACCAAAATCTTTTTCACATAATAAGACTAGACGACTATAGACAGAACATTGATAAAATTTCTAATTCAGTGGAAACACTAAATAAATTCACAGAAGTAAAAGAGCCAATTAGCATTCTTAAACTAAAACTGAAAGATTTAGAAACGAAATTCGAAACAATTAAACCTAGAATAAGATTACCAAGAGGCTTAATTAATGGACTGGGAAATATTATAAAGACTATCACCGGGAACATGGACGCTGACGATGCCTTCCACATCAACAAACAAATAAATACTATACTAGTAAACGAAAACAAATTTGAAAACAACTTAGACACACAAAATAAATTAAATAAACAAATGATTGAACGTTTCGAAAATATAACGAGACATATTAACATGCAACAAACACATATCAACAACTTTCTTCAAAATTCTCAAAACGCTATCGGGAAGGAAATAGCTTCTCATACTATCACCCTGGGAATCTTACAACATATTCATACTATAAATTACAATATTGAAATTCTTGGAAATCATTTAAACAATATAATCGAAGCAATACCTTTAGCTAAAGTAAATATTATCTCTAAAAATATACTAAGCCATGAAGAATTGACACAACTCGACACCTTGTTTAGAAAACAGAATGTGAACATCATATCAGATGAGCACATATATGAATTGCTTGATTTACAGGCATATTATAACGATACAAACATAATATTCAATGTGCGAATTCCAACGTTCACGGATAACATAAATAAATTTTACCATCTCATTCCCATTAGAATCAACAACAAGATAATCCACACAAAACCTTTTGTTTCCTTTTCTCTTTCTAAAATCCTATACTACGAGCAAATATGTAAAAACATCGAAGGGACATTCTACTGCCCAGAGTCTAAAATTGAAGAAAACATCAAGTCATCAAGATGCGTTGGGAAGTTACTTCAACACCAAGATGCGGAATGTGATGCGATTGAAACTACAACAACAACAGACATACAACAACCCGAAACCCAATACTTATTAACAATCAACATACCACCAACAAAGATCAGAACAACATGCAACCCAGGAAGCATCACAATTTATGGCACAACCCTGATACATTTCAAAAAATGTGCAATTACTATCAACAACTATACATACGACAACACCGAGACAACCTACTTCGACGAGATAAGAATTCACCCAGCATTATTCAATAAAATCAACACCACCAAAACTGCTGAGATTATAACACTCTCGAAGCTACAAGATTTTAGTTTTCAAAACCTTGCGGAACTGGACCTACTAAAAAATAAAACAAAAACAACAGATACAATCATAAGCTATGCAGCAGTAACGTTGACAATCATCTTTCTATACTTCATCATCCTTAGGATCCAGAAACATACAACTAACGACAAACCAATCGACGACAACATCAGCATCAACACCACCAATAACACCCACAACGGCGAATCCCAGGACGCTCAACCCATCAAGACTCCTGTACCAAAATTTCGTCTTTTATGGGCATCGCTTCATTCTTAGGGGGGAGGAGTTACGATATCCTCTCAACCTCTTATATCATTATATTACTCCAATTGCAAACTCAGCACTTTCCCACATTATTGTACCTATCCACCTTTAATAGTTACGATACCCTTTCAACCTCTTATTATTGTATTATTATATTATTCCAATTGCAAACTCAGCACTTTCCCACATTATTGTATCTATCCACTTTTAATTTTATAATATTAATTTGCAAAGTAAAATAACAAATATCAAATTTCTTAGTTCAATACACTTTTAATTTCAACTTCACAACAAATCATATTTCTTTTAAAATACCTGCTGAGTATTGTTAAACTCAGTTTTGACGACATGCAATTTATGAATATATAAACTTTGTAAAATTATAAGTTAGGGAGTTGGTATCAATCAAATAAAGAGAGCGAAGCTCTGTCCGAGTAAATATAAAATTTGTTTTTTTTCAAAGTCTATATGATTAAACCATAAGTCCAGCAACCATACAAGATCTTCCCGAAATCCTAGATACACAATAGAAGAACTACACAATTTTAACACAAACCCAAACGACCACAATCCAATAGTTTACCAAAACGATATAGGAAAACATAACACCGAACAAGGTAATTTTGATGAGCAAGATCAAAATTTACTTGAAACATTCGAATATTTGGACTCACCAAATTTTCAGTAATCTGCCTCTCACAACCAACAGGATATCTAGATGTAAACACACACGGATTTACACTTCCGTACATTGAAATTTCTTCACCATTTGGACGCCCATTGAAATTCTTAATAAATCTTAATAAACCCTGAATTTATCCACCCCAAAAATCAAATTAAATGTAGACCAATCATAATATCTACAATGCTTAAAAATCATGAACTTATCAGAAAAACAACATTGCCTAAATTCATAGAATTTAACGTTATAAGTATTCATTGTACATATAAGATATAAATATTATACATCTTTTAAGTTGCACATGCTTGCAATATGTTGCAAAGTACATTTAAATAATTTACAAATCAAAATAATAATTGGAATTCTATTTAAAAATGAAAGAAAGAAGAGAGAAAAAAAAGAAAAGAAAAAGAAAATAGGAGAAAAAAGAAGAAAAAACTTATTAGAAATTTTCTGATGAAAATTGAAAGGCCTTCTTTGCGAAAGTGTTTGTGTTAGTTATAAGCTTAATACTGAGGGGAATTTGGTTCCAAAGTTGAATGGCGTGAATGAAAAATTGTCTAGAGGTCACAAGGTATTTATTTTTGGGTAAAATTATTTGCAATGTTCGATTACTTCTAACAAACTTGATTTGATCAAAAAGATACTTTGGTTCTTTTGACTGTATTATTCTTTGTAACTATATCAAGGTTCGATATTTCAAAAGGCTTGGTAATGAGCAGCCTGCTATTTGTTTGGCATAGTCGGAAATGTGTTCGTATCTTTTCAGACCATAAACAAATCTTGCGCAGCTATTATATGCAACAGTCAGTTTTCTTTTGGACTCATAGTCCATATTGGAAAATAACTCACAGCTGTACGTAAAAATGGGCAAAATGAATGATTTAACTAACCTTAGCTTTACATTGGTTGGTAAATATTTGGCTGTAGGACTTAAACCTCGAAGTGCACCATATATTTTCGCAACTGTCCTATTAATATGTACATCCCAATCTAAATTATATTTAAAGAAAACTCCAAGATTCTTTATACTTTCCACATATTCTATTGGGATCAAGTTAAGAAAAAGAGTCGGAAACTGATCTTCACACCTATTTCTGCTTAAAACCATCGCTTTTTTGGTTGGATTAAGGTTCAGCTGATTTTCAACTGTCCAGTTTGAGATTTTACATAATTCCTGATTCATGAGACTGGTGTTCCGTATTATATCTGATTTTGAAAACATCTTATAAATTTGAACATCATCGGCGTTTATGTGATATTCGCAATATGAAAAGCATTCAATTATGTCGTTTATAAAGCAGGAAAATAAAAGCTGTCCTAACACAGAGCCTTGTGGAACACCCATGGGAACATTTAATCTACTCGAGCAATTATTGTTGTAAAACACATATTGCGACCTATTAGAAAGATATGATGAGATATTATTGCACAAGGAGTTCTCAAAAAAAAATGTTGTCTTAAGTTTATTCAACAATATGTTATGATTAACGCTGTCAAATGCCTTAGAGAAATCTAAAAACACAATTTATCCCATAATTTCACTGTCGAACCCGGCCCGTATATCTTCAGAAACCTTGATCAGAGACGTAGTGCAGTTATGTCTAGCCCGGAAGCCAGATTGGTGTTCAGCAATTAATTTTGTATGATTTAGAAAAACCTTTATCTGATTACTCATTACTTTTTCAAAAACCTTGCTCAGAAATGGTAATATAGCGATTGGGCGATATTCAGTTTTGCGTCCTTGAGAAGGTTTCGGCAATGGCAAAATTTTAGCAACTTTCCAAAGATCAGGAAACACAGAAGTGGTCAAAATCGTATTGAAAATGTACGTTATTTGTTGGAGCAAACCCGGTAGAAGAATCTTTATGAATTCTGGTTGGATGTTATCAGAGCCAATAGCCTTTGACTTAATTTTTAGGATTTCAAGGCCTATCGTCGAAGTGTCAACACAAGAAAGTAAAAATGTCTGGCTTTGGTTGTTTATGGAATTTGAAACATGAGAAACATATGATACATTAGATTGCGGTTGGACGAATTTTGTATTCAATTCTTCTATATTTATTTTATCTGAAACAGATTGCTTACCACCATCGCATATAATTCATCTCGTGCCTTAATATTGTTTTTACTTCTTGTGTTATCCATGGATATTTATTTTTTTTAATTTTTTTATGTTTAACTCTCACGTGATTGTTAAAAAGGTTATAGATATTATTGTTGAAACATTCAATCTGTTTATTTACATCACATGTGGCATAAATAGGTGACCAGTCAATGCTTATACTGTCATTAAACAGATGTTCTAAATTTATACCGGAATAGTCATAATATTTTGTAGATTTCTCCAAATCAAGAGTAAAAAGCGCATTAAATGTCATAAAAATTAAGTCATGATGTGAGAAAGCGGACGCCAAAAGTTGATCATAATGCAAAGTTAAGTTTGGATTTGATACTAAAAAAACATCAAGCAAAGAAGGTACACAATTTGGTTTAAAATGTGTGGGCTGTTTAGTGTTAATAAAACTTAAGCTAAAGGAATCAACCATCTCGATAAAATTTGTATTTCTGTTATCTAACAAATTGAGATAAAGATCTCCGCAGATCCAAATGTCTGTGTACAGAGGCACTAACTCCTCTAGAAGACTTCTTACTAAAGTGAGATGCGCTACATCAGGTGCCATGTATATGCAACCAACTAAAAATTTTCCACATTCACTATCTATTTCAATGAATAAGTATTCTATTGAATCATCGTGTAAGGATTTTTTTACTAAATGAAATTTATATGAATTTCTTATGAAAATAGCTTTACCTCCTGCTAGTTTATTATATCTATCAGCGCGAACAAGTTGAAAATTATTTAATTTGAAAAGATCATCACACATCTCCGGCTTTAACCAAGTTTCAGAAATACATATAATATCAACCTTGCTACTATCAAAAAGTATACGCAAATCGTCTATTTTATTTTTTATACTTTGAGCATTTAAATGACAAACATTAATGCCTTTCTTTTGTTTGCATAAAATATCGACCAAGACTTTGCATTCAACTACGGAACCCTCCCTAACGCTAAAGCCAGTAAGGGCATTTAACAAAAACAACAAAACCAACACAAGCACTTTCAAAAAGTTTAGAAAAAGAAGAAGATTCAAAGTTGAATAAAGATATAAAAAGAAATTTAAAATAATAAAGAGAAGGTAAAAAAGACTTAGTTAAGAGAGAGATATTACAATTTTCTTTAATCATTTGTGTTCTGAACTCCATCTCCATTCACTACGTCTACTTCTTGACATCTCAGTGCAATCGCATTCAAAGCTTCTTCGTCGTCTATCATGATGTTGTGTTGATTTTTTCGCACTTTGACAAAAACGGTTCCATTCCTTGTAAACACAGAGAAAATTTTCTTTTGGCGCTTCAGTTTCACAGCATGATTTAGAAGAGAACGGTTTTTTCGTCAGGCTCTCATTCAAGTAAATGCTTTTGTCTGAATCTATGCCAATGTCGAGCAGAGAAACTGGTTTTGACACTTTTTTATGGTACTCAGCTACCGACTTCAGAATGTTGTTTTTATCTTGTGGAGAGCTAAACTTCAGTATTATGGGTGGATCATTACATCCACCACGTTGGTGGGAACGAAAAAACGATCGCAAAACAGGAGGCTGGCTATCAATGGTGTGACATAGGTGGTTGAACATTGATTTAATGTTTTCGTTGTGCAGTTGCGGAACTCCAAAGAGAATAGCATCCGCAGCAAGGTCTCTTCTCTCAAGTACATCAGATCGTTTTATGACATCAGCAAGCATATCTTGGCTGTAGGTTGCAGTTGCAGGTTCCTTATTATGCTCTTCAATTATTTCAACTCGCTTCTCCAAGTCGTTGAGTGATTGATCATACTTTTTAAGCTGAGCGGTCCACTTCTGTTCCATACACGTTATTTGGTCCATAATGTCGGTTCGAAGCTTGTTTAATTCTGTTGTGAAGCGGGTGATAATTTCCTCAGTATTATTCTTTAAACATTCCATAAGGTCATTTGCATTGAGGACATGGTCGATATAAGTTGGAGTTGAATGTTCTGTTTCACCTTTGAATGTGTTTGAGGGCTTCACTGTAGATATTGGGGTACTAGATGGAACCAGCGGGTTCCATCAAATAGAGATGGATCCAAAAGACATACCAAAAACAGCTTTTTCAGTTGACAACGGTCATTATGAGTTTTTACGCATGCCTTTCGGCTTAAAAAACGCCCCAAGCACTTTCCAACGCGTAATGGATAATATCCTCAAAGATCTAATTGGATCTTCATGCCTAGTCTATTTAGATGACATTATAGTATACTCCACATTCTTACAAGAGCATATAGAAAACCTAAATAAAGTCTTCAAGAAACTAAGAGAATCAAATTTAAAAGTGCAAACAGATAAATCCGACTTCCTAAAAAAAGATATTGCCTTTTTAGGTCACATAGTTTCCACGGACGGTGTCAAACCAAATCCGGATAAAATACATGCCATAAAAAAATTTCCAATACCTAAAACACAAAAAGAAATAAAAAGTTTTTTAGGACTCCTAGGTTATTACAGGAAGTTTTTCAAGGATTTCGCTCGCCTTGTTAAGCCAATGACAGAATGCCTTGAAAAAGATAAATCAGTTATACTAACAAATCGATATATTAACACATTCGAAAACTGTAAAAATCTGCTAACAAACGACCCTATTCTCCAGTACCCAAATTTTACAAAACCCTTCATTCTAACAACAGATGCAAGCAATTTTGCAATAGGTGCGGTTTTGTCGCAAGGTGGAATAGGAAGCGACAAACCGATATGTTTTGCAAGTCACACACTAACTGATAGCGAAATAAATTACTCAACAATTGAAAAAGAGTTGTTGGCAATAGTCTGGTCCACTAAATACTTTCGTCCATATTTATTTGGACACAAATTCCAAATTGTCACCGATCACAAGCCCTCAACATACCTAATGAGCCTTAAAAAACCTAATTCCAAACTCATAAGATGGAGACTTAGGCTAGAAGAATTTGATTATGAATTAGTTTACAAAAAAGGCAAACTGAACACGAATGCAGATGCCTTAAGCAGAATAAAAATTGATAGTCAGAATCACAATACTAATAACTTATCGATTTAAACATTAATGATATTGCATCTAACCAAGGAACTTCTGGCACTACATTGCATTCAGCCGAAGAAAATCTTGAAGACGGCAACTATATTTCAGTAAAACCTTTAAATGACTTCAATCTTCAACTTATCATAGAAAAATCTAATAACTCTTTCATAAGCGTTACCACACCATTTAGAAACAAACAACGAAGGATCATAAAGAAACCTTCTTTCACAGAAGAAATAATAGTAGATATACTAAAAAAATATACACCACCTAATAAACTCTCGGCTATTTTTACAGATGATGAAACCTTTCGTATAATACAATCTGCATATTCGAAATACTTCTCACATAAGTAATTATTCCGATTAATTAGATGCACAGAACGTCTTGAAGATGTTATAGAAAATGATATTCAAGATCAAATAATTAAAAACATGATTATCATGAGTCAAACAACCATAGAGGTATAAACGAAACCTTACTACATCTTAAAAGAAAATATTATTTCCCATTCATGAAAAATAAAATAACACAAACTATAAACCACTGCGAAAAATGTCAAACGTTAAAATACGACAGACAACCTCCAATTATTATATATGAAAAACCTGAAACCCCGTCTAAGCCTTTAGATATTATTCATATAGATATTTATAGTATAAATAACTTTCAAATACTAACCATCATAGACAAATTTTCCAAATTTGCTTCAGCCTTTACTCTCGAAACAAGAAAAGAAATAGTATTTCAGTCATAAAAGCCTTAAAAACTTTTATAAGCCTCTACGGCATTCAACAAAAAATCATTAGTGATTAAGGTTCAGAATTCACTGCAAACATTTTTAAAGATTTCTGCAAACAATACAAAATTCAACTCCATATTACCTCATTCCAACAAACTAGCAGTAACTCTCCAGTAGAACGACTCCAACAGAAATATACCGAATAATCCTATCTAAACGAAAAGAAAAGAAACTACGAACTGACCATGATGATATTTTCTCAGAAACGTTAATCACATACAACAATGCAATACATTCAACCACCAAATACACTCCATATGAACTTTTCTTTGGCAGAACTTATAAATTTGATAAGAATATAACATATAATAATGAGCATGAATACCTTATAAAATTAAATGAATTTCAAGCAAATTTATAACCCTCTATAAAAGAATATGTTGAGAAACAAGCTAATCTCAGAATAGATAAACTTAATATAAATAGAAACGAACCAGATGACAGGGAAGAAAACGAATCGGTTTACAGAAAAGAATGCAGATGAAATAAAATTACCCCAAGATTTACAAAACACAAGATAAAAACTAATAATAAAGTATTACTGGTGACAACAAAAGATAAAAAAATTCACAAAGCTAGGATTAAGAAAAAAACATTGAAGATAATTAATTTATAACCCCAATGTTATTCACATTTAATATTACAGAGTACATTCAACTTCAGGACAACTGGAAATAAGAGACATAGAACGAAATGCAGGTATCCATCCTCTCAGACTTGGACCTGCACGCACAATTACAAACTACAACAAACTAATTCACATCATAGACCTAGGCCCTTATCGCGAGTGTCGTTTGTCTATCGATAATCGACTGTTGTCGATAGTCGAACGTCGAAAATCGATGTTGGTATTGTGAATCTCAATTGTGAACGATACTTTTCGTTTTTTCATTCGACATCTGTCGTCTGCATTTTTTCAATCGACTGCGTTAAACAAAAGAAGTGTCTACATCTATTTATTTATTATTATTTATTTATGGTCTACATAAACAAACTTTCTCAACCAAAATGTAAGGAAATGTAGTCAAATAAGTAAAATTTACAAAATAATATAATAAATTTGTTATTTACAGGGCAAAAGTTGTCAGCAATAGAAAGCAACTAGAAAAGCTAGTGCTTTTGATGGAAGCGAATCCAGACATCGCGAAGGGAATTTGCGGCAACGAGTTTAATTTTCTCACCAAATGTATGTTGATTTCCTTTTAAATATGGTTTTATTGTTTCTAAAATAACAATTGTTTTAACACAGAGCAATGTAATAATAAATAAAGGAAAATAAAACACAAAATTTGGGTTGGGTTAACAATCACTGAAACACATCAGGATAATCTTTATTTACCTAACATTATAGTATTACTCTTATAACTATTTCAAACAAAGAAAAGATGTAAATTAATAACAAATAACGTGAAATAATTTTTTTTTAGAAAACAAGTATTAAAATGTTTATTTTTTGTAAGAAAAAACTATTCCTTCGACTGATGAAAATTTGTTTACTATCTGTCAAATGCCAAAATATAGGAATGACTGAAACATATGACAGTGATACAAATGCAAAACAAAAAAGCCCATACGTTTGTAAGAAATGTCCCAACAAAATTCCCAACGATAAAATATTACAAGAGAACAAAGGAAAATCTTCGTGTCATTAAACAGACACACAGCAAACAAGGTGCCTTGTAGCTGATGGTTAGTGTAGTATAGATACTCAACGCTTATTTTTAAGCATTGCATGTGATAGGATTGCGTTATAATTGCATCATAAGAAAATTCAGCCATTGTTACACAGTTTTTAGATGATTTCCGTCACATTTCCAAGATTTCTAAAGATTTCTGTTTTAATTTATCTTTTAATTGGAAATACTTCTTGACTCAATTTAGGACTAAAAAGTATTTTTTTCCTACATGTACTATCACTGGCACTACCCCAAATGTCAAAATATAAGGTTTATTCACAATAAGCGTTTTCGTTATTCACAGTAATAGATATCTCTGTCGATCAAGTTACACAATACCAAAACGAAAATTTATCGATGCTTTCGACTTCTATCGCATCGAAAGTTAAACGACACTCGCAATAAGGGCCCTAGATTCATATTTTTATAATTTAAATAAGATACAAAACTCAATAACCCTTTTCGAAAAACATATCCTTCACAAAGACACAACTAAAATCACTAAACTCAAACTGACTGAATTAGAAAATAAACTAAACACCCTTTATCCATCAAAGAGAAACAAGAGGACTTTTTAACGGAATAGGAACTGTAATAAAATGTATCACGGGAAACATGGATGCAAACGATGCACTAAATTTAAATATCGAAATAGAAAATCTAAAATACGAAAATAATAATATTACAAGCTCAATGTCAGACCAAATAAAACTTAACTCAGAGATGATACAAAGATTTTATAATTTAACTACACACATTAACAGAGAACAAGAAAGCATTTCAAATTTCATAACACACTATCAATCCGTCAATCCGTCAGAAATAGAATTGGTAAAAACGCAGATGAAATATCATATGCAAATTTCTTAAACTAAATTAACTACAATATAGATCTTTTAACAAATCACATTTCGGATATTGCAGAAGCCATCTTGCTTGCTAAATTAAATATTATTCCAAAACTTATCCTTAACCGAAATGAAATAGAAGAAATTTATAATATTTTCAAAGCTCAATCAATTAATGTTCAATCTGACGAGCATATCTACGAACTTTTGAGTCAACAGGCATACTATAACGGCTCTAAGATATTTTTTAACATTCAAATCCCAAATTTATCCAATAATAAATATTTCATGTACCACATTATCCCACCCCCCATTAACCGAACAAAAAAAGTAGTAACAAAACCGTATTTAGTTTATGATTCAGAAAGAATTCAATATTTCGAAAAAGCATGTCCAAAAATAGAAGGCATATATTACTTCAGAACATCAAGATTCCAAGAACAGTCAATCAACTCTGCATGCATCGGCCGTCTTATGAACAACAAACCAGCCAACTGTACCATCAATGACGTCAGCCTTTTAGAATCAATCAGCCAACCAGAACCAAACCTTATTTTATTCATAAACATTCCAAATACACTAATAAAATCTACTTGCAGTAACCCCCAGTCAATTAAAGGTACCCTTGTAATAGAATACAAAAACTGTGAAGTGGAAGTAAATAACATCATCTACCGTGACACTATCAATACTTCTTGGGACGACATCTTCATCCTACCAGCTTCTTACAACCATGTTCCAAATATCAACACCATAGATACCATCGATGTCCTCAACATAAACAAGCTGAAAGAATACCACTTCAGTAACGAAAAACAAATTCAGACCCTGAAACTGGAAACAATTATCAAACACAATTACACATTCGCATCATTGACACTACTCGGATTCATCATCTTAGTATTGATAGTTCGGATCATACAACTAAAAAGCAAATATACTATTACCAACAAAAAATAAACAAATTATCGTTCAGGCCCCATCGATTTCTCAGTGGCCTTCACTCTGCTCTAAGGGGGGAGGAGTTACATCAGCAGCCTTTCCTCCCATCAGCGTCCCCCCCTAATCACCACACGTAGCCACATGCCAGCAGTCTACAAAGTATTACAATAACCTTAACCATTTTCCAAGAATTACATTTTTTGCACAACCATATTATTGTAACATAAAATAATGCATTTCCCACATTTTGTGTATTTCCTAGTTTCCAAATAATTACATTTTTACATACCACACATATCATGTATTTCTTAACAACTACATAATTGAATAGTCATGATTTTATTGTATTAAAGTCAAACATAAAATAATGCATTTCCCACATTTCGTCTATTTCCCAATTTCCAAATAATTACATTTTTGTATTTCACCATATATCATGTATCATGTTTTTCTTAATAACTTCATTATTAAATAGTCATCATTTTATTGTCAAATAAATTATAGGTACTGAAAAGACATTCATTAATAAACCAGCATTGAAAGTAAAAGGTTGTTTTTTTATTTTCGCTCCCGCAACAAACCATAACTCGCTCAGAATAGAAAAGAAAAAACAACAAACAAAACAAAACAACATCAAAGGGCTTCAACCTAAAGCGGTGTTAGTGTGGTGCGATCCAAAGATTAAGAATATAAAGATGGGAAACTTTCGTACGTTTTACCCTCCAACACCCATGTGTTTACATTGTTGTATTTGTAATTTCGATTCGCATCCGTGTAAAATTGAGAGGGGAACCGAGGTGAATTTATTTGTTTTGACAGTTCTCCTTTTTTATTTTGTCTAGTTTGCACAATTAATAAACATTTTTATGTATTTCTATAAGAACTTTCATTCTTTTAAAATATTTATGATGACGATGGCTGACTAACTATAAGTGATAAATTTACTGGCAGTGATTCCGGTCAGGTGATGGTAGTAGCGATAGTGATGACGATCATGAAAATACAGACGGTCCAAAGAAGACTAGAAAACGAGGAATGGAAGATGATAGTAGTGATGGTATGATTACTAGAAAATTTAACTTTTAATACAATTTAATGTTTCAATTATATTTTTCAGAGGAAGAAACTACAGCTGCACCAAGTCGAAAACGTAAAGCGGCTGACTCTTTGAGTATGAAGTCAGGACGAACAAGGACTTCGCGTTATACAGCTGGTGGTAAAGGTATTCATAGACCTGTAGATGCATCAGTTAAATCTAGACATAAATGCTATTCAGTCCAGACTACAGCTTCAATGTACTCAACAAAGAAAGCCCAAGGTGATATGAAGAAAAAGGGAAACTTAGATCCATATGCATATATTCCACTAAGCAGAAATGTTTTAAAGCAAGTATTTTTGTCTGAAACTAAAATGTTATGATGCAAATAGTAGCGCTAACTCATTAAGAGTCAGGAAGTGCATAAATTTTGTCTGTGAGTCAAACCGTTCCGGCATGGCACCAAAATATGTTTAAGACATTACCTAAATTTTCATAAAAAAATGAAAAATAAACGAAAAACTGGGTAATGTCATGAACATATTTTGGTGCCATCTCCGAACGGTTTGACTCACAGACAAAATTTATGCACTTCCTGACTCTTAATGAGTTGGCGCTACTATTTGCATCATAAAATTTTGGTTTCAGACAAAAATACTTGCTATCAGTAGACATAGCTAATAGTTTTTGTAAGCCTTCTTTATATTTTACACTTCCGTTCAATAAAAGTATCATTATTCATTATCATTGTTTGTTTACTTGAACATGTGCTCCCACTTTGGACTCCAAGACGCTGATTTTTAAAAATGGCAATTATAGTGCATTCGAATAATACCAACTATATTGGGTTATCACCTACACCCAAAAATTGCTGTGGGCTGTCGGCCTACCAGTCTTGATTTTGTATATTTACACGTTCGTTTTTGTAAAAGAACAAAACACATTGGTTTGTTTTGTTTTCTTATATAATTACTAGGGAATACAATATACAACCAGAAACAATTAAAATAAAAACAAAATTACAAAAGATTGATTAAGGTACGACTTGTGTTGTTGTTGCTGTTTCCGACGCTATCGTCAGACCACCTAGTATGGATCAGAGCACTATAATGACATGTGTACTTATATTAAGACTTGCGACCATCCTTATCTGTGCCGGTCAGCGAGAAGTACTGTGATACCAGCTTCTTGGTTTCTTTAGAATTGGCATCGAGTGTCTTCAATTCGTAGCAATCGTAGTCAATTCGCCAGTCGCATTTTGCCTTGTACATTGTGCCTTAAAAATATGTATCAGGGTGATTGGTTTAAGGTGCACCAAAAAGCTTGAGCGTGTAGGTGGGGTTAAGACAAGAAAAAAATCGTATGGGAGGGGGTCTATTTCCCCCTTTAAGGCGGGACTGGCAATTTTCTAAAAAATTGACTTAAATCAGAAAAAAATTATTTAAAAACAATGGTGAATGATACAAAGCCTTGTTATATCTTTTTTGGAAATCCAGAAAACTACTCTTTTATTTTGTTTTTAAATTAAGTTGTTTAAGTCAACAGTTTTAAAAAAATTACTTTTCAAACTCAAAATTTTTAAAAAAAAATTTTAAACTAATTTTTTCAAAATTTTATGTAGTTAACTATCATTTTTATTTTCAGAATTCAATACTCTTATTAATTTTTAGTCAAAAACAGAAAACGGTATGTATCTTAGTTTTTGAGAAAAATGTATCTTAGTTTTTGAGAAATTAAGAAAATACTAAAATCACTTTTTCAAAAAAAGTTGAAATCTGGTTAATCTGGTTAAAAACAATTAACTGCTCAGCTCAGAATTTAATGCCTTCTAATCGTGGCTTGTGTGCCTCTATTTTGTTTTGAATCGTTCTACAGCTTTCCCTGTAGGTACTCTTATAACCAACTGCTCAAACTGCAACAGTAGGTTTTTTGTTTAACTAAAAAGGTAATCTTATAGTCCGATGAACAATAATAGAATAGCATTTAGATTTTTTTTTATTTTAGCGTTTATTTGGCAATATTCGCCAGTTAAAAAATTAATACACTGTGTTTGTTTTTAATTAATATAATGTGTTTGCTGCAGTTTGATGACTTCATGTCACAAAGGTTGGCGTAGGAACACCATCTCAACTTCATGTTGGCTGGCTAACCCGTACAATAATGTCTCATCGTTGAATTTTCCGAAAAATGTCTTGCAAAACGATGTTAAAAAGTTCGCAAGAGAATCGCCTGACCTGAAGCGTTTATTGACATCAAATGTCTCGGTAAGGTTGTTTCTAACGCAACTTTGTGTTTTCTGCATGGTCCTGTTGAACTCATTTCTAGAAATGCTATCATAAACTGCGTTGAAGTCAATGTGTTGAAGTTGTGTGTATCGACTTGGTGTTCTTCGGTATTTTAAAGTCTTACGCTAATCGGATATTTGGTAGTTGATAGACTGCCCCAGTCTAAGACTAAACCACAAGAACCGATCAGGTTGACCATGAATTGTTTGAGATTAGGTCTAATATGAGATATTCGGGAGACTGATTACTCTGTAAATGTTGAAAACAAGAGCTTTTCCTTTATTGAGGATCGGGCTCAGATGCTGAGGTTTCATTTAGCGGGGATGCTTCACTCCGCTATATTATTGACTGTTTCTTTTATAGTTCAAGTCCATAAACGATTTTCTAAACAAAACCATCTGCTTTCTTACAGAAATCGAGCTAAACATGCTGGAACCTTTAATGGAATTGCAAAAGGAGCTCGTAAAGGACCATCAAAAGGTGTAAAGAACAGAATACAAAAGAAATACAAGAAATAATCAACAACAACTCATAAATTCTCAGCACAGCAAAAATATAAATTTATACATAAAAAACGCAATTTTATTTTATAAACACAAAATGAATTATATTTATGTAAAATAAAGTGTTTATAGGTATAAAAAAAATACTTGGCGAGGTTTTTTTTTATTTCATATGACTACATAGAACCAAGAGTATTATAATATTTTTTTTTTGTTAGATTTTACTAGCTTTCACAGTCATAGCCATTTTCGTCTTTAAAAAATTGTTCCACAATATGTTTACTATGCCATTTACCCATAGGATCATCACCTGCCATTGCTTCTTCGTAGAAATGCATTTTGTTTCCAGAATCGATAATAATTACACTATGAGTCCTGCTGCCATAGCCAGCGTCAAGTATTTTTACATTGATTGCACTTAATTGATTTCCCCAATTTGGAGCACGACTCATAAGATTCTTCATTCTGCCACCAAGCAACCAGTAATTGCGTTTTAATTATTTGATTTCACTGTGAAGAGGCGGAATACAGTCATTATGACTCTAAAATATTATCCTTTGTTGTTTTTTTGCCTTTTTTATAGCTAAATTTTAAGGTCTCGTAATATATGAAGTCAGTAATAATATGAAGTCAGTGTCTCTCGAACTGAAACCTTATTGAAATCAAAACGCCTCTGACATAAAACGGACAAAACGGGCGTTAAACTCAAGATGGAATCAACTGTAGTTTTTTAAAACAACAAATATTTTATGGTGTAAATGTTTTGAGCTCTATAACTTACTTTCAGGACTCTTAAGTTTTGCTTCTCCAGTAACATTTAGCAAAGCACCAAGCTTAAAGACGTCATTCTTCCCACTTACACCTAACCATGTGCCACCTTCACGTCCAGCTTGCAAATCAATACCTAACAAAACAATTATAATATGGAAACATTTACGTAGGGTGGGTTTTCTATAAAATGGAAAAAAGTGACCACCTCCAAAACAATGCGAAAAGTTTAACCATTTATCAGCTTGACGTGTTTCTCTCAAATAAAACTCATCACGATTAGAAACCACAATTAATTTAATGCCATTTATTTCAGGATCCGAATTAACATAAAAAAAGATAACGCACATTGTTGTGACACAAAATTTCACGATTTTTTTTAATTTAAACAAAGAAAACAATAGGATAGTAGGAACTGCGTTCATAAGTTATAAAACATTTAATGCACTTCTTAAGAATAAAAACAGATCCTTATAGAAAAAAAAACAAATTATGATAAAGTAAAGACCGTCCTAAAATAAAAGATAGCAAAGTTTAAAGTCTTTATTTATTTTTCTGAAAATGTAAATGATAAGTTTTACGACGAACAAACATTTCAAAAACAATTTTTTTCCTTTTGAAATATTTTGACGTTTACAAATATGACAGAAATATGACAATTCGGAAACTCACCTCGGATAATTTAACAGTTATGTGAGTTATAGGTTCTCCTGGTATCTTTGAAATTAGAGTACTCATAAAGTTCAGGTTTACTTAGCTGCTCTAAACTGCTCTCATTAGAGAAGAGCAAAATTTAAAGAGCAAGATTTAGGGAGACAATTTCATCTATAGACGTATTTAGATTTGGTTGATTTGTTTTTCAATCAGTTTTTTTTTTAAGTAGAACATGTTAGGGTAGAGCTAGATTTTCTGAACGAGCTTTTTTATGAAGTGCAGGAAATATAAAACTAAAAAATACCAGACCAGTTGTACAATAGTGGGTCAAGTTTTTAACCCACCGATTTTGGCAGATTATCTATAGAAATCAGTGGTTTAAATATTTGAACAACCTTAAACCACGATTGTACAACTGGCCCTTAAAAAAATTTCTTTTAAAAAAGTTTTGCATATACAACGAGCTCGCAAAACAAAAAGCAGTTTTTTTTTCTGGCATATCACATTTTTTGACATTTCTGCTCTAACATCTTCTGACATTTCACAGCTTTGCTCTACTCTATGCTACTCTGGTGTGATCCACAGGTCATCAACTTGTACCCCTCCGTCTCCTCCCGTAGAAAAAATGTTTACTGGCGGACTTATTTCAAGTGGAAAGTTTCATTCGTTTATACGTGCATTATTAAATGTTTAATTTATTTTCTTCATAAAAAATAAAATTAAACAAATAACTTATAACATACATACATAACTTGTTAATTGATGGATTCCATTCATGATTAAAACATAAATGTTTGTGAAATATTTATGTCTTACGCAACAATACGCAATAAGTGAAATACTGACCGAAATTATAGACACTGTTTAAGCTGTTTTCATAAAAAATCGAGTTTATCCTATTTAAATTGCTTAAACCCAGGCTAAGAAAAACTGTAGTTTAAAAAAAAACTATGAATATGCGCCATTAAAGTTACACAAGTCTATATAAACTTGCGAAAAAAAACGGCTATTTTACATGTTTTGTATCAAAATCACTGACAAACAAACAGTTACATACCAATAATAAGTTTCTAACAAGAATAATTTTGAACCCGTTAAGAAAGAGAGGTTCGAGTCGACCAGTAAAGTAAAATTTTTTAATCATGAAGATTAAGGATTTAAATTTGTATGGTAAATCTAATGAATTAGAAGAAGTTATGGATAAATCTGCTCAAATCAAGATTTAGTGCTTGATGGAAACATAGTATAAAAAGAATTTGTCAAACATCTATGAATATGCATTATTAAAGCATCTGCAATAAATTGCTCAATATACTTCATCGTGTAGATTCAATATTTAGGTATTTGTATATGTTTCATACCAAAACCACTGACAAGCAATAACAAATAATAATATATTGCACACAGGCTAGACCTTGATTTTATAACAAATCTTAAATATATGAATGAGTGAGCCCGTGAATTTCGACACGTATTCACAAAATTTTTCAAGAATGCGGAGACAGGTTCGAGTCGACCTGTGACTCCCAGTGAAAGCACAGTTTGAAAGTTTCAATCCAGAACGCACCCCACGAAATTCATCATTTTTTTAAAATAACTGCCGATTTTTAAAAATAACAGACAAATTAATTCCCCACAGGGGAAATCTGTGGTAGACTGATTAAGTTGCATTGGTGTGAGTTTTTAACGCACATTTTTGCAACTTAATCAGTCAAATGACAGTTCGAGTTCGTAGGCAAATGCCGTTATCAGCCATTCTTTCCCATCTTTATATTTTTAATCTTTGGTGCGAACAAAGAACAAATTTATATTTTGTGTGCATATCAATACACATGAAGACCACCGTGGTTGCTTGCCCCAACGAGAACCACACAAGCAGAGTGTGTTGAGAAAAAGAGAGACGAAACCAGTTAAATAAAAAAAAAATCATCATCATCATCAATCAACGACAGCAGCAAGAACATCCACAAAAGTAGGGTAAATAAAGAATTGTTTGGCACGTTTGCAAATTTATTTTCTTGATATTTTTTTTTTTTTTAAATACATTTTATCAATATATTAATTTGCTTACTATTAAAAAACTTAATTTTATTGTAATGGATGCTCGAGCAATTTTAGAATTAACCGTTGAGGGTTTGAAACAGAAGTTGAGGGAGTTAGATTTATCCACACAAGGACTAAAAACAACGCTACAAGATAGACTCCTTGAACATTACGAGTTGTCCAGGCCTTTAGATAATGTGACGGACGAGGAGGTGCAAAGTTGTTATGACGACGCGGAACAAGGTGTAGAGCAGGTTAGTAGATATTCGGCGAGAGGTAGTAGTTTCACTCTCCACGACATAGAAGGTTCACTTTTGTCATTTGACGGTACGGGATACCCTGACATTAATTAATGGGTCTCAGATTTTTAAGGAAATGCCATCATCGTCGGATGGAGTGAGGTGCAAAAATTTATTTACGGGAAACGGTTTGAATAGTTGGGATAGACTTAAGAGGGAGTTGAAAGGGGAATTTTCGAGCAGGCTCGTCATAAGGTGCCAACTGAATCAAGTCAGGAATACCTGTACGCGTTAAAAGAAATTGCTAAACCAATAGCACTCGACGATGAAAGCCTGATCGAATATTTCGCTGAGGGAATGCCCGATCCTAGACAAAATAAGATTTGTTTATACCAGGCAAAATCTATAACAGAATTGAAAGAACATATTAAATTGTACGAGCGGGTGAATGGATCTTCTCAAAAGTCATCATACTTTCGGGGAAATCCACAGCCATCTACCAGTTCTCGGGTACAGATTAGAGGAGATAACAAAAATTGTTTCAACTGCATGGGATAGGTCATAATGAAGTTATGACAAAGGGAAGTTTTACTATGAGGGTGAATGTAGACGGGTGCGATTTGGACATGACGTTCCACGTACTCCGTGAGGTGGACATGCCGTATGCGGCAGTTATTGGGAACGACGTCTCGCGAGAAGTGGATTTGATCATCCAAGAAGAGGGTGTTCTGTTTAGTAAGAAGAATAGTTCAACAAAACTAAAGGTAGAAGCGGGTATTTTTGGGAAATCCCATGTAGACACTAGTAAGGTTGGGGTATCGTTTGAAGTCGGAGAAACGGAGCAAGAGAAGAAGCAAGACGCAGACGCGTTCGATTTGAACGATGTGTTTCAAAGTATTTGTATGTCGGCATATGAGGGCGAATTTCAAAATAATATGGCAATCGACCTACACCACTTGAATAATGAGGAACAGATGGTGGTAATGAGAATAGTTAGTCAATATTCACCCAAAAGGAATAAAACTGCTCCAGTCGATATGAAGTTAGTGCTTAGAGACGAGATTCCTATTTGGCAAGCATCGAGGCCAGATCAGGAATTTATTAGTCAGCAAATAGACAAATGGATTAAAGAAGGGATCATACAACCGAGCGTGTCACCATACGCTTCTCCGATTGTTCTTGTTTCCAAGAAAGATGGGTTTAAAAGACTTTGTTGTGACTACAGGAAGCTCAACCTGAAAATTACGAGACAATTTTCCAATGGTCTTGATAGACGAGGTCATTGAACGGTTGCAGGGAGCAAAAGTTTATACTACACTTGATTTAAGAAACGGCTTCTTCCATGTGCCAATGCATCCAGATTCTCGTAAATATACTGCATTTGTCACTCAAGACTCGCAGTATGAATTTTTATTTGTTCCGTTTGGAATCTCAAACTCCTGCCGTTTTCTGTAGATTTGTATTCGCCGTGTTTCGGACTTTAATCCAAGCCGGTGTAGTCATTTTGTATATGGATGACATGATAATTCCTTCTAAAGACGAAGCAGAGGGCATAGAGATATTGAAACAAGTAATTGAGGTGACAGAGAGGTATGGTCTTAGATTTAAGTGGGAAAAAAGTCAGTTCTTGCAGAGACGCGTTGAATTTCTGGGGTATACAGTTGAAAATGGCACTACCCTTCCATCAACTGAAAAGACGAGAGCCATTGAGAACTATCCGGTCCCAACATACAAAAAGGTTCTTCAACGGTTTATGGGTTTGACTTCATACTTCCGTAGGTTCGATTTTGCGTTGATAGCCAAACCGATATCAGACATGCTCAAGAAGGAGGCAAGATACAAATTGGAAGCGGAATAATTGATATCATTCCAACAGTTGAAAACAGCGCTCGTTAAAGCACCTGTTCTCAAGCTGTTCAACCCCAGACAGAAGTCCACACAGATGCTTGTAAGTATGGGTACGGTGGAGTTCTATTACAAAAAGACGAAGAGGACCAAGGCTTCCATCCAGTTCAATTTATGAGTCGTAAAACCTCTCTCTCGGAAGAAAATTTCCACTCCTACGAGCAAGAGGTGTTGGCGATAATTGAGGCACTGAAGAAGTGGAGAGTGTACCTATTTGGGACACGATTTAAGATCGCAACCGACTGTAACGCTTTTACGATGACTATAAATAAGCGTGACGTGCCGTTGAGAGTAGCTCGGTGGGCAATGGAAGAGTCGCTAAACCTTCGCATCATAGAGGCACACTCAGAAGATATGTGGACGAAAGCGGTGAGGAAGATCCTTGAGAAAGATACCTATGAGGATTATTTTCTGAAAGCAGATGTTCTCTTTAAAGATCCTGCAAAAGAGTTGATAGTAGTACCTGCACCAATGGAGCAAGAAATTATTGCTTTGGCACACCAACAAGGGCATTTCTCCGCCAGGAAAACGCAAGACCTAGTAGAAAAGTCATTCTACATCCCTAATTTGTCCAAGAAAGCCGTTAATGTGGTTAAGAACTGTGTCCAGTGCATCATCATCGAGGCAAAGAACAGTAGAAAGGAAGGATTACTTACACCAATCGATAAGGGAGACATTCCTCTAGAGACGTATAACGTTGATCACGTGGGACCAATGGAGAATACGAAAATACTATACAACCACTTGTAGGAGTCGTCGACGCTTTTTCAAAGTTTGTTTGGCTTCATCCAACAAAAAGCACTGGATCTGAAGAAATGATCGAGAAGTTAAAAAGACAGGCAACTACCTTTGGTATTCCAAGGCGCATCATCTCAGATAGAGGCACCGCCTGTACGGCCAATAATTTCAAAGAGTACTGTTGTGATACAACATCTGGTAATTTCCACCGGGGTTCCACGAGGTAACGGGCAAGTCGAGAGGATCCACAAGACAGTTACTTCAATGCTGTGTTACGAATTTATAACTTAAAATACTTTATTTAATTAAAAAAATAAAAATCAACCGCACTGTTGAAAAACAAATCAATTTCATGATTTTCTATTTACAATTGAAATTTAATTGTCAGTTTGACATTGTATGTCAAAAGCCAAATCCCTATAGGGAAATTTATAAAAAGTAGGTCACGGTAGTTTGGGGGTATCTATTATGGTTCTAAGATGAGATGTAACTGGAAAAGGTTGCAAAGAGGATGAATAACTTACTGTGGCTTTAAAAACTGCTATATTCAGTTGGCAGTAGTTTCATCTAGAATTCAGTAGAATTGCTCTAAAGTACCAAAGTGTATATTTAAACATATATTTTTATTCAATTGAATTAAACAAGTTATTTTGGAATTACCGACAAGTAATTTACATATAGTGAGTGCCTGAAAAAAGTCCTATACAGGAAAATTTTTAAAAAAACAATTTCCACAATTTGGTTACAAGGTAACTTATTTAATTTTTTTACCAGTGTGCCATTTAGGCTTATAGTTCTTTTTTTTTGTGATTGCAGTTTTTGCAAAGGCAGTTAATCTGCTTTATTTTCCATCGACTAAATATAGTCAAAACTTTAAATTTTCGATTTAATCGACATAGGAAAAAGCTGTAAAAGGATCCTACCCAGCAAACAAACGAGACTTAATATTTCTGCTTTGTGAAAGTCCCGGACATACAAAACTGTAACAAAGCCAATCAAAAATTCACCGTCAAAATGGTGCAACGGTTAGACGCCCGGCCCACGAACAAAGGGTCCTTGGTTCAAGTGCCGTATTCAGAAAATTTGTTTTTACTTTTTGTAAATTTTTTTTATTTTAAATTAACTATTATAATTCATTTTCTTTTTGAATTTTTAAACAAAGAAAAATCTGTTGCAGTAGCATATATAAACGCGCGCGATTGAAATAGTTTAATTTTAATTCGAAATTTCAATTAATATTTAATATAGTGATTTAAACAAAATACACTCTAACTCTAATACGACAAGGTACTCCGCTGGAGCGATTGGATGCTTTTAAATCATTTATTTATTAATTTGAAATTTCGTGGGAAGGGGTTATATACAGGGATAGGATTTTGTTGACCTAAAATTAAAAAAAAAAACAAAATAAAACATTCAGAGGCAAAAAAGGCATTTATTTTAAATAAGAGAAAAAACAAAACAAATTAACACTTAATTGTAGTAGCATTGCACAACCATGAGCATTTTAAAGGTTTCAGGCAATAACCGTCTGCGATTGTCTCTTAAAAGTGCTTTAAAGGAGCTAAATGACCTCTCTACATGAGCAGAAGCGAGTGGAGCCCATTTGATACACTCCACATCACCGATTTCAATATTTTCAGGGAGCATAGAGTTTGCGTCGCCTTTAATAACGCTATTTATTTTCTCCACAGTTTTGAGTCCATTGTTTGCAGAAAAAACGGCTTCGAATTTTTTGAATACATCTTTTGCGATTGGCCCTTTTGCTGTTTCCAAATTTCCTTTAATGTTGTCCAAAATCTGCAAGACCTCTCCAATTGGTTTTCCTTAATATTTAAAACAAAAATTAAAGATACCATATATAAAAAGCTGCCAATTCAAATTACCTGTATCCTGCAAGCTTTCAAAAATATTATTATTATTATTATTATAACTTTAATAACAGGAAATAAATTACACAATTAATAATATTTTTTCGGCGCTAGCTACCAGGGCTTTCAGCCGATAAGGGTTGTTAATTTAAATATAAAACATTTTGCATTTTACCTAAATATAGTTATACTTAATATAAATATAATAGTTAAATGAGATTTTCTAATTTGATTAAAGTTAGTATTCTAAAAACATCAACAATATTTTGTTCAGAGGGAACAGTTAAAAGATTTATCAGAGTGCTTTTTGAGTTGATTTTTTTGGATATAAGTTTGACATGCTCGCAATCGATGGTGAGGTGGTTCATGGTAAGTGGAATGTTGGTGTTGCAAAGGTGGCAGAGTGGTTGTTGGTCTTTTGTTATGTAGTGGCTGTGAGTGATGTTGGAGTGGCCGAGTCGAAGTCTTATATAGCATCTGAGCATATTTGGAGATATATTTATCGGGTAGATAATTCTTTCAGCTTGAGGGTTGATTTGAGCGTAATAATGGAGATATTCTTTCCAATTATTTTTTTTGAGGTTACAGGCTGTATGCAAAAGAGTTTTCTTTGCATCTTTTTTGTTGAAGATGTTGAATTGTATGAGTGGCTCATCTAGGGCTGCTTTTGCCACCTTGTCTGCCATCTCATTACCGGGTATACCAGCATGTCCTGGCACCCATATAATTTTAAGATTTTTATTGCCGATTATTTTATCCCTTAGGCGATCGATTATTACGGTTTTATTGTTTAGATTTTTTAGTGCGGTGATTGTTGATAGGCTGTCTGAGAAGATTGCAGTTTTTTTTATTGTTTGTGACCATCGTAGCTTTGAGGATAGCGAAGGCTTCGGCAGTAAAGATGGAGGTAGATCCGTTTAGGAGACCTTTGCTTTTAATGTTTCCGAATTCGTCGACTATTGCAAACGAGGTTCCATGTTCACTTTTAGAACCATCTGTGAAGAGAAAGTTCCATTCTGTTCTTCTTAGGTTTGTGACAGTTTCCATAAACATTTTTTGATACATTTGATTATTTGTTGTGGCTTTTGGGAGTCTATGTAAGTCTGTGTTTATGGAGTCAAGTGGTATTTTCCATGGTGGAAATATTGAACATTTCGTTGAGTTGGTTTGGACTGGAAGATTCCATTTTTTTGAAAGATTTATCGCATTTAGTAGTGATGATGGGTAGTTTTGGGGTTTAGTTCTCCGTAAAATTTTCGGGATAAGGGGTTCAATAGGTGATTTTCTGAAGGCGTTGATTTTGAGAAGGATGGAGGCAGTTTGAAATTCAATTCTTTCAGGAATTGATGATAGTCCGGCGTCTGTTAAAATATTTTTGGTTGGTGTTGTTCGGAATGCTCTCTGAGTAGTTCTAACTGTGCTGTGGTATGATGGCGTGATAAGTTCCAAGGATGATTTTGAGCATTTACCGTAGATGGCGAGTCCATAGTCTATTTTTGCAAGCAAAACTGATTTTATTACATTGATAAGAGAGTTTAAACTACAGAAACTATGTTTGGAAGCTAAATATCTTATCATATTGACCCTGGTAGCAAGGCTCTTTTTTATATAAAGACAATGTGGCTTAAAGTTAAATTTGGTATCAAATAAGATTCCTAGTATCTTAAGATTATTTACATTTTCAATAGAATTATTATTAAGATCTACTATCACATTTTTAGAGCAGCTGGTTTTTTTACATATATGCAATATTTTACTTTTATCTGTAGATATTTTTGTACCAGAGTATTCCCCCCATTTTATTATATCTACTAGAATATTCGAAAAATCAGCTGCTACATGGTTTAAGTCTTTGCATTTGGATACGATAATTAGATCATCGGCATATAAAGAATAATTGATTTTGTCGTATTTTTGGATTATGCTACTAATTTTGTTGAAAGCTATTACAAAAAGAACAACTGAGAGGGGGGATCCTTGGGGAATACCGTTTTCAAGGTTGTGGACTGAGGAAAAGGTGTTTTTTAATTTTATTCGGAATTTTCTATGGGTTAGAAAAGCTTTTACAAAGGTAATCATTTTAGGACCTACCTTCCATTCAACCAATTCGTTCAAAACAACATGGATTCCGATTCGATCGAAAGCTTTTTCGAAGTCAATGGAAAAGAGTGATACGTGATTTTTTGACGAAAGGGCGGAAGCAATAAATTCATCGATGTGCAACAATGAATCCATTGTTCCTCTATCCTTTTTAAAGGCAACTTGATTGACATCAAGCAGGTTGTTTTTTTCAAGAAACCAAGAGAGTCTACGTGAAATGATTTTTTCAATGACCTTGCTAAGGCATGGTAGCAGGGATATTGGTCTATAACTTGATACATTTGTGATGTCCTTGTTTGGTTTGGGTAAAGGGATTATTGTCGCAATCTTCCATATTTGTGGTATAACACCTTGAGTAAGGATCTCGTTGTAAAGGTTTAGGATACGTTTTTTGATCAAAATTGGACAGTTTTTAATCATGCTGTATGATATTCGATCATATCCAGGTGTGCTACCTTTGCATGAGTTAATGCAGCTTTCAAATTCGATAAGATTGATGTTATCTTCAATTTGCCTTGCTGTTTCACTGATGTGTTCTGATAGAACTCTTTGGTTGATCGTAACATATTTTTGAGTGCAGAATTCAGAATGAAAGTTTGCATCATTGGAAGCGGTTGACCAGGTTTGAGCAAAAATTTGGGCAATTTCTATGGGAGATGTTAATATGTGATTGGACTGATCTCTTATGGCCTTAATTGAAGTTTTTTTGTAATTGCCTGTGAGGGAGTTAATATCAGACCATAGCTTCTTGGAAGGCGAGTTTGGGTTGATGTTCGAAGTGAATTTCTCGAAGCAATTTCTTTTGGCTACTTTTGCTGTCTTCCTGAAAACAGCATTGGCTTTTTTAAATGTTATAAGGTTGGGCTTAGTCGGGTACTTTTTGAATGTTTTCCAAGCTGTTTGTTTGATTTGGCGAAGATTACTTAGGTCGTTACTCCACCAGGGCACCATATGTTTGTATGCTAAATTTTTAGTTTGGGGGATTGCTAAGTTGGCAGCGAAGCGAATGGATTTTTGAATAAGAGCAGATTCTTTATTTATGTTTTGAGATGTATCCTTGTTTGACAAAAAATCTGTAACTTTGGATTGAAATAATGGCCAGTTTGCTTTGTTTAGTTGGAATTTTTGTATCGGAGTTTCGTGATTTGAATGATTATTAAGTGTTATTTCGGTAATAGTTGGGAAGTGGTCACTTCCATGTAAGTTAGTAAGAGCTTTCCATGTTGTTTTTGGAGCGAGGGAGGCGGAGATAAAGGAAAGATCTATATGTGTGAAACTGTTATGAGTGGAAAAATGGGTAGGGGAACCATCGTTTAAAATAGTTAGGCTGGAATTAGTAAAAAATTGTTCGACGATTCTACCACGACTGTTCAAACTAGGAGACCCCCAGATAGGGTTCCAAGCATTGAAATCACCTGTTAACAATATCGGTGTATTAAACCTGTTAGCAATAAGTTCCAATTCAGAACTTGTAAAAGCCTGTTTTGGATGAATGTATAACGAAATAATTGTCAGTTTGATACCAAGTTCAATTTCTACTGCTATAGATGGAATATTAGATGTTATATTTATAAATGTATGCGGAATGGTTTTGTGGACTAAAAATCCAATTCCTTGCTTGGCGGTAGTATTGTGGTTGTAGAGGTGGCAAGCATATTGTTTCGGAGGATGAAAATTAGAGTTTATAGGAATGTGTGTTTCTTGAAGTGCAATGATAGAGGGTTTTAAGTCATTAATTAAAAGCTGAAGTTCATGGTGGTTATTAAAATAACCGTCCATGTTCCATTGGAGGATTTTTAATATGGATGGTTTTGAACGAGGGGTGAATGGGTGTGGTTGTTGAGTAATTTTTTGACTCTGCCGCCCGAATGTTGAAGAATTCAAGCTCCCAAGTGAGCCTGAAGGTTTCAACATAAGAGCGGCAGAGTCATTGATTTTGGGAGCTATAGTGATGTTATTGGCCATCATCATCACTAGTTTCCATTTGATTTACATAGTAGTTGTTTTTTTTAAGAAGTGCTTGAGTAACATTTGATAATGGAGAAAGAGATGTAGATGGATTTGAATTTTGGCATGAATTGAGTTTTTGGGGTTGGTTAAGGGATTGTGTGTTGTGGGTTGATGTGATTGTGTTGTTGTTGTGTGTTGGTTCGTTGGAGGTTTTTTTATATTCGGTAGGTTGATCATTTGCTACTTGGGTAGTTAGTGTGGGGTTCTTAGAGTTTGGTTTGGTTATTGTATCTGTTTCTTGTGGAAGGATCTTTTCTGTTGATGTGGCGTTAGTATGTGGGGGGATAGGACGCTGGTATGATATTGAGGGGGAGGGAGAGGTTTGGTTTACATGAGTATTGTTTGTTTCATTTAGGGATTGGGAATGTTGTGATGATTTTTGGTTTGAAGTTAGAATTCTGTTTTTGATGATCTCTGCCATGGATGGTTTGGGGTCTGTTCTTTTCTTTGGAGCGGGGAGTTGGTGTTGAGTGGGGTCGTCTCTGTAGATCTGCCAGGCTTCGCGAAGAGTACAACGGCGATCCGATTTTATTTTGTTGACGGACTTATGCCGAAGGAAAGTTGGACAGGAAGGATCATAAGAGGTGTGATTGTCTTCTTGACAATTGATGCAATATATGCGTGGGCATTCTTGGTGTGGTGGAGGAATGCAACATTCCTTGCAGACCTCGGCATTTGTGCATCGGTTTTTCGTGTGTCCCAATTTTTGGCAGGTGATGCATCTCATTGGGTTGGCGATATATTCCTCGACTTTGCAATTTAGCCATCCAAGTTTTATTTCGTTGGGACGTCTTATAAGATCGAAGGTTATAATTGCTGCACCCGTTGGTGTTAAGTTATTATTAATGTTTTTGAACAGTTTTTTTATTTGTGTTATTTTTTGATTTTTAAGTTCACTTAAAAGTTCTTCTTCGGAAATGTCTTTAATATGGGGGGAGAAGATTCTTCCTTGAACTGAATTGAGGTTGTTGTGTGGTGTAATTTTAACTGGTATTGAGTCAATATGGGTTTGTTTCAGGAATTTGTTTGCGGTTTGAAGATTGGCTACTTTCACTAGAAGGTCACCGGATCGCATGGCTTTAACCTCTAAAATTTCTTTAGATATAAATTCAAGACCGCGGTTAATTTGAAACAGATTATAGGATGAAAGTGGGCGTAATTTTTCAGTATCATCGACTTTGACTTTAGGAATCTTTTCTAGACCGGAGATAACTAAATACCGAGCAATGTTGTCGTCGTTGTTGGGAATGATTGGCAGCGATGGAAAGTGTGGGTCAGTTGATTTGCGCTTGATTTTGGCGCGCTGGTCTAAGGGAGTATCTGGATCGAGTCCCTTAAACCAGTTTCTTGGGGGGGGGTCGGGAATCCCCCGGCATGTTTGATTTTTTATATTTATACTTTTTTAACAAGGTTTTTTTTTTTAATGTTTTTATGAAAAAGAAAAAATTAGGTTAATAATATTTTTTTTTGACCGCGTGGCGGGAAAAAAATTGACAGTTCAAAATAAACTATATGGTTGCGCTCTCTACACACGTGTATACTCGGCGTTTGCCAGATAGCTACTGCTTTCAAAAATATGTTCTTTTGAGTCGACCAAAAACCCGAAGTTGGTTTTGATATATGCCAACTGCGTCCTCACTGACGCGTTTGCAATCAATTCCTTAGCAAATCCCACACAATTTGCATCTTCTTCTAGGTCATCCATTATTTTTTTTATTTTTTCAAAATGCTGCGCGTAATACGACGCTGCTTTCAACCAAGTACCCCAACGAGTCAACACCTGTGTAAAATAATATATTTATTGAAAATCTATTTGTTCGTTTGAATTAATATAACGGGTTGTGGAGGTAGGGGCAGCTCAGGCTCCTTATCCTTGAAAAAAGGCAATCCGAGATGGGCTTTTTAAAAAAACTTTTTTTCATATTTGACACAAGAGCATCGATTTTCGGGAAGCTGCTACGGATCGGATCGCATACTCTATGCACGCCGTGAGCGACGCAAGTTACGTGGATCATTTTGCTGTACAAAATTTGCAGAGATTTACCACTTTTTTTCATGTAAGGAGCAGCGTCAGTTACAAATAGCAACACTTTCTCCCTCTTTATTTCATTCGGCCACAACAATCGCATTGAATCATCAAACAGAGTTGCGATTGTCGTCGAGTTCACTTTTTCCAAAACTTCCGATGTAAGCAAATATCCACGACCATCTTTTCGCAATGGCCCGATAATGACATTCGTAACGCAACGCCCTGCTTTGTCTGTTGTTTCGTCTATCGAAACGAAAATGTTGTCGTCACCTACTTCAGCACGGATTTTGAAAAGTACTTCCAGATAGCAGTCCTCCACATAGCTTTTTCGTAGCGTTGACTGGTCTGGAACCTTCTTCTGAACATACTTTTCAATAAATGTTTTGAATTCTGGACGGCTTACTTTATATAACGGTATGTCACATGCCAACAACATTTTGGTCAGATCGGCATTAAATTCATTTTTTTTCACTACTCACGAAAGATGTGATGGTTTGATTTTTTTTTTATCCTTCAAGCTCACTGCTTGCAGGTGTTTTGCTCGTTTTACGTGTTGTTCAATAAAATATTTTTTTTCGTGATTTACTTTAACGCCACACAATTTAAACAGAAGCACTTTACCATCCGTTGAAAAGTCATCTTGTCCAAACATTAAAACGAAATTTCGTAGTTTCACCGACTCTCTACACGCAACTTTAGGCATTTTAATTTTTAACTCTTTCAATTAACACGATAGCTCACAGCACACTTCAAACAGTCAATGAGATAATGAAGCGGAATAAAACAGATAGATGCACCCATTCACGCATGCCTACTAAGCAACTTACTTAGATACTTCCTAAATAGAAAATATCTCATATAATGATATAATTTGCCTAACGGTTTGCGTCTGTCCGTCAAGGAAGATTTACTTGTGTAGGTACAACTTAGGATTGCATTTGTTTTGCTTTGTTTTTATTTTCGGATGTTTCACATTACACATATTTCGCACTGTTTTCGTCCTCTGCCGCCGCCCGCCGCGCAGCCCACTGATAGAACAAAGATAAATGAAAGGGTTCAATAGGGGTAGCACACACAGAATACATCGTATGTAGATCTATTTGGAATTTGGGTTCATTACGAAATTTGGTGCTGTATCTACTGCGCACAAACTAATGCATATAAAATAATGGCATATCTATCGGACGTACGTAAATTGAGTTACAGTTAGGTCACTTGTTTTGTATGCATCAATTCCTACTAGAAAAAAATTTACAAACTTTGAGAAGAGACAAAAAAAAATTTTTGATACAAATTTGAAAAATGGCAAAAAAGGCAAAAAGAGGCAATAACACAAGAAAAGGCAAAAAAAAGGCAAAATAAAATAAGTGTATTTGGCATCAGCGGAACATGAAACGTGTTTGTTTTTAGGCGATAGTTTTATATGATTGCGCAAAAAAAAAGGCAAAGTAAGCATAATCCTCTCCCTGGTTATATACATACAGAGGGGACTTTAAAAAAATAATTTTATTAATTTTGCGAAATAAAAGAGGATTGGAAATCCCATTTTCTCTATATACTCGCTTAGCTTGGTATAGAAGCTCCAATAGATTTTTTTAACGTAAAAAGTACTTTTTAAAAAGAGATAAAATTAATTATAATTTTTTTATCAGATTATAGAATAATTTTGATTTTATTATCATGAATAAAAGTTGCACATATTCTTGAAGTCAAATGTAAAGTAAAAATGTGTTTCAATTCAGAATTTTTATAGAGGGATGAGGGGGTGCGAAGGAGAAAAGTAATGAAGATAAAAAAATGTTGATGCCAAGTAAAGGGGCATCGAAGCGGATAAGATGCCTTGGTTGGGAGGGTAGAGGCGATTTTCCGCAGACGTTAACACCATTCGTCAAAAGACTGCTATAAATTTTTTTGAAGGCTCTTATGGTCAAAGAACCCTTTTTGCTTGCCTGAGCTAGCAATATGGGACTATACCAGCACTGACCAAACGCCAACAAAAGAGCTCCTTACAGCTGGCGAAACTTTGTTTAGAAGATCCGAAATGTCGATAGGGTACAACAGATAGTAAATAACACCCCTCCTAGAAGTACTAGAGTTAGTCCGTTTAAAATTCTGACAGGTTTAGAAATGAAAGTTTCAGTGTCCTGACTAAAGGACGATACTAGATGAAGAGGTGATTAACGAGTTAGAAGTCGAGCGTAATACCATAAGGGAGGAAGCTAGACAGAATATTGAGGTTATTCAACAAGAGAATAAGAGGTCATTTGACAGAGCTCGAGTCGTCGCATACAAGTACAAGAAAGGGGATCTAGTAGCCATTAAGCGAATTTGGAACAGGTATGAAGCTGAGGCCTAAGTTTTTGGGACCATATAAGGTGATAGAAGTGTAGGGTCATGACCGTTATGAGGTTGAAAAGGTAGGGAATCATGAAGGGCCTAATTTGACGAGTACCGTAGCGAAATTTATGAAACAATGGGGCTCCTCGTTCGGGACGAACTAAAGGTCAGGATAGCCGGATGTGGGATATGAACAATCACGGACAGACGATAGGTACGAACCAAGCACACCAAGCCATACGCACAGAACACACAAAGTACATAAAGACATACAGACAAAGATAGGAGGAGAAGTAAAGCAACGCAAGCTCAAGCATTCAGTTTTTAGTTCTCGCCCGACTGTGAAACTGCGATAACCAAACGTGTCATCAAACATGTAAAATTAAATAAGCCATTAAGCTAAAATAGAATTAATAAGCCATTAAGCTAAAATAAAATAGAATGTTTAAATAAAGTAAAAGTGTTTCATTCATAGAAAAGTCGGAAACTACATGAATATATAATATTTTAAGCTTAAACTTTGTTTGAAAAAGAAAATAATTAATTGCTTTTAAATATAACTTTGTTAAATCTGAATCATCTGAATACCAAATGTAAGAATTAACTATATTTACATACAATTATCAGCAAATAAAAACTGTATATTTTCCTTAAGGAAATTTAGCGTCAATAAATTGCTCAACTATTCGGAAACCCAGTTTTTCATTTGGATTTAACACCAACCTTTAATCTGTCACTGTTAATATAAAAGCAAAAAAACAAAAAACATCAACAAAAGCAGACGAATCGTTATCATAACCTCTATGTCTAAACGTACTGTAAGTGAAACTTTACCAGAAAAATCAATGGGAGATACGGAGAAAAGGGAAAGAAATCTTATGTCATTTTTAGTTTGAAATGCTTTTTTTTGAAAAGACCAAATAAAAAAGTAAAAACAAAGATTTGTTTGTTACAAAATTGTCTACCCCTTTGACTTTGACTTTTTTTTATGTATGGACGAAATTAAAAGCGCACATTGGCAACACTAAAATCAACTCTCGAATGATTGTCTAAAAAAAGAAAACGGGTCGAACGGAAGATTGGTGAAAGAAAGTAGGACTCTGAACTCAGACGACGAACGACGAGGAGGAAAATCGATCCCGCAACTTAAAATATAATTTTTGCTTCTGTTAATTTTGTTTAACTTTTTGTTTTAAATTTAGTAATAAAACTTGAATTCTACAAAACGTTCTCGGCAGAAATACCAGTTTAATTATTTAATTTACGCGAAATTAACATAAGATTTTTTTCATCGCCCACACGTGATACGACGACATAAGCTTACAAACATTATTTTTATCGCAAGCTTAGCTTATCGCGAGAAAAATCTGATTCATTACAGTGATTATGGGAGGCAGACGGAAGGGTAGAAAACTGAACAGCACAGCTTTGACTTCAGGTGCTGACTTTTCGGATGTCTTTGAAGTACTTTTGCAGCGTGAGATCGACTTAAAAAGACGTGAGAAAGAGTTGGAGTCCAGCATGAACAGATGGAAATCGTCAATGATAACACAGCGAGGTAAATTGGTAGCACACCAAAAAGACAAAGACGAGGCTGAATATTTTTTGCCTGCAAGCAGTGGAAGGACGGACGCGGACGGCGGGGGCTAGAGCAAACGTGAGCGGTGTACTTGGACGAATGCCATCTGCTGGAGAACTTGACGAGGTTGAGCGTACGAACGAGAAATCGGGTGAAAATGAAAAATCACATGGGGCAAGAGATAACCAGAGGTATGAGAATGGGATTCCTAGTGCTGAATTGGAGTGCTCATTACTAAGAACTGAGCTTGAGAGGCTTAAAACGCGTGATGTTCAGGCAAGTATTGGTTCATTTGAAGACGCTCTTAATGCTGTGTCATGTTTCAGTGGTCAGGGGGATGTTGCTTCTTGGATAGATGAGTTCCAAACGGTATCAGCTTTAATGAAGTGGGATAATATGCGAGAAATTTTATTTGCTAAACGGTTACTGGGTGGTACCGCTAAAATGGCATTGCGGACTAGGCCAAGAATAACAACATGGAAAGAGCTTAAAGAACTGTTGCTCGATGAATTTGGAAATGTGGTTAATGTAGCTGATGTTCACAAAGGGCTGGCTGCGCAAAAACAACGGAATGGTGAAACAGTTACTGAATATTTGTTTGTCATGCGGGAACTGGGCGCAAAGGGCCGTGTAGATGATCTTTCCGTTATACAATATGTCATCGATGGCATTGGCGATGTAGCAATGAATAAAGATATGCTTAATGGTGCTCGATCGACGGGATTTTTCAGGGCTAAAATTGTGGAGTACGAACGCTTTAGAAGTAATCTTCGACATCAAGTAGTGTCCCATAACCACGCTATCAAACCAAAAATTAAAGAAGCTAGTAGCACTACGAATAATTCAAGAATCCATTGTTTTAATTGTGGATTAACGGGTCACAAAAGCAGAATGTGCGAAAATAAATCGAAAGGCCCGAAGTGCTTTAACTGTGATAATTTTGGTCACCTTTCTCCCAATTGTCCATCCAAAAAACAGAATTTGAAAGCAGTAAATGTTTTGCAGACTGACATAAGTGAACTGGAGGTTAAGATGGTTTCAGTTAATGGTTTTCAGATCAAAGCAAGATTCGACACAGGAAGCGACGTGACAGTTATGGATTCATCGGAGTATTTTAAATTAGGATCTCCACCGTTATATGAAGATGATCAAGTTTTTAGAGGACTCTCGAAGGAGATTACAAAGCTATTTGGATACTTTGAAGCAGCCGTACAAATAGACAATATGAGTTATCACACTAACATTTACGTTGTTTCTTCAAAGTGCTTGCAGCATGCTCTTCTGATAGGCAAAGACATTTTAAGAGGCACTCGGATTTCCTTGAGAAGAGAAGGTGTACAAATAGAGCAGATTGAACCAGAATTGCAGAAATGTTACCAGGTTAGTACAGATAAATTAGAACTGTTTGTTGGTAATCCGTTCAGAGTTTGGTTGACAACTATAAGCCACCATACGACGAAGCGAATTAGAATATTCATCACCAGTGGTTCTTGCCAATAAAAAGGATGGCACGAAAAGATTGTGCATCAACATCGTGCACTTAATAAAATAATATTTCGTGATCCTTTCCCCAATGCTCTCATTGAGGAGCAACTCGATCAGCTGAGTATGGCAAAAGTTTTTACCACTATGGACTTGGAAAATGGTTTTATCCACGTGCCTGTAAGCGAAAAAAGCCATAAGTATACGTCCTTTGTGACGTCAGACGAACAATGGGAATTCAATTTTGCACCATTTGGAATTTGTCTTTCACCAGCCGTGTTTCAACGACATGCTAATGCTGTCTTTAAAGATTTGAGACTTAAAAGAATTTTGCTAATTTTTGTAGATGACTTTGCGGTGCTGGGAACCGATTTTGAGGACGCCTTGAAAAATCTAAAGCTGGTGCAGGAGGTGGCAAGTGAGTATGGCCTTAGATTTCAATGGAAGAAATGCCAATTTCTGTGTGAAGAAATCGATTATTTGGGGTTTTGAGTAGCGAATGGAAAAATCAGGCCTTCGTTGGAAAAAATAAATGCAGTTCGGAAATTTCCACAACCTACTACCGTTCTGAAAATTCAAAGTTTCCTGGGGCTGACTGGATATTTTCGGAGGTTTGTTCCTGGTTACTCACTTATTGCAAGACCTTTAACGGATCTACTTAAAAAAGGTGAGAAATTTAAATTTGGTGCAGCAGAAATAGCAGCATATGAGGACCTTAAGGATATTTTGACCACATCTCCCTTGTTAAAGCTTTATCGGTCAGACGCAGAAACGGAGCTTCACACTGATGCTTCGAAATGGGGTTTCGGGGCCGTCCTACTCCAAAAAGAAAATAATGAATTTCATCCTGTTTCTTATTACAGCAAAAAGACTTCGGTGGCTGAGCAGAAGTATAGCAGCTACGAACTGGAAGCCCTGGCAGTTATCAGAGCATTAAAGAAGTTCACACACTACCTACTGGGACTGCGATTCAAAATTGCGACGAATTGCGCAGCCTTCAAAGGAACGATTGAGAAAAAAGAGTTCTCATCTCGAATCGCTGGATGGGTATTCGTCACACCGGAGTTTGATTTCGTGTTGGAACATCGCAATGCTGTAAGAATGTAGAAATGCGGTAGGTATCATCAAAGGTGAGTTCCTAACTAGAATTTTAAAAGCTCAGGATAAAGACGATAACATAAAATTAATTAAAAATCTTTTGGAGCACAGCTCATATGAAAATTTTTTATGTGAAAGGGGGATTCCTTACAAAGAAGACGAAGAAGGACGAAAATTGTTGTACGTACCAAAAAAGATGCAAGCCGAGTTTTTGAGGAATGTTCACAGCGATGGACATTTTGCTACCAAGAAGATGATGGAAATAGAAAAGCGAGATTCCTTCATCCTTTATCTCATAAAGAAGCTGGAAGAAACAATTGCATTGCCTGTATTTTGTCAGAAAGAAAATCAGGAAAACAGGAAGGTCTTCTCAACCCCATCGACAAGGAAAGCGCCCCTTTATGCACATACCACGTCGACCATTTAGGTCCGCTGACCAAAACTGCAAAGCAGTATAGCTACATTTTTACGTAGCCGACGCATTTTCGAAGTTTACCTGGATTTACCCAACAAAGATGACGTCAGCTGTAGAGACCATCACCAAGCTTGAACTACAAGCAGCAACATCTGGCGATCCAGCTCGTATCATCTCAGATCGTGGTGCGGCCTTCACAAGCAACAATTTTGAGGAGTATTGCAAATCAGGTAATATTGAAAATCTTGTTATTGCGACAGGGGTACCGAGGGGCAATGGCCAAGTTGAGCGCATCAATCGCGTTATCATTTCAGTCTCAACGAAGCTTTCTGCCACGGACTCCAGTAAATGGTACACGCAGTGTAGTAAACTTCAAACGTGCATCAACTCAACCTGGCAGCGTAGCATCAAAACCACACCGTTTGAACTTATGTTTGACACAAAAATAAAGAGCAAATCTGACCCTGAACTGACAAAACTGATAGACGTTGATGTAAGAGAAATCTTTATCATGGAAAGAGAGGAAGCAAGGCAACTGGCACGAGAATCCATTGCAGAGATCCAAGACGAAAATCGGAAAACTTTTAACCGGAAAAGATGCCCGGCTAAACAATATGCCATAGGCGATTTGGTAGCGATTCGACGTACGCAGTTTGGGCCTAATCTAAAGATAGCTCGAAAATATCTTGGTCCCTATAAGAAAAAAAAAGTTGGAAAGCACGACAGGTACGACGTTGAGAAAGTGAGAGACCACGAGGGACCGGCAAATACGACAAGCTGTGCAGATATGATGAAACCTTGGCGTCAAACGGATTTCGATTTGAACTCTTCCTCTCAAGATGATAATTCTAATTAATATTTTTTCTTTTTCTTTGGTAGAATGCTGAGGACAGCATATTGCTCAGGATGGCCGATCTGTAGGACGAAATTAAAAGCGCACATTGGCAACACTAAAATCAACTCTCGAATGATTGTCTAAAAAAAAGAAAACGGGTCGAACGGAAGATTGGTGAATGAAAGGAGGACTCTGAACTCAGACGACGAACGACGAGGAGGAAAATCGATCCCGCAACTTAAAATATAATTTTTGCTTAAAGATTTAATTTCTTATTGAATACATTTAATTCTGTTAATTTTGTTTAACTTTTTGTTTTGAATTTAGTAATAAAACTTGAATTCTACATGTAATATTAAAAACAAAAAAGTTCCGCGACTCCGAATACAAAGCAAGTAAAACATTGGGTATTATTTGCTTATAACTTTTAAAAAAATAAAATTAAATAAAAAAAAAGGTTTTTTAAACTCAGTTGTTTACATGTAAAAAACCTAGTAAAAAACACTGTGTAAAAAAAATGGCACAAAACTGAAAATATTAACGAACCTCTATTAAGGAACGAAGGTATTTTGTACGACACTCAAATGAACAAGCCAAGTAGCACAAGCGGTTCAAGGTCTTCCAAGTTTTCATCAACTAAACTTCGAATGGAACTCCAAAAATTAGAGGAAGAAATGCAGTTGAAGGAAAAGCGTGACAATGATAAGTTCAGAATGAGGGAGGAGAGGGAAGCTGAATATCTGACTAAAAAGTATAAATTCATGAGTCAGGTAGCCGTTGATTCTTCAGAAGATGACGATGAAATTGCCAACGATTTAGGCAAACATCTACCTACAGATAAGAATGTAGGCAACTGGATGGCTGGTTACCCGGAAAACACTGTCTGCAATCCACCACGACTAATGTGGCAACGCAAGGACAGTCAACACAACCTGTTAATAACTGATGGACAAAGATAATATCTGCCATATTGCGGCGGGAACTTAAGGTTTGAAGGTTTATCAGTTTTCATCGATCTTCATAAGGAGGAAGATAAAGAGGATCATCACAATTGAAGCCACGTAAGGCGAAACGTATGAATCTACGTTGGACGTCCTCGATTCGTTTAATGTGAACTTGGTGAAGACCTGTGATGCATGGTAGGTAAAATGGCGGTTTCGCAGAACAACTGTTCCGAAGAAACCCAATTAGCGCCAAAAAGCGACGTTTTGATAGATGCATATTCAAGGATAGGCCTGACAAAAGTCATGTAGAGATTTGGTCACATAAGGATCGGAAAATTCTTTTGACCAACGTTTCACGAATCCGAAGGTGGAGTTAGTCCTGTTAATAATATCGTTAATATGGGAATGTTTAAAAAATACCTTCTCTGTAATGAGGGAATGCATTTGCGCGAGTAAGTTATAGATTGGCTTAATGTTGAGTTCCAGGAGATTTCCTTGGTTCCAAAGAGAGAATTCGTTAAAGTCAGTTTGTAGGGATTGAGAATCTTTAGGGCATGAAATCTGTTTACAAATTCGCATGTCGTTTGCGTAGATGGACAAATCAGATTTGGAAACAATGAGTTCAACGTCATTTATAGTCAAGACGAAAATAAGAGGTTTTAAATGGCTCCCTTGCGGTACACCAGACATAGCACTAATTGATGAGGATAAACATGATCTGAAAATAACTCTGTTTTTACGATCGACTAAATAGGATTGAAACCAAGCAATTATCAAAGGTGAGAAGCCAAGCATTTTCAATTTGAATAAAATTGTATTATGGGAAATTTGGTCGAAGGCTTTGCTAAAGTCTGTAGTAACGGCATCGACGAACTCGGTTAGATTAGTAGTAAAGAATCTGCTTTTGAGAAATCCGTGTTGCTTAGAAGAAAAAATTGTCTTACAGTGAAAGAACATTCAAAAAGTTTTGGTATGCATGAAAGTTTAGCAATGGGTCTATCATTAGTAATATCGTTTTTCGGACCCTTTTTATGAACAGGTATTATAAATGAATCTTTCCAAACCTTAGGAAAGACTCCATTCGCAACTGACAGTTGGAAGAGGTCAGTAAGAGGTTTACTAGGTGATCGACACATTTTTTTCAAAATAATAGCAGGTATTCCGTCTGGTCCGGAGGAGAAACCTCAACTTAAAGCTTATATCAGCCGTGTTTCGGCGTGAAGTGTTTACACAGCAAACAAAAACGGCTATATTCACTTTTAACTCATATTTAGTTTTGAAATTGATTATGTAGAGATGGCGTTGCTAATGGTTTAAAGAAAATATGCTTATCAGAGACAAGCACCGAAACAAATTAAATTTACCGGAAATCAGAACCGGAAAGGTTAAATTTAAAATAAAAAATTCAGCGGAAGTTAAGTATTTTTAAGGTCCAATTTCAATATGTCTGTATTTCAGCAATCACTGAACCGAATTACACGATTTACATGCTGATAGATAGAGGAAATGACAAACTAGGTCATGAAAACTATATTTCTGAACAAATGTCCACAGTTTGGCTAAAAAACGACACCAAAGTTGCACTACTGCAACTAGAAAAAATTGGGCATAAAATAATTATTTTAAATATTTGGTTACACCAACCCAGCAAAGTACTTGAATTCATCTTTAATTCTGCGCACAGTAGTGCGACCAAGTATTAACAGACGAATATTTTTCTCCAACTCAATTGCAGTGGCATCTATACTATTAAAACTTTTCTTCTGGGTTCTGAAAATGGATAAATAGAGGCAAGAATCGAAGGAGCTTTGAAAGGCTTTGTAATCAGAACCGGTAAAAACCAACCTTACGAAAAGAAAACTCAAAGCTTTTTTTCCTTTGGCTGTTCAGATGGACATACTGAATTATTATTCTCTAACATTGAAAAATACATTGTGCAGAAATATATTGATTATAGTTTTTTAAGTACATAGGTACGGCAAATTGATACTATATTTTATTGAAACTCATATAGTTTTTATTTTAAAGTTTTATAGGCAAGTTCATATTTTTATGTACATAGGTGTGGCAAATTGCATCGCAAAATAGAGTTTAATGTTTGAAGAAATGCTAAGCTGAGACACTACAATAAGTTGTTAAAATTAAGCTTATTGGAAAGCCAAACCGGATATAAAAAAAAATTATATTTTTTTATTTATAAATTATAACGGGAAGCTTAGCATTTTTTGGAGATTCAAAAGAGGTGTGTTCTGAAAATGGATAAGTAGGGGCAAGAATCGAAATGAGCTTTGAAATGTTTACCGGTAACCCCAACCGGTAAAAATAATCTCGCGGAACGAAAACATAAAGCTTTTAACATTGAACACAATATGTACATTGTGCAAAAAATATTTATCGAAGTTTTGGTGAAAACTAAAGTGGAAATCGATGTTTTGGTGAAAAGAAAGTGGACAAGTTTTTATTTAAGTGAATAAAGTGTTTGTTTATAAGAAAAAACTATTAAAAGAGGAATTGTGACTGTGTTAAAATGATTCTTTTATTGAATTGGATTAACTCAGGTTAGTAAACCATTTATTTGGCCTTTTCGAAAAGTTTATTTTACTTCAAAGCAAACTATGGTAGCAAAAAGCTACAAAGTGTCTTTTGAGATTTTCAAGTTCATAAAAAAATACATCCGGTCACGATTCCTCCTTTTCAACAGGAATAACAAATTTACTTAGGTTAAAAGCCCTAAGAATCTTCATCAAGATTAATTTATTTATACCGTCTTTTCCGACGGGTTTTCAGCTAGTATGTTCATAAAAGGCGGCGAACTTAAGGTCAATATGGATAGTATTGTCAGAGATAAAATCGAACTTAATCCTTCGAAGGAGATTATTGAGTTTAGCGAAGTCTGCTTTACGAAAATTTAATTTTTCTTTTGTTAGAAAGTCAGGATTAGTGTTATTGTTTGCGTAAGCGAAGATGATCGAGATAGGTGGGTGATAGATATCAAGCTTGGAAGGGAGGTGACTGCTTACTGTCGTCAAAGTTTTATCAGTATCAGTAGTGAAAATAAAATCAAGCTGTCTACCTAAGTTGTTTAAAACTGCTGACCTGGACAAGTCCATAAGCTTGAAGACGGTCGGTGAATAAAATTTCCTTTTCTGATATTGCATTGTTAGAAACGTAATGGATCCAGTAGATGCACTAAATCCCGAAGCGCTCACAGCAAACCACTTTCTGTTAGGCACAGCATGTGGATCAGAACCTCCAGTAGATCTTAACGATGACGTGGTAATATCCTTACTAAATTTTCTAACCTTAAATTTACATGACACGAGTCATTTCATTTGTATAGAAATCATTCAAATTCACCACGAGTCACTCCATATTTGCTAAAAAAATATATTTGATAAAAATTATAAATTGTTAAACCTTAAGACTAAGTAAGTAAAGTAAATAATAATTTAAATTAAATTTATTATAAAAATTGTTAAAAAAGAAATTTTAAAAAGATCTAAAAATGTAATGGTTACATATTAATTAATAAACTAAATCAACAACAAAAAAAGACAAAAAATAGAGCATTACATCAGACAAATGAGATTTAAGATTGAGATAAATCTTTTCGCATATCGCCCAAAGTGATGAAAATGATTGTACTACGAGGAATTGATGAATTTAAATGTGACAGCAAGGGAGTTTAAAATAATTTGATTGAATTTTATTATAAGAAACTGATCGCAAAAGAACAGTATTTTCAAAGTAGCAGAACCAAACTTAACACGTTGACCGCCATGTGACCCACCGGTCACGCAAAAGTTTCCCAGGAGGCCATGTGACTCACGGTGGCGCACACTCAATATATTTTTGTAAAGATGTTTTTTATGTGGCCTGCTGTTGAAATGAACTTTTTGTTTTTTTGGCACCTAATACAAAGTCCATTGTTGATAGTACAAAAGTCAATATTAAATTATTCGAATAATTCCGGCTTTTAATGGCTTATTTGTAAGTATTATTTTTTTTTTAATTTTCAGCTTAGTTTAACAAATTAACAAAGGAAAAGTTATAAATTAATTTCAAAAGCAAAAGCGAATGATTTTTGAAAGATAATTTGAAAAAAAAAATTTTGTTGAAACAATCTAGGCAGAATGATTACATCAGGGGCCATGTGACCCACCGGTGGGTCAAACTCTTAAAACACATACAAATACAAGAAATTGAAAACAAAAGACATAGTATTGAAACACAACACATAAAGAAATACTTAACACAAAAAAAAAACACTGTTGGCACTCTGGTGATGTAATTTTGTTTGTACGGGGGCAGTCAACGTGTTCAATATGAAATGGACCTATTATTAAAATAAAATTAAAGAAATAAAGTGAGAATTGTTTTTAAAATAATGTTTTTGCACTGGTATGATAACTAATACTCTCACAAGCAGTAAAATCTTAATATAAAACAATAAAATAAAATACTATTTTAACTAAAAATTTGATTTTTAGAACTTTTTTGTTCTAGACTTAGACTCAAGAAAAATCAATTTTACAGAGTTGTGAAAATGTATTAGAACAATATTTATCTAATAGCAATAAAATGCTAATCAAGTATTTAAATTTAAAAAAATGCCATGAATATCGCTTCCGCAATATTTTTTTTTTAATAACCAACCTTAACTATTTCTGTTGCGGTAAAATAGCTCAACCTATTAAACCATTGAACGTATGACTCTAAATTCCTTGTTTTTTTCATATCACTGAACGACTCTAGGTGGTTTTCCTTTGCAAATGCCTGAACAAACTCTTCTGGCCCTATATGCGAAAGCCGCTCGAGTTCTATGTGAGTTAATTGATGTGCCAACAGAGCAGCATTTGGACACAAATCGAATATGCCAGTCAATTCACCACCGTTAATAACTGCACTGGAACTCGTGCAACTGCCAATGCCTATTCCTGCAACAGCTGAACCAAGAGTATATACTGAGTTTGAAGAACTATCGATTTGATGACTGTTATAGTGTTGATTGAGCGATTGATGTTGATGGTAAGTTCTAGAGGTAGTTGAATACGATGATAATAATGACTTTTGAGGCACAGCTACCATTGAAGAAGAAGCTGATGCTAGTACATTATTTGAAGATTCTGGCAATAGCGAAATGTTAATGTCATCTATGTCACTGCATGAAGTAGAGCTTACATTAATGTAACCACTATTAGTATGTCCCTCATCGCAGGCTGTTAAGAGATATGTTTTTGTTTGTATGGCCAAGTCTTCATTTATGTTGCTGTTTTCATTTGTTTCGTTTGCAGTGAGCGTTTGCAAGAACTCTTCGTATTTTTGAAGAACTGTGAGTCGTTGAACTAACTGCTGCAAAGTAAACGAAACTATTTTTCCAAGACTATTGTCGATATAAACGCACTTTCTTGCCAACACACGGACGTGCTGCATTAAGCGTTCATCACGAAAATCATAGGGAAACGTGTCAATCCATTCAGAAAGCAGTTGAATGCAATTTTGAGAGGATTTCATAGACTTTTGACGATTTTGTTCCTCAGCGGGTTCCGGTTGGAATAAGTGCGATTTTCGCATGCTACAAATGCTTTGGGGCTGAGAGTAATTCTCCTCAACTACATCTGAAGATTGTTTTTTTATTAGACTTTGCTGTTGTTGATTCTCCCAAGTTTCCGAGATTCTGGCGAGTAACTCATGTGGCCGTATAAACAGACGTGCACTCAACAGAAATGAAAATATAAAACTTCGATCTGGATAGTATCGCCCTGATGGCACCATATGGGCTATAAATGCTTCCAACGGACCTGATATAAGATTCCCATCCCGAAATACCAGGCCGTTTTCAGCAGATGTGGTTATAAATGTAGATGTTGTGACGAAGTCAGCAGCACCTGAGATGTTCTTGTTAGCACTTGTGTTATTAGCAACTTCATGCTGCAGTGGTGATTGCTGCTGCTCTGGTTCGGACTTTGATGATGAAGGGTTCTTTGATAAATAACTATTGGTGGACATTGATAGTTTTTCTGCCGAAGTGGGGCTTTTTACATTTTTAGTGTGGGTTGACTCGAAAAATTGCGACTGTTCCTGAGAAGTAAAAAAAAAGATTAGTGAGATTTAGGTATATAACCATTTTATGCAAAAAATGGAAAGATAACTTTTGTTTATTTATAATGCTTTCTCAGAATAAAGAAGATTTAAGTGCGACTTTCAACAAAAAATAAAAATATTTTCCGAAAACCAGAGCGAGCTGTCTAAAAATGGAGGTTGATTCTCTTCACGAAAATATTTGTGCCGATCTTATTATTTTTGGAGTACCCGAAACAGTGAATGAACATTTAACTGACATGGTAAACACAACTCCTCCCTCAACTCATTCCGTCTTCAGGGGAAAGTCCACTCGTGGTAATGATAAAACAATAACTGATGCGTGTATTATTCTCAAACTTGGATATAAAACAGAAAAGATCAACATGTTCAAAGCTATTGTGACTCACTGTAAAAAAGCTAAGTCGTGTTTGATTCATCTTAAAGCTTCTACGTTAATAAGAGTCTCACAAAGCGCAATTACCACCTTCAAAGAGAAGCTATCAAATTAAAAAGACGAAATCTTATCCACTCGATACGATGTTAATGGCCAGCTCTATATCCGCATACATCTGAAATAAAGGGCGAAAATTCGTCAATTCTATGGATGAAATAAGGCATGCTATAGGACTGACACTGAAAGATAACAACGAACACAACTTCAACGACAACAAGTATGCAACGATCTCTCACACGCCTCAGGGTGACAATGGTGATGGTGCAGCATCTTAGCTCCTTCAACATCAGTTCTCACTGTAAATGATATTTTTTTGATTTTACTTGCAAGGGATTTTTCTATTATTGTTTTCTTTTTCTCTTTTTAATAATTATTATCTCTAATTTCTCTATTTTTTAGTGTTCCCTGTATAGTATTTGCACTCATGCTCATGTCTCAAAAATGGTTTGAGACTTTGCCATATAAACGCCCAGAGTATCGTCAAATAATTAGATGAATTTAGATAAACATTCAAAGACAATCTTGTAGACATTATATGTGTGTCTGAGCCGTGGTTTAAGTCTACATTTAAGCATGAACAATTCAAGCTAGAGGACTTTAAATTATTTCGCGCAGACCGCGGTAGCAGAGAAGGGGGTTCTGCTATAAATGTAAGAAAGACAATTCAATGCAACGTTATTAAAAGCTCTTGTATAACATCTGACACCCAATTTGTATTCTTACAAATAACCAACGGCGTTGACAAATGCATTATAGAAACTGTTTATATGCCACCAATTTCATCTGATTCTTCTGTTAGTACTGAGATTCTAGAAGAAATTTGTTGTTTATCGCCTAGTGTTGTAATTTTTGGTTACATAAATATAAATCTTTTAAATAGTCATCGAAGTACCCCTCTCCAAAGCTCCATAAACTCAATAAACCTCTCTTTTGCTAATCTTACTAATCCTACCCATTTTGGTACTCACAGTATACCTACTTTTATAGATATCCTTCTTTTAAGTGATATTCACTTGTTAAAAGCATCTTCGACCTTCCCTTTGCTGTCATAGATATACATTGTTAAAAAATATATAAACATAAAAAATTCTCGTTATTTTTTACTTTAAAAATGACTCCCAAAATTGGTATTTGCTTTTTCTTATCTCAAATGTTGATCAACAAGTTGACATTTTCAACAAATATATAAAATATTAATTCGAGAAATACGTATCACTTAAAACTTGTATTGTAAGAAACGTAAACCATCTATGGATAACTGATAGTATTAAGGAAGTTATGTTGAAAATATAACGCTTGTTCCGTCGTTGGAAACGATTTGGTTTTCTAAATATGTTTGAAGAATACAAACGAGTTCGAAATTTAGGCCAGTATTACGTATTACGATAATCGTTGAAAAACCCTCGTTCTCGTTTAAATGCGATTACGTAAAACGACTATCCTTTAAGTTTCAACGATACTCGTTTTGTCTTACGAGTGCCATTAGACTGTCGTCTAGTTTTCGCTCTCGTTGTCATACCATACCTACATTTTATTTGTTCTGTTTATGGCTGCCGGTTATGAACAATCTCGAACAAAACTTAAACGAACAAATTAAGAAGCCAAACAAACAAAAATAATTTCAAAAAAAACTATTTGTCTTCCACATTTTCACATACACATTTTTCCACGTTCTTCTCATTGAAATATTTGTGAATTCTCCACCTGCACCCCCACAGAATAATTTTCACTATCCAAAAAGTAGTTGTGAATAAATATTTTAATATTTTATAAGATACTATACAACACTCGTTAATTTAACACTCAAGTTTTTATTTATTTTGATCAATTTTTGACATCTATTCAACGACGTGAAGTTAGATGCGCTTTGAAAAAAAAGTATTTCTCTGTTTTATCTGGCAACAATTTCATGAAACTATTCTCGTTACTTGTAATCGCTTTATGTTGAGGCTTTCGTTTTCTTGACTATCGTTTTTTTGCCGTTCGTTTCGTAATACGTAATACGGGCCCTAGTCTGGTCTTTTAAAGCAAGCTAAACGGTCTTACTATAAAACCTACTTTGACTCAAATCGCACCTCTAATTATCTCTGGAAGCAAGTCCACAAACTTGGTTTAGGTAAGGCATTACCTGTAAGTGACGTGATATTAATCTTGATGTAATAAATCAAAAAATTGTTGGTACCCCGTCAACTGATAACTATACCTCATTACACTTGCAATCTAATAGCAATTCTGAATATGCATTCTCACTCTCCTGTATTGATGATGATCGAATTAAAATCCATGGGGGTGGATGACATTCATCCTAATTTTGTTAAAATTCTTCATCCACGGTTAGGCACATATATACCTCCGCTGGGTAGTCACCTTTTTGTGGTGCGAAGGCTTAAGTTTCAAAGATTCATCTGATCTGTGAATCTGGGAAAACCTGGATCTACAGTGATTTTGATGAGTAACGAACCAAGACAGGTATACCGGCTGTATTCTAATGGAACCTCTTCGAAACCGGGTCAAACCGAAGAGTACGCAGACGGACTTTTCCTTCCCCCATACTCGTGGGAACAAAAATGAACAACAAACAAAAAAACAAAACAAAAACAACAGGGACGACGTGCAAAAATCGGGCACGAAGTTCTTAACGGAAGCCGATTCAATCAACGACAACATGACAGAAGAATAGGAGAGCTTCCTTCTCGAATCTTCTTCAGCCCTTAAGGCTGCTTCCGACGGCAGCATTGGAGAGTGTCATGGATCTAGGAAATTTATTCTAAGGTGACAATGACACTGTCTCCCTTGCTGGCTCGTCCATTTCAACATCGTCAGTAGCCTCTAACCGAAGCAGAATTAAGAGCTACAAGACGATTAGGGCTTTGGAAGGGAAAAAGTGGGAGAATCTCAGCGATAGGGAACAATTTAGGCTTCAAGCTGCTCGTGCCTACCTACGGAGTCGTGATCCTTCGGGCAACACTAATCCAATGGTAGTCACAAGCAAGAGCAGAAATGTGGAGTCATCAGAGTCTGTGACAGGCTTAAGCCCGTCGGGACTACGGACGAACACACCCGAAGCTCACATGAACCTAAATAAAGTTCAGGAATACTTAACCCCCACAGACTGATGAACCTGTTGTCCACCTGTCGGAGGTAAAACCCAACGTATACCAGAGCTTAAAGAGTGTAATGGGTCCGCCGAAATCTGTGACAGCTTTAGGCCCGTCGGGACGGAAAGTGGTACCAGTGCACTCGAAGCCAGCAACAACATCTGAGAGAAAGATGGGAGCACCTAGTTCTGTGACAAGCTCAAGCCCGTCGGGATCATATAGGTACCCGTCTGCCTCTGCAACTGAAGGGAAAGAGTTAGGTAGTGTGGGGAAGTCGGTGGACTCATCACAGTCTGTGACAGGCATAAGCCCGTCGGGACCGGTAGTGGGTTCATCGGCTTGTCTTTCTAGTGTAGGCGGTGATAGGGAATTGGTAAACAAATCTGGGTCTGTGACAGGCACAAGCCCGTCGGGACCTACGACGAGTTCATCAGGAAACTTGATCCCAAAAGTAGACGCACGGGAGGACGGGGACGAGACTATAGGCAGTGCCTGTACAGTAATCTACTTGCAGAAGGAAACCAAAGCAGGAGGTACTGTTCAGGCTGACATTCAAACAGCATCGCTGAAGTACGGCTCGAATAGAATACGTAACGCCAGAAGAACGCTCCAACGCCTCAAGGGTATAGAACCCAGCTCCTTAACGGAAAGACAAAAAGTATCGTTAACTAGTTCTAGAGAAACCCTAGAGAATGTGCCGTCCTGCAGTAGGGAACCCGCAAGGAAGCTTGGAGGGAGAGGAAATGGCTAAGCTCAACCCTCGCATTTGGCATCAACAAATTCCACCGGTGTAGTAAACACGGGACCGAAGCCAGTTGCGGTTTGTGTAAAAAGAGGAAGGCATGAAGACACATTCTCTCCTCCACTCAAACAAAACAAAAAACCGAGAACTGTATCCAATGTGGTCAGAGACAGTCACCGGGTCGCAGTTGTCGACTTTGGTAATCCAGAACGGAGGCTGACAGATGACCAATGGAGATTGATTGAAGTCAGAATCCTGGATGGGGTGAAAGACTCGTACAAAGTGGCTGGGCATATCCCGCACTTTGGACAGCTTACATCTCTGAAAGGATTTAAAGTGAATTTCATCGCTAACACGGAAGCACCATGGCCAAAAGTCAACCTGCGTCTTTGCGATAGGAAAGAACTTCTCGAATTCGCCAAACCTAAGGGTCGTCTATTCCTTCCCGCCCCTTATCTGTCGAACGAAAGAGTGCAACTCAACATCCATAACCTCAACCCGGAACTTTTAAGTAAGGACTGGCAGGTGAAGGAAATGGGGCCGCACAACGATAAAGGCATGGAGATTGTGTTGAGGCTCAGTCATAAATGCGCAAATGTGGCCACAAAATACGCGTCGGCATCACCTGATGCAAGATAAGACTATTTTTTACTGTTAATTGTATATCAGTTATGTAGTTGATTTATGGAATCGAAGATAACCACGAAAGAAAGAAGACCTCGTGTTTCGATAATTCAATCTATTATGACTTTATTTCAATCTGTCAATTCGGATGACATTATAAGAACATAAAGCTTGCCTTACACTAGTTAATAAAGTACATAATATAAAGGTTTGTTCCTTCTAACTTTTTGTAACTTCTAACAGTCTCCTCCTTTAAAGTGTGTGTTGGTAGGGAATAACTTGACGACGTATCCTGCTAGACCTCCTTGGTTCAAGGTGTTGGTTTTGTTCTTCATTCCCTGCCTTGTTTGCCGTTGCCAGTTTTTGCGAAATATGAAGTTCTGATGTTGAAACAGTTGTTGTTGTTTTCGGTGCCTGTGCCAGTTTTTGTGAATCGGCTGCCGTAGTATCTTGTGTTAACTCCTCTCCCGTAGTAACTGCGTTGGTTTGAGGATCTAAAGGAAGACATTTAGAAATATAATCAGGAGTATTACCTTCAACGTTAGTCGATCTCATTTGGTCAATATGCATTCGGAATGAAACTCCATTCACATCTAAGATGTAATGTAAATGGCCGACTCTATCAGAAACTCTTCCGAACTTCCATTTGCACTCTTTGTTCTGGTAATACCGAACTTGAGGCTGAACTCTTGCCTGTGGTTGAGCTTTCTGTCTTACGATATTGCATCAGTAGGCATTGTAATTTCGTATGAAGGCCCCCTGGATCATTTATGACAGATCGTAATCCATTTTTCAGGATTTGAACGAACCTCTCGGCTTGTCCGTTTGTTGATGGATGTGCAGGTGCAGTAAGTTTGTGGAAAATGTTGTTGGACTTGAGAAAGTCTTGAAACTCTTTCGATGTAAAATTGGTCCCATTATCTGACACAACAGTTTGAGGAATACCGAATCTGGCAAAAATTTCCCTCATCGCTCGTATAGTGTAAAAACTAGTGATTCGATTCATTGGAACCACTTCCAACCATTTTGTCTTTGCATCCACAACAATAAAGAAATATCGTTCCATAAATGGTCCAGCGAAGTCTAAATGTAACAGTTGCCATGGTTGGACAGGAATTCCCATGGGTGTGATGAAATCTTTAAAACTTTAGCGCAGTCACGACAACTTTTCACAAAATCTTCGATATCGCGATCGATTCCCGTCCAAAAGCAGTAACTTCTGGCCAAAGATTTCATTTTGACGATTTCAATATGTGCCGTATGTAGCTCGTTCAGAACTCGTATCTGCATCGTTTGGGGAATTATAATTCGTAATCAACGGTAAATACACCCTTCATGTATAAACCGTTCATTCTCCATTTGTTTGTATGAAGTGTTTGTTCAAACTTGCTCCTGTCTGTAAAAGGATCCAAAGAGAAGATAACTCCTTATCTCTTTTTGTTTCTTTAGCAATCTCGAAATTGGTAAGAGGTAAGAATTCGTCGCAAAGTTGAAATATTTCATACGTTTCGTCTCCAGTCCTGTAAACTTAAGATGTTAAAGGGTTTCTAGAAAGAAAATCAGCATTTATATTATCTTTCGAACTCTTAAATTGAATGTTATAGTTGAATCCGCTTAGAAACTGTGCGTAATGCAACAGTCGCTGCGCTGTAAGTAAGGGCAAATTTTTGTTAGGGTGAAATATTGTAGTTAACGGTCGGTTATCAATCATGAGTGTAAATTCCCGACCATAGCAGTAGTTAAAAAACTTGTGTAAGCCCCAATAAATTGCCGTTGCCTCTTTATCTAATTGGCTGTAATTAACTTCGGACTTCGTTAAACTTCTAGAGGCGAATGCAATAGGACGCTACCCATTTTTCGTAAGATGAGATAAAATCGCTGACAACCCGACAGGAGATGCATCAGTTGCTAAAATTAGTGGAAGATCGTCATTGAAAGGAATCAAAACATTATCTCTTATCATCTCGTTTTTTATTATTTCAAATGCTTTCTGACATTCATCCTTCCAAATTATTATTATTATTATTATTATTATTAATTTTATTAAATGGTAAATAAATTACAAATTTAATAATTACTTAAACTAGAAATTAGCTGCCAGGGCTATCTACTAGGGAAGTTAAATTTTTAATTGTAAAAGATAAGAGATATATACATAGGTAGTTATTATTGTTATTATTTTTTATTTTTTTTTTTTTTTTAAATAGAGTTTTCAATTTTTAAATTTGTCATTATATTGTATACCAAATTTATGTTGTCAAAATTGATATTTTTCAAAAGATGGTGCAAGTTTTGCTTTGATAGTTTTGCGCAGGTTGAAGAGACTTTTGGACAGGAAAGAAGGTGGGTCATTGTAAGAGTGGAGTTATCCTCGCAGAGATGGCAGAGTGGAGGTGCTTCTTTATTGAACAGGTGTTTGTGTGTAATGTATGAGTGGCCCAGTCTGAGTCTGATGTATAGCTTTAGTTTTTTTAAAGATATGTTGCTGGGATAGATTGCTCTGTCCCCGTTTGGATTTAGATTTTTGTATGAGTGGTTGTAGTTTGTCCAAGATTCTTTTCTTTTGAACTTCCAGTTTTCTAGAAGTAAATTGGTAGTATCTTTTTTATTGTGTTGAAAAAAAGCTTTTAATGGTTCTTTTTTCGCTGATTTGGCTTCTGCGTCAGCTGCTTCGTTGCCATTGATTCCAACGTGGCCGGGAATCCAGATGATTTTTAAAGTTTCGGGATTTAGGATGAGATGGTGTCTTATTGTTACTACTATTTCAATCGAGTTCGAAATGTTTTCTATAGCCTTTATAGTTGAAAGGCTATCCGAAAATATGATTGTTTTTCTTTTCTGGGAGTGTGTTATCGCTTGGTATATAGCAAACGCTTCGGCAGTAAAAGTGGATGTGTGAGAGGATAGTAGCCCTTTGGAGACAACGGAACCGTTGGCGCCAACAACAGCAAACGAGGTGTACGTGTCCCCTTTGGATGCGTCTGTAAATAGTAGTTTCCATCCAAGAGATTTGTAGTTTTCTGCGATGTCTTGAAAAAGTTTTTTGTACATATCATCAGAGGTTGAATTTTTTGGATAGTTGCAAAGTTCGGTGTTTATGGTGTTACTTGGAAGGTTCCAAGGTGGTTGGCTATTCTTTGCGTAGTTTTGAATAGAGATCGGAACATCAAAGTTCTTTGCGAACGTGAGTGCCCTACATAAAGTTGATTGGATTCTTTGATGTCTCTTTCGATTCACAATTTTTTTGACTTCTGGATGGATGGATGTTCTGTATGAAGAGTTTATTTTTGTAATTATTTTGGCCGTGAGAAAGTCAATTCTGTCCGTTAAATGAGGAAGCCCAGCTTCAGTTAATATGTTTATGATGGGTGTTGAGCGTATGGCTCTCATGCAGCTTCTGGTGGCGGAGTGGTAAGGTGTTGTGATAAGACCCAGAGATGATTTGGAGCATTTTCCGTAGATTGGTAAACAATAATCAATTTTTGATATCACTATGGATTTGGTTACATTTATAAGAGTATTAATGTTCGCGAAGCTGTTTTTTGAAGACAAATATTTAATTATATTAACCCTGGCAGTTAAACTTTTCCTTATATAAATACAATGGTTCTTAAAATTTAATTTAGAATCGAATATAATGCCAAGAAATTTCAAAGAATCAACGTTTTTTATACAGCTGTTGTTTAAATTGACTTCAACAACTTTTGTACAGTTGTGTTTTTTACATATATGAAACAATTCGGATTTTGAACATGAAATCATCGAGCCCGAGTAATTACACCATTGAAGAATAGCATTTATAATAGAAGTAAACATATTTCCCAATTCGTGGAGGTCTTTAATTTTAGAAAAAATGATTAAATCGTCGGCATAGAGTGAGTGTTCGACTTTATGAAAGCTGTCTATTATATTGCTTACTTCATTAAAAGCTATGATGAATAGCACCACTGATAGTGGAGATCCTTGGGGGATGCCGTTCTTAAGTTGGTGTAGATTTGAGTAGATGTTGCAATATTTTATTCGGAAATTCCTGTTAGAAAGAAATGATTGTATGTATTTGTATGTTTTTGGTCCGATTTTCCATTTTAATAGTTGATTAAGAACAACATGTGCTCCGATCCTATCAAAGGCTTTTTGGAAATCTAGACTGAGAATGGTGGCATGATTTCGTTCAGACAATGATGTGGAGACAAAATGGTCAATATGGAGAAGGGCGTCTAGAGTAGACTTCCCTTTTTTAAATGCGACTTGTCGGTTGTCAACCAGTTTGTCTTTTTCAAGGAACCAAAATAAACGTTTGGCTATTATTTTTTCTAAAATTTTTCCTGAATACGGAAGGAGGGATATAGGGCGATACCCTGAAATTAATGTGCGGTCCCCGGTGGGCTTAGGCAGTGGTATGATATTGGCAGTTTTCCAGGCATGTGGAATTATTCCTGTGTCGAAGATGTTGTTGTATAGTGCCAGTAGACGATTTTTTAAAGTCAGAGGTGAGTTTTTTAACATGACATATGAAATGCGGTCAAAACCCGGGGTTTTGCCTTTTGCTGTGTGTAGGCAAGAAATAAGTTCAGACATTTTTATTTGCGATTCAATAGAGATAGCTGAAGTGCAGGGGTGGAAAGATATATTTGCGTTGTTCAGGCTTTTTTCTTTTTCGCTGATGAAAGTATAGTCGAAATTAGAATCGTCTGAAAATTGTTCCCATGTTTGAGCAAAGTTTTCAACGATTTTTAAAGGGCAAGTCAACGTTGTTGTGTCTGTTTTTATTGTTTTTATTGTGTATGGAGTGTATGTGCCTGTTAACGTTTTTAAATCGGCCCAAAGTTTTTGAGGTGTTGAATTTGGATTTATATTAGCAGTAAATTTTTCAAGACAATTCTTTTTTTCGGTTTTTACTGTTTTGCGAAATTTGGCATTAAGTTTACGATAGAGAACGAGATTCCAATCAGTAGGGATTTTTTAAAGTTGTACCATGCTTTTTGTTTTTGCATACGCAGAGAACTTATTTCCTTGTTCCACCAAAAGACGGTTTTCTTGTGGGTCTTGTCGCTAGTTTGAGGAATGGATAAGTTTGCTGCAGTGCGTATTGATTTATGAATCAAAGCGGATTCTCTGTTGATGTTCAAGGAATCTTTTCTCAGGAGCAACTCCCTAGATACAGTGGCTCGGAATAAATCCCAGTTTGCTTTGTCTAGAAGGAATTTTTTGGTTTTTTTTAACTGTTGGTTATATTTTCCGGTAGTGAGGCTAATGAAAATGGGAAAATGATCGCTCCCAGAGAGGTCATCAGATATGTCCCAGGTAGTTTTATTTAGAAGAGAAGGTGTGATGAGTGATAGATCAACGTGTGAAAGCGTACTATGGGTGGAAAAATGGGTTGGTCGACCGTCATTAAGTAAAGCTAACCCAGAGTTAGCGATAAAATGTTCGACAGTTTTGCCGCGTTTATTTAGTTTTTCAGAGCCCCAGGATGGACTCCATGAATTAAAGTCTCCTGTTATTAAGACAGGGTTGTTAATTCCGTTGATAATATCTTCAAGGTCTTGTGTTGAAAATTGTTGATCAGGGTGGATATAGAGAGAAATAATTGTAAATTGAATATTTAACTTGATTTTAACTCCTATTGCTAATATATTTGAGTTAATCGGAATAACTGAATGGGGGATTGAGTTATGGACGAGGATGCCAACACCTTGTTTGGAAGTCGTTATAGAGTCGACATTATGGAAGTATGTGGTATATTGTTTGGGAGAAAATGGATGGCGATCGGAAATTACATGGGTTTCTTGCAAGCAAATGACCTTTGGTTGTATGTCTTTTATTAGTAGTTGCAATTCGTGTAAGTTGTTCAGGTACCCGTTAAGGTTCCATTGTAGGATGGTGAATTGTTGGTGAAGTGACGGTAAAGTATTGTTTTTGCCGGTGTAAAGAGAATTTTGTTGTGGAGAATTGAATGCGGTGAAATTATTGTGGTGTTCATTATGACTCCGCGGCATTGATACAGAAGCGGGAGGGCTTTGTAAAAAGCCCTGTCGATTCGGTATCCCCACCGCGGAGTCGTTGTTTTGGCTAAGAAGTTTAATTTTAGGTTGAATCATCATCTTGTTCCATATGATTTTCAGGTTCGTAGTATAGGTTTTGTGAGAGAAGTGTGTTTGTTAGATTTGTTAGAGGAGATGGGAAGCTAGAAGGTGTAAGAGACTGAGTAGTCTCGACAGAGTGTGTGTGGGAGAGAGAGTTAGTATGAGTGTATTTGTTGTTTTCGTTAAACGTTGGTATGGGTGTGGAGTCAGTTATCGTATTTGGTGGAGAAATAGTAGAAGTAGATTTTTGTAGGGTGCGGGCAGGTATTATTGGCGCGGGTGGGGAAGTATGAGGAAGTTGTTTATTGTTTTTTTGTTTAATAGTGTTTTCGCTATTATTTGTTTGTGGGGGTGAATCAATTATTGTGGTAGATTGGTTGTAAAGATTTTGCTTAGATGTGTTGTTTGCTGAAGTAGAAATAGTAGCTTGGTCGGAAGAAGAATTGCTGTGAAGCAGCTGGCGTGGAGGAGGGGTCGAACCCGTGGTGGTGTTTTGTTTGCTTGACGTTGATGAGTTTTGTAAAACTGAGGAGTATGTTGTTGAAAAGAATTGAACCGGATTTTTTTCTTTGTATATTTTTTTTGCATCGGCCATTGAACATTTGTTGATTGTTTTAATTTTGAGAATTTCTTTGGCCTTGATGTATTCTTTGCACAATTTGGAAGATGATGGGTGTTCTTCGGCACAGTTAGCGCATGAAGTGCGTGTGCAATTTTCTGGTTGATGGGGGGCAAGGTTACAGTTTTGGCAAATTTCTGAAGAAGAACATCTTTTGGTGGTGTGGCCGAGGAGTTGACATTCGCGACAGCGCATGGGGTTAGGAAAATATTCCTCTATTTGTGCTTTGTGCCAGCCAATATCAACGGTGGAGGGAGGGCGGAAGCGATCAAAAGTAAATAGAATTAGTCCGGTAGCCTCTTGTTTATTGTCAGGTGTTGTTTTTTTAAATTTGTATACCTCGGTTACGCCTTGACATTTCATTTCACTAATTATCTCTTCTTCTGGCACATTGATTAGGCATTTAGCGTATGCTGTACCTTTGCAAGAATTAAGGTTGGATTGTAGTTTAACGGAGATTGGACAAAGGTTAGCCAGGTGTTTTTTGGACAGGAAAAGATTAGCTATTTTGGCGGATTTTGCAAGGAGAAGAAGGCTACCGTCACGCAGCTCCGTTATACTTTCGTACGCGGTACTAATACCATCAATGGCTTTTTTAAGTAGAAATACACTTATAGAAGATAGAGGTTTTTTTTCATCACTAGAAGAAATGACTATGAATTTTGGGTCGGGAAGGGTTGAACTTATTTGCACTGTTTTGTCGAGTTCCATGTAGGTAGGGCTATTATTTTTCTTTCTTTTTCTAACATTGGATTCGGGCAAAGACTGAGGTGCTTTTTCAAGCACCGCAAATTTGTTGCCCGAAAGTACAGTTGGCCCAGGGGCCATAGTTTAATTGATAAACCACTAGATCAAATTATATACACAATTCTTTCACGAGGTAAATCGAAGCAACACAATAGGTTGTGTTGAAGATATTAAGTAAGTAACGGTATAGTATTAAACTAAATAGAGCGAGCAAAACTGAGAGACAAGTTGTCGGCTTGAAGGTCAGACGGTGACTGTCCTTCCAAATTAACTTTTGTTCCTTTCTCAGAAGTTGGTAGAGCGGTTGTAGTTTGGTTGAGAGATCCGGAATGAACTTGTGGTAATAATTTACCATTCCCAGAAAATGACGCAGCTGATTTAGGTCCGTAGGAGGTTGAATTTTTGAAATCGCTTCAACTTTCTCCAAAGTTTTGTGTAGGCCTTCTTTATCGATTTTGTGACCAAGGTAAGTAACGCTCTTTTCAAATAATTTGCACTTTGATTTGTTCAAATGCAAATCGAACTTTTGTAATTTATTCAATAATTCCATGCATCTATGAAAAAGCTCCGATATCGATCTAGCCACTATGATAATATCATCAATGAAACATGCAGTTCTTTCAAGGCCATTTGTGATATTTTCATCCATAAACCTTTGCCATATGTTAGGCGCAGTTTTCAACCCAAACATTAATTTATTAACCTTGTATAACCCTTTTATTGTACTTATTGTCTGCAAAAGTGAGCTATCATCGGTCATTTTGAGGTGCAAAAATGCTTTATGTATATCAAAGGTACAATAATATTCACCATTCTTTAATTTCTGAAACAGATCTTCTATCTTGTGAATCGGATATCCATCGTTTACTATATATTTATTGAGTGTAGTATAGAATAGATTTATCAGCTTTAATGACGGGAACAACGGGAGTTCCCCAATCTGAGTGCGCAATTTTCTCAATAATACCACATTTTTCTAATCGGTCTAACTCATTTTCAATTAAAGGACGAATTGCGTATGGTACAGACCGTGCTTTTATAAAGATTGGAGTCGCACCTTCACGTAGTTTCAACATACCCTTGATTTTAGGAATGCTTCCTATTTCCTCTTTAAAAACACTCACACATATATCTCCCTCTGTATACACATCAATGGAATTGACACTCAATAAATTTAGTTTGTGGACCCATTCGCGTCCCATAATTGTATCGAATTTTCCCTTGACTATATATAAATCGCAATCTACGACCTGATTATTATATTGAACTTGTACTTGTAATTTTCCATAAGCGGGTAAGATTTCATGGTTATAAGTTTTAAGCATGACCTTAGTAGGTAATATTCTGACCTTTGGTCAGTGTAACTTAAATGTTTCGTAATTCGTGACAAAAATTGCTGCCCCGGTATCGATTTCCATCTCAAAGGGTTTTCCATTTATTTTCAATGTAACATAGTACCTACCCCGACCAGATGCTGATATCAAGTTTTGGTGTAATTGAATAGATTGTGTGCTTTGTTTTCCATCTTCCATTAAGTCGACCTTAATGATCTCATGCATGTAATCAGCAGAACTTCGTATAATTTCCAAAGTATTCGTCTCTCTGGTCGATTTCATGCAGACAGAAGACACATGACCTTTCCTACGACAAATATTACAATGCAGGTTATTTGCCATGCAGTTGTTTGCCATGTGGTTTTGTTTGAAGCATCTGTAACAAACCATTTTTTTTATTTTTAGTATATTTGGAATAATTATAAGTTTTATGTAAATTTCTATTAAGGGTTTGCCCTGTCTTTTTGTGTGACATCGTTTTGAATTGGAGCTGGTGAACATTGTGCATGGCACGACTTTCCAGTTTTTATGCTTCCATTGCTAAAGCACTTTGAACTGTGTTTTCTATTTTTATATTCTTCGTCTCTTGTAGAAGTCTCTCTTTGATGTCCGAGTCTCTCTCTGAGTCCCCGAATAAATTGAGACCTAAAGTGTGTATTCACTGTAGATTTCTTGCATGATGCACATTCAAAGTTACAGTACGTGCTCAATTTTTTTAAATCTGCCAAAAAATTGGCGATAGACTCCCCTTCATGTTGAAGTCTAAGTAGAAATTTGTGCTGTTCTGTTATCTCATTAGGCTTGGGACTAAGATGATCCTTGAGTGTTTTAATTAATTGATCGTAAGTCTTCTTTGTTGCATTGTGAAGTCGCCGCCTTGCATTGTGAAGTCGCCGCCTTCCAACTACCAAATCGCCAAGCATTCACTGCTGTAGGCTCAAACCTCTTCGCACTAACTGCAAAGTTGAGGTATGGTAGTGGAAACGACTTTGAACTTCTTTGGAATAGTCGTCGGCTCAATGCCTTATATTAACAAAACCAGAGAGTATGTTCGATCGAGTCCACGATCACTATTGATCTTTATTTCCAAATTCATACCCTATTTATACAACTTCAATAAGCTCTGATTGTGGTTATCGAACAATCGACCACACTTCGATATCCGATTATAATGCTGCATCATCACATTCTTTTGGGTGAGCGCCAATGACCTATATCATAAAGAAATGCTCATACCCAAAGACTATTGTTATGTCATTAACAGTGCGCATGCAGTCAAAGCAATATGATCCCTTATTACTTCTGTCGGCTGGCAGTGGCCTGTCGTTGGGAATCAAATCGTTCTGAGTACAATGCACTCCAATGATACACAAGCAAGTCAAGTGTTATGTATTTCTATGCAATGCAACTGAATGTGAGAGGATCGGATATCGAGGCACAGCCGAGGGTTGACAACCTGTTAATAGTTGTAGAGCAATTACTTAAGAGGTCGTTGGCTGTGACTCCTTCACACCACCCTTCCTGGGGAAAAAGAAGAAATCAAGACAAGAGTGTTGATTTCTACTTTTCCCCGACTCTTTTTACAAATACGGAAGTATGGATATAATAAAAAAAAAAATTTCTCTTTTGTTATATTAGATTGAACATTGTGGCTATTTCTGGATGTTTACTTTTACATATTTTAGTTAATATTTTGGTACATTTTTACTGTTCAATATTATTTTTCATTACATATTAGTCAATGTTTGGTATCATTTGTGATATTTACATTAGTTAAAATTTACTTTTCTTTTTTTTTTTAAATTTACATTAGCTACTATAATTTGATTATTCTACTTTTTTTATTTCATTCAATACGTCTTACAATATACTTTTTTTTAATATTTAATTATTATTTATATTTATATACAGGGTGAGTCATGAGCAATGCGACAAAATGCTAGGGCGTGTAGGTTGCGTTGAAACAAGAAAAAAATCGTATGGGAGGGGGGTCTATTCCCCTCCGTTTAGCCGGGAGGGGCAATTTTCGAAAAAACTGACTTAAAATGGGAAAAAAATTATTTAAAATCAACGGCTTCATTCACAATGCTGTGCGATACGTTTTTGAAAAGCCAATAACTTTTTCTTTCATTCTGTGTTTAAATAAATCTATTCTAAGAAATAGTTTTTGAAATATTAATTTTCAAAGTCAAAATTTTGAAGAAAAAAATTGAAAAAAGAATTTCAAATTCATTTTTTTCAAAATTTTACGTAATTAAGTGCTAATTTTATTTTCAAAATTCAATGCTGTTATTAATTTTAAGTCAAAAACAGAAAACCGGATGCCAAAATGTATCTTAGTTTTTGAGAAATTAAAAAAAAATTAAAAGTAAACCTTGTAAGTAAAGTAAAAAGTTAATTCGTTTTTTTTTATTATTTGATTAAAATCGGATGGTATGTAAAAAAAAATAAAAAAGGGATAATTCCCTAATTAATAATTGACCTGAGCAGGTCAAATTTGGGAAAACCAAAAAAAAAAGTGTTTTTCTTGGAAAAAAATACTTCTAGTTTTTCTTAATTTCTCAAAAACTAAGACACATTTTGGCATCCGGTTTCCTGTTTTTGACTAAAAATTAATAAAAACATTGAATTTTGAAATTAAAATTAGCACTTAATTACGTAAAATTTTGAAAAAAATTAATTTGAAATTTTTTTTTCAATTTTTTTTTTCAAAATTTTGACTTTGAAAATTAATATTTCAAAAACTATTTCTTAGAATAGATTTATTTAAACACAGAATGGAAGAAAAAGTTATTGGCTTTTCAAAAACGTATCGCACAGCATTGTGAATGAAGCCGTTGATTTTAAATAATTTTTTTCCCATTTTAAGTCAGTTTTTTCGAAAATTGCCCCTCCCGGCTAAACGGAGGGGAATAGACCCCCCCTCCCATACGATTTTTTTCTTGTCTCAACGCAACCTACACGCCCTAGCATTTTGTCGCATTGCTCATGACTCACCCTGTATATTTATATCCAATACGCGCGCATTGATATTATGTTAAGTTATTACCTTATTTCTATTCTTACAATTACTTTTAAACATTGATTTAATATCAGAACATTTGTTTTGACAATATGTACATGTTTCTTTCTTTTTTTTTACAATACTAGTATATATGCATAAAAGGGTTTCAATTTATTTTTGTGAATAATTAGTTTCTTAATTTCAAATTTGATTTTACAATTTCACAAATTTTACAAGTTTACAAATTATAATAATAACATATATATATATATATAAAATGGTTTTAATCTGTTTTTGTGAACAATCAATTTCTTATTTTCACATTTGATTTGGCAATTTACTCCTTCCTGTGATAAGACTTCATATGGTCCAATATATATTGGATCTAACTTTCTGCTTTCGTTTCTTAACAAGACTAAACTACCTACGTTGTAATCATGAGTTTTTGCTTTTCTATCAGAATCGTACCTATCTTTCCTAGAAATTTTCTTTTGTATTAAAGTATCCCTAGCATCCTTATGAGCAATTTGTAGTCTGTGTTTTAAGTCTATCACATAGTCTTCGTAGTTGTACACTGGTTCAACTTTCTCTGTAAGAATTGAACGCAAATTACATTGTCTTCCAAATACTAATTCAAATGGGGTGAATCCTGTTTCTGAATGTACTGAAGTGTTGTAACAGAAAACATAGTATGGCACCCAGTTGTTCCAATCTGTATGTTTTTGTTCTACATAAATCATAAGGTATGCTCCTAAAACTTTATGAGAATTTTCTAGTGCTCCAATGCTTTCATGGTGGTAAGCGGTGGATTGCAATTGTTCTATCTTTAATAACTTACACAGATCTTTGAAAACTCTATTTATAAATTCTGTACCTTGGTCAGATGCTATGGTAGCAGGGACTCCATACTTTAGGATAAAGCCTTCTGCAAGTCCTTTAGCTACCGTATTAGCTTCTTTATTTGGTAAAGCAATGGCTTCTGTAAACTTCGTAAGTTCGTCTTGCAGCGTTAATATATATTTTGATCCATTTTCCGTCTCGTCAAGGGGTCCAACTAAATCAAGATATATTTTGTCAAAGCATGTTTCTGCTGTTGTAGTAATAGTCATCGGTTGATTTTTGGTTGTATGTGTTTGTTTCGCTGACAGTGGGCAGTACTTAACGTATGTCGTCACGTCGTTTTGCATTCCTGTCCAAAAATATTGTTTCTTAATGTTCCGCAACATGCGATTTATTCCGGCATGTCCACTTGTCGGTAACATGTGGTAATCGTTGAGTATAAGTTTTTGTTTTCCAGGGTCCGTTACTTTTATTTTATCTTCAACTATGTGCACTTTTATTTTATTTCCTTTGAATATTTCTTCTATCTTTTTCTTTAATATATATAATTTCTCTTTACGACGGCCGTCTGAGAGTTTACTTAACTCTTCTTTAGTTATATAAATATCTTTAATTGATAGAGGTCCGCAAATTGTACGCACGTCCCTCAAAAACATTTTGTCAAATTATGCCGATCGAGCAATAGTGCTATTTTTGGATTCCTTTTCATTATTTAATAATGGTTCATCGATATTTTGCACGTCCCTCAACAACATTTTGTCAAATGATGTCGATCGAGCAATAGTGCTTATCTTTGACCTGTTTAATATCAAACAATTATTCCCTGGAATGTATCCTACAATGAGGTTTGGACTTATAACTCTGGTACCTTTTAATAAACTGTAATCTTTGTCTTCGTCTTTAAAGCTATTTAATATTTTCAACTCGACTATTTTTAGCCCCTTTTCTGGCGGTTTAAGAAGTTCACTTATGATTCTTTCTTCTTTTAATTTACTTGTTGTTGGATTATAAATAAACTGTAATCTTTGTCTTCGTCTTTAAAGCTTTTTAATATTTTCAACTCCACTATTTTTAGCCCATTTTCTGGCGGTTTAAGAAGTTCACTTATGATTCCTTCTTCCTTTAATTTACTTGTTGTTGGATTATCTTTCTCTAAATTTTAATTTCTAGCTTGTGCTCTTGTTGTGACACACACAAATAAATTTTGTAGGTCTTTTGACTTTAGTTGTATTCTACTTAGTGCATCCGCAGTGCAGTTGTCTTTGCCTGGTGAATACTCCACAGTAAAGTTATATTCCTCTAATATTAGCCTTAATTTCGTTAATCTACTTGAAGGTTCTTTTAGTGAGAACAGATATACTAGTGGTCTATGGTCCGTTAGTATTTTGAAACGTCTTCCGAAAAGATAAGGTCTAAAATGTTTTACTGCCCATACTATTGCGAGCAATTCTTTTTCTATAGTACTGTAATTCTTTTCGGCTTTATTTAATGATTTACTTGCGTATGCGATGGGCTTATCATCAAAATTTGATATAACAGCACCTAAGGCAAATCCAGAGGCGTCTGTTCGGAGTATGAATTCTTTTTCAAAATTTGGAAACAGTAAAATATTTGGGCTTATTAGGAATTCTTTTAGCAAATTAAACGAGGTAGTGCAATCTTCGGAAAATTTAAATTCTACGTTTTTCCTTAATAAATGGTTTAAAGGCATTGCTAGTGTTGCAAAATTTGGTATGAACTTTCTATAGTAGTTAGCAAATGCTACAAATCTCCTTACTTCGTCTGCATTTTGTGGGATTGGATAATTTTTCATTACTATGGATTTTGATGGATCTGGTATAATACCTTTGTCTGATATTATATGACCTAGATATAAAACTTCGTTTCTAAGGAAAGCACATTTACTTGGATGTAGTTTGAGATTTACTTCTCTCAATCTTTCGAATACTTCGATTAAATTTTTACTGTGGTGAGTTCCATGTTGATACCGATGGTTCAATAATGTCGTTTTTAATCATCTTTTCTACTTCTTTTTGTATGTCACCTTTTTGTGAATGAGGTAATCTATATGGTTTAGTATACTTCGCCGTTGCTCCTACTTTAAGTGATATTTGGGCTTGACCTATATGTGTGTATGTTAGTTTATCGTTTTCTAAATGGAAAATATCTTGAAATTTAGCGCAAATAGCTTTGAGTTCTAAGGCTTCTTCTGTGTTTAAGGTGTCGAAATTAATTTGTGAAAGTAATTGTTGTGTTCGTTTGGTTGTGGAATTTGTTGTCTGTTCATACGCCAAAATGTGGTACTCTGAAATTGCTTTGGATTCTGGTTCTACCCATTTTAATTTTACTTCTTCCTGTCGAGTGTTTAAAATTTTTATTGGTATTTTCCGGCTTTTATCCTAGATCCGCCATGAATACTCCTTCGCAAAGTTCTTGGGAGTCAAAAATTCTCGTGTCTGTATGTTTACTGTTCAACCAATAGGTGGCTTCAGATCTGGGTGCTATTGTTAATGAGTTGAGTTTATTTTGACTTTCTATAGGTAAGGAAATTTGACTATTGTTCAGAGATAATTTTAAAATCAAATGTTCTAGGTCAATTATAGCTCCAAAATTTTTAAGGAAGTTAGCACCAATAATGCCATCAACGGGCACGGGAAATGAATTTTTTACTACGTGAAAAGGATAGTCCGTGTATTGTTGTCCCAATAACAGTGTATTTTTGCAAGTTCCTATTGTTGTTAATTCTCCAGATATACCTACTACTGTTGTTTTATTTAATGTGTCTATTTGTATGCTTTTATCTAATGCTTGTTCTTTTATGGTGCAAATGGATGCGCCTGTATCTAGTAAAAATTTTGTATTCTTATTATTATTAGTATTGATTTCTACATATAGGCCGTTTATTATGCCCCCTGTACATATTACTGGGCTTAAATAATCCCCCCCGATGGGTCGGCTCCCCCCTCGGTGGGTACTTCGTTTCCCTGATTTAAAATATAGGCTGATTGTCTATGTGTGCTACGACTTATTCTGTTATTGTTAGGGTTATTTTGATTGTTACCTTGTCTGTTATTTCTGGGTTGAAAATTATTTTGGTTGTTGTGTGTTCTACTTTCATTGCTATTGTAATTTTTTCTATTCATGCTATTCTGTTGAAGCGGGTAGCGATTTTGTGTTTGAACCGGGAAGCGATTTTGTGTTTGTTTTGTAAATCTTGTTTGAGCTTGGTTAGAAAAATTGTTGGATCTTGGGGAGTTTTGTGAGTAATTATTATTACTAAAACTATTTTGCCTTATTGGATTCCGGTTTCTATTGTCCTTATTGTGGTAAACAGGTCGGTTGTAGTTAGGTCGATAGTTATTGCGGAAATTTTGTGCAGTATGGTTAAGATTCGGATTATAGCTATTATTTGCATATCGGATTGTTTCTGTGGCTCCTGCATTGTTTGGAGATAACTCCAACAAGCGGGAAATAGCATCCTGCATTTTGACGTGTCGGGCGCTATCGAGGATAATTTAACATCTTTCATTAACCCCTTGCTTTAAGAAAGCTAAATCTCTTCGTTCGTTAGCTAAAGTCAGCGTTTCCCTAGCTTGTTTCCCTTGAATACTAATTTCCAATTCTGTCATTTTTGCTATTAGATCTTCAACTTCTGATACGAATTCTCTCATCGGCCTATTTTTCTGGCGTGATCTGTCTAATTTTAATTGTATGCTTTCTACTGTTTCCCTATCTCCACATTTTTCTGTTATATTGGCTTTTGATTGTTCTAAGTTTTCAGGTTTGAGTGAGCCTAGTTCTGTTAACGCCTTACCCTGTGTTTTGCACTCAATGAAAATTTAATTAGAATAGGTTTTGACGTGTCGTTAAGGGTGTCATGGTAAAACTCGATGCTATTTAAAAAAATCCCTAATATTTTCTGTTCGTTTGTTGACGGTTTCACAGTTAAGTACTGGCAACTTTTGTGCCTTACTGTAGTCAAAGTCTGTCATTTTGTCTACTGGTTTTGTTTCTGCCTGATTAATTTTTACTTCTAATTCTTCTGAATTTTGTCTAATGTTTTTGTTTCTGCCTGATTAATCTTCTAATTCTTCTATAATTTTGTCTATTGTTTTTGTTTCTGCCTGATTAATTTTTACTTCTAATTCTTCTGTATCTGATCCTATTTCCGATTCTGAATCTGCATTAACTTCTTGAATATTCCGATTTATAATTTCTTTTGAGAGTTCTTTATATTCTTTTGCTTCAGTAGTTAATTTTGCTAAATACTCGTGTTCTGCTTTAGTGAGATCCTTTTGATTACAAATTGTAAATTCCTGAATGAACTCAACCCATAAATTTGAAATTTCTTTTAATTTGGCGGTAGCTCCTTTTGCTTTCCTTTTACGGTTTGGGGTCTTTTTTAATTTTTTGTAAATTTTTTTCAAATTATCTAAAGCTATTTCTAGTAGGCTGAAGTCCATCAAGAGATTTATGTACGTTTACCTAAACCGGCTTTAAAAGATCATAAGGAGTAAAAGAAAAATGGTTAAAAAAAAAATATTTTTGCTTTATTTTGCTTTGTTTTACTTTAAATATTACACTGACATTCTTCGTTTGGAAATATTGTTTTCTATAATTTGCTTCCTAACATTAGTTCTGAATTTATTTTTTAAGTGCTTCCAAACGTAATTTAATATTATACAAACGATTATTAAAGTCACTATTGTTTTTACATCCAATCCAAAGTGGATTGGTGTAGATGACGTATTTTCTAGAGAGCCGTTGTTATTAACAACTACTTCCTCTTTAGAATTGCTTTTACCCATAACAGAATGATTTTCAAAAAAATGATTTTCTAACCTATAGTAATAATAACTAAAGATTTTCTTTAATGCTCTTGATACTACTTCCGGCTCTGGATCCCGTCTCGTATTTGCATTGTTATTTTGCTGAACAATTTTTGGAAATCGTTCTCAGCCTGCTTTTGTTTCTTTTTGTTATTTGTCTTCTCTAGGCGTTGGTTCTTCTTTTTTGTTTTTATAGCTTCAAGGAATTTTTGTCGTTATAATTGGATTATACTAGGCAGATTTGCCAAACGATATAGGTTTCGTAGTTCTTGCTTATTAATTTCCCGTCTATCACCCCGGGATTTCTTCTGTTCGGGCACTACGATGGTCGGGGCCCTGTGTTGTTTGACTCGCTTTCTATACTCTTCAATTGTCAGAGGGCGAGGGCCAATAGTTCTGTCTTCGATCGGTGTTTTTGACTGGTTCCCCCTCTTTAGGATGTTTTTGGCTTCTTCTAGATGTTTTGCGGCCGCTGCTAGGTCGCTCTGGGTTGTCATACAATTTTTTTTTTTTTATTTGACTATGTACTTTTGAAGCCTGGCAGGATCGCCATGTTAAGTCGCCGCCTTCCAACTACCAAATCGCCAAGCATTCACTGCTGTAGGCTCAAACCTCTTCGCACTAACTGCAAAGTTGAGGTATGGTAGTGGAAACGACTTTGAACTTCTTTGGAATAGTCGTCGGCTCAATGCCTTATATTAACAAAACCAGAGAGTATGTTCGATCGAGTCCACGATCACTATTGATCTTTATTTCCAAATTCATACCCTATTTATACAACTTCAATAAGCTCTGATTGTGGTTATCGAACAATCGACCACACTTCGATATCCGATTATAATGCTGCATCATCACATTCTTTTGGGTGAGCGCCAATGACCTATATCATAAACAAATGCTCATACCCAAAGACTATTGTTATGTCATAAACAGTGCGCATGCAGTCAAAGCAATATGATCCCTTATTACTTCTGTCGGCTGGCAGTGGCCTGTCGTTGGGAATCTTAAAAAAAACACTTGATCTGGCGTACTTTCCGGTTGTACAGGTAAATGAAACACCAGTTGAATACGTAGATAAAGCAAAAAATTTAGGAATATGGTTCAATAGGTCACTGACGTGGAAGGATCAGGTGAATGCAGCTGTTGGTAAAACGTATGGGGCCCTGAGAACTCTTTCGCTAACAAAAAATCTCACTTCCTTCGAAACCAGAAAAATGCTGGCAAAAACTTTAGTTATACCATCTCTTACATACGGCAGTGAAATTTTTTGTTCGTTAGATGCGGTATCACAAAGAAGACTCAATGTTGTGTTCAACAATGTTGCCCGGTACGTTTTTGGTCTCAAGAGACGCGATCATATTTCGGCTCATTCCAAAAGTTTGTATGGCATTAGTTTTGATAATTTTTTGAAGCACAAAACATTAACAACTTTTTTCAAAATCATTCTTACGCGGACACCTGCAGATATCTACAATAAAATCCAGTTCTCAAGATCAAACAGAACAAATCAAATTGCTATTCCAAGACACACATGTCTTACTTCCGAGAAGCAATTTTTGGTTGATGCGGCTCGCCTTTGGAATTCTATACCTCGTCAGTTAAGAAGAACAGAAAGCATTAATAAATTTAAAAAAGACCTTCATGCTTATTTTTCAGGGTTTAACTAATTCTTTTTATTTTTTTTAAGATGAAAATTGCAAAATGCCACTATCTAAATTCAATAGAATTTAACTATTTACTCGTTTTTTGCTACACATGTTAGGCTTTTTGATGGACTTATGTTTTTCAAAATGTGTATGTATTAATTTTAGTCTTTGATACCTACTGTTTGCATTATTGTACTTTGCTTTTATATAAATTAAAATCAATATTCTGTTGAATCCATATCAAACTTAATTATTAAAAGATTGTATCTTAAAATTAAGCTCCTCTTGAAATAAATAAATAAATAAATAAATAAATAAATATAGTTCTGAGTACAATGCACTCCAATGATACACAAGCAAGTCAAGTATTATGTATTTCTATGCAATGCAACTGAATGTGAGAGGATCGGATATCGAGGCACAGCCGAGGGTTGACAACCTGTTAATAGTTGTAGAGCAATTAATTAAGAGGTCGTTTGCTGTGACTCCTTCACAGCATCCGTAATGTTTTTTAATGCCAGGTAATTTTTTAATCTCTTGCTATAGATGGAAATGCTACCTCGTTCTCGTTGAACTGGTCAAAATGTAAGTTGGGCGAACTAGGTGAATGGGTTAAACCCTGTAAAGCTGTAGTTAACGCTTCTATAATTTGCAGCGTAGTTTCGGCCATTGTATGTAAAGATTGTTCTTAATCTGCATAATCCTCGTCGCCAATGTTAGTTGAATATCAGTTATGTAGTTGATTTATGGAATCGAAGATAACCACACAAGAAAGAAGTCCTCGTGTTTCGATAATTCAATCTATAATGACTTTATTTGAATCTGTCATTTGGATGACATTATAAGAATATAAAGCTTGCCTTACACTAGTTAATAAAGTACATAATATAAAGGTTTGTTCGTTGAATATGTAACAGTGACAGTGTGTAAGAAGAAAAGCGGAGAAACAACTAGCCGGCATGAAGATACGCCAAATTAATCTTCATCACAGCAAAGCCGCTAGCGCCAACCTAGTACATGCTATGACAAGCGGCAATATCGATCTAGCTCTGGTGCAAGAACCTTGGGTAATTCGAGGTCAAATACGAGGGCTTAGATCGAAAGACTCGGTAACGTATGCCTTTCCACAGAAAAATGAATGTACAGTTCGAATGCCTTTCCACTGAACAATGAATGTACAGTTCGAACTTGCATTGTAGCTAAAAGTCAGTTTAACCAATTTCTTTTATCCACTCACAGCAACCGCTATAAAATGCGAACGACAGAATGGCTATCCAATCGTCTTCGCATCAATTTACATGCCACATTTGACGGATGATCCTCCCAACGAAACGACAAAGGAGCTTGTCAAAAAAGCTCGAGATAAAAGATGGGACCTTATCCTCGGATGTGATGCTAACTCGCATCATGTACAATGGGGTAGAACAAACACCAACCCACGAGGTGAATCAATTCTTGATTTTATTATAGAACATAACTTAGTTAAAGAAAACATAGGCAACTAACCAACATTGTTACTAGAAATAGAAGGGAAGTGCTAGACATAACCCTTATAAACAACTCTAACTCTTTTTCGTTAATTGGCTGGAAAGTATCTACCGAACCTTCCTTTTCTGACCACAGAAGTATTTAATTTGAAATAATATAAAACAAAAAGAACCATATAGAAATCCCAGAAAAACTAACTGGGATCGTTTTGTCACAAAAGTCATATTACAAGGCCTGAATTATGAGTAACCTAAAGATATTGACAATACGGTTGAGACACTGAACCTGATTCGCAAAAGCGCATACGAAACATCATGCCCCGTAATAGCTCCGAGCACAAAAAAACATCACCCCATTGGTGGAATAAAGAGCGGCAACATCTAAAATAAGAAGCAAGAAAACTCTTTAATGCCGCAAGAAGAAGCAATGCAGAGTCCGATTGGGACCTCTACAAAGGTCAAAGAAAGTTCAAAAATGCAACCCAAAGTGCAAAACAAACACCTTGGAGGACTTTCTGCAATGGCATTGAGTGATACACTGAATCAGCAAGATTGAGAAAAGTCCTCTCAATGGAACCGGTAATCCCTGGCTATCTTATAAATAACAGTGGCAGATGGACTCAATCCTGCAACGAAACAATAGAACTCTTACTAAATACACACTTCCCTGGGTGTGTTAATACGTAGTCCGAAACGGGCACAGATACCAATCACGAAAATACCCACAATAATATAGTCCCGGAAAAAGTAATTAGTGAGAAGGGAATAGAGTGGGCAATTGACTCCTTCTCCTCATACAAATCACCAGGCATTGATGGTATTAATACAATAATGCTTCAAAAGGCAAAGCACCTGTTAATACCAGTATTTAAAGAACTATTCATGCGATGTATTATGTACACACATACATAAGTCAAAGTTGTTTTTATACCCAAAGCCGGTAAACCAACTCATATTACGCCAAAAGATTTCAGACCAATAAGCCTAACATCGTTTGTGCTTAAGACATTCGAGAAACTACTCGATGTATTTATAGTAGCATGCCTAATCCAGGAAACTTATCCCAGAACCAGCATGCGTACATGAAAGGAAGAAGTGTTGAAACTGCCCTTTATGCAGTTGTCAGTACTATAGACAAATCACTCGATCAAAAAGAATACACATTAGCAGCCTTTCTCGACATTGAAGGCGCTTTCAACAATGTTGAGGCTAGTGCTATAGAAAGAAACTTAATAAGCATGAACATTGACAACAGTATTACTAAAATAATACCTATTAAACAAAAGAAACGTAAACAATTCCCTCGCTAACACAGAATTAAAAATGTCTGCCTTAAGAGGTACACCACAACGCGGTGTCATTCCACCACTGCTGTGGATATAAGTTGTGAATGAGGTCTAAGCACTGCTTATTAATAATGGGATAAAAGTCATTGCCTACGCATATGACCTAGTCATAATGGCCACAGGGAAATTCCTAGACACCATCAGTAATATCCTCCAAAGAGCTTCACGAACAAACGAATATTTCCACAATTCCGTCTGCTATCAATTGAAGGCACACCCCTCAAGTTATCCGAAAGCGCGAAATACCTCGGAATCATACTTGATAGGAAATTGAACTGGAAAATGAACGACCAAGAAAGAGTCAAAAAGGCATACATCGCATTCTACTCATGCAGCAGAATTTTTGGGGAAAACTGGGGCCTAAAACCCAAGGTAATTCTATGGATGTACACTGATAAAGCTACAAACCTTAAGGCGTTGACTAACATCCAGAGACTTGCATGCATTGGATCAACCATTGCCTTGCGCACGACACCTACGGCGGGCTTAGAAACCATACCTAACCTTCTGCCACTTGACTTTTATATGCAGGAAACTGCAGCAAAAAGCGCTCTCAGGATTAGCCAATCTAATCTATGGAGATCCAGTTTAACTGGACACTCTGTAATTTTGAACATCCACACAGGAACAAATGTAGAGTCTGACTACATAGTTCCCTTTACAGATTTTGAAAGGATATTCCAATGCTTGTTCCCAAGTAGAGAGGAGTGGATTAATTATGAAGTTTTACAACCTACAACCAAATCTATCTTTACAGACAGCTCAAAAATGGATATAGGTACTGGGGCTGGCTTCTTCTCAAAAGCTCTGAATATAGAAGGCTCGATCAGGCTACCTTATAACAGCAGTGTATTCCATGCAGAGGTTCTAGCAGTAACGAAATCTGCCAGAGTGGCATCAATGATGGCACTACCCCGAGAGGATATTACCATTCTCATCGATAGCCAGGCAGCGATAAAAGCCATTTCTGCTTCTGAAATAAAGTCCAAGTTTGTGAAAAGCTGTCGCGAAGAGCTTAAAGTTCTTGCTACACAGCATAATATAACACTCCGCTGGGTCCCCGGTCACGCGGGTATCATGGGAAATGAAAAAGCCGATGACATGGCAAGAAAAGGTTCAGCACTTAGCCTAGAACTCTCAGAAATGAGCGTAAAACCACCGTTATGCGACCTCAAACTTAAGATAATGTGTGAAATCCTGGCAAAAGCCAACTCAAGATACACTTGTGAGGTAGCTAGAAAACTGTGGCCGCAGTACAATAAAAATAGAATGAATGCAATCATTCAAAATGACAGGAAGTCAGTATCGACGTTGGTAGGTGTTTTAACTGGACATAACATGCTAAGATATCACGCCAAAAAACTACGTCTCCCTGAAAACGATCTGTGTAGAGGTTGCAGTGACGAGGAAGAACATGAAGATATAACCCACTACCTCTGTCTCTGGCATCTAAGAAATAAAACTCTGGGGAAATATATCTTCGAAAGCATCAAAGAACTATCAGAGTGCCCAATAACAAATCTATATAGATTCGCAAGAGGAAACGGATGGTTAGACACACCGGGATGATACTAAGGAACTAAATATGGACTACGAGTATGGTAAGATGAGGAATTGGTAAATCTTCATATGGGCATCACAATGGGTCTATATTGACCTAATTGAGCTGGGGTTGAACTTTTGGCTCTCCTACAGCAACCGGCAAACCTAACATAACCTAGGCACATATACAGCGTGATTGGTATAAGATGCACCAAAAAGCTTGAGCGTGTCGGTGGGGTTAAGACAAGAAAAAAATCGTATGGAGGGGGAGTCTATTTCCCCCGTTTAGGTGGAAGGGGCAATTTTTCTAAAACATTGACTTAAATCAGAAAAAAAATTATTTAGAAAACAACGGTGAATGATACAAAGCCTTGTTATATTTTTTTGGAAAGCCAGAAAACTACTCTTTTATTTAATTTTTAAATTAAGTTGTTTAAGTGAACAGTTTTAAAAAAATTAATTTTCAAACTCAAAATTTTGAAAAAAAACTAAAAAAAAAATTTTTAAACTAATTTTTTTCAAAATTTTATGTAATTAACTATTATTTTTATTTTCAAAATTCAATGCTCTTATTAATTTTTAGTCAAAACAAAACAGAGAACCGGATGCCAAAATGTATCTTAGTTTTTGAGAAATAAAAAAAAAATAAAAGTAAAACTAGTAAATAAAGTAAAAAGTTAATTGTTTTTTTTTTTATTATTTGATTAAAATCGGATGGTATTTAATAAACAATAAAAAAGGGATAATTCCCTAATTAATAATTGACCTAAGCAGGTCAAATTTGGGAAAACGAAAAAAGAAAAATGTTTTTTTTGGAAAAAAATACTTCTAGTTTTTCTTAATTCCTCAAAAACTAAGATACATTTTGGCATCCGGTTTTCTGTTTTTGACTAAAAATTAATAAGAGCATTGAATTTTGGAAATAAAAATAATAGTTAATTACATAAAATTTTTTAAAAAATTAGTTTTAAATTTTTTTAAGCTTTTTTTTCAAAATTTTGAGTTTGATATAGAAGGTGTTAGCATCCTGTTGACAAGTTCTACCTGACCGTTGGCTCTAGGGGTCGCAGTAGCATTTTAGACGTGAAGAATAAATTCATCACGCTCATAAAAAGATATTCCTTTAGGTGCTGAAGTAATGGGGAGGTCATCTATTTTCATCTTATGTGGAAACTCAATTAATTCCGTTGGTTCATCAAAATCGCATAGCATGTTTCGAACTTTTGTAGCTAATGACGGTTTTATGTTCGAATTTATTTTTATCTCCAAATCGTTCTGCTCAACCTTGATTATCATAACCGGATTATCGGTATGGACTTCCTGGTTTTCAACTTGAGAACAACTTTCAAATATGATGTTTTTTCCATTGCCAACACATTTAATGTGTCCCACTGGCTCATCACTTAGTGCAGGTGTTAGTTGTTAGTAAGCACAATGGTACAAAAACAAAAACACATGCACATAAATACAACATAAATACAGTATAACAATACAACACAGAAACAATTATGATCGTGGAGCACTGGTTCTAAAGAGAGTTTTTAAATTATTTTTATTTAAATTAAAGTCTATCAGGCTCTCATTCACGTTATATAACTTGCTCATCCGTGTGAGAGGCTCATGCATGCCATAATTAGTTCTGTGGAGTTCAACATTCAAAAGTTCAGATCTTCGCAGGTGGTAAGACCCCCCGCGGTAATTTAAGCCAATAGAAGCTAACAGGTCCGAAGCATCAATTTGTCCGCTGACAAGTTGATGAAGAAAAATTAAATCATTATTTACCCTTCGTTGGTATAAAGATTGAATCTGCAAAAGCTGTATCCGATGTTCATAAGGTGGCAGATTATAAGGATCGACCCAGGGAAGGCCTTTAAGAGCAAAGCGAATAAACTTATGCTGCACTGATTCAATACGGTTCTTATGGATTTCATAAAAAGGAGTCCATACTTGTGAGGCATACTCAAGATGAGGCCCTACGTAGCAGTTGTACAATGAGAGAGTAACGTACGGATCGTTAAATTCTTTTACCCAGCGTTTTATGAATCCAAGCATAGAGTTCGCTTTATTTACCATAAAATTAATATGTTCAGAAAATTCTAGATTAGCGCTAAAATTTACACCTAAATCTTTGAAACTAAACACGCGACTGATTTTATTTTGAGATACACAATAATCAAAGAAATTTGGGGATCTTTTCTTTGAGAAGGTCATGGTTTGGCATTTTTAAGGGTTAAGAGTTAACCCGTTTTTATAACACCATACACTGAAACTATTGACATCAGCCTGCAGAAGATTGTGGTCATTAGGAGATTTTATTGTTTTAAAAATTTTCATACCATCTGCAAATTTGAGAATCTCACTAAAGCGAATACAAGATGAAACGTTATTTATAGCAGGATGTAACGAGCTCTTTTGTTGGCGTTTGGTCAGTGCTGGTATAGTCCCATATAGCTAGCTCAGGCAAGCAAAAAGGGTTCTTTGACCATAAGAGCCGTCACAAAATTTTATACCAGTCTTTTGACGAATGGTGTTAACGTCTGCGGAAAATCGCCTCTACCCTCCCAACCATGGCATCTTATCCGCTTCGATGCCCCTTTACTTGGCATCTTATTTTTTCATCTTCATTACTTTTCCCCTTCGCACCCCCTCATCCCTCTATAAAAATTCTTAATTGAAACACATTTTTACTTTACATTTGACTTCAAGAATATGTGCAACTTTTATTCATGATAATAAAATCAAAGTTATTCAATAATCTGATAAAAAAATTGATAATTTATTTTATCTCTTTCTAAAAAGTACTTATTTTACGTTACAGAATAAAAAAAAATCTATTGTAACTTCTATATCAAGCTAAGCGAGTATATAGAGAAAATGGGATTTCCAATCCTCTTTTATTTCGCAAAATTAATAAAATTATTTTTTTTTTAAAGTCCCCTCTGTATGTATATAACCTTTCCCACGAAATTTCAAATTAATAAATAAATGATTTAAAAAGTGACAGGGATCATAAAAAACTCACCGTACCTACGCAGCAATTGCAGATTATGTGGCCACAGCATCCAATCGCTCCAGCGGAGTACCTTGTCGTATTAGCGTTAGAGTGTATTTTGTTTAAATCACTATATTAAATACTAATTGAAATTTCGAATTAAAATTAAACTACTTCAATCGCGCGCGTTTATATATGCTACTTCAACAGACTTTTCTTTGTTTAAAAATTCAAAAAGAAAATGAATTATTATAATTAATTTAAAATAAAAATATTTACAAAAAGTAAAAAAAAATTTTCTGAATAACGGCACTTGAACCAAGGACCCTTTGTTCGTGGGCCGGGCGTCTAACCGTTGCACCAATTTGACGGTGAATTTTCTATTGGCTTTGTTACAGTTTTGTATGTCCGGGACTTTCACAAAGCAGAAATATTAAGTCTCGTTTAAATCTTTGCTGGGTAGGATCCTTTTACAGCTTTTTCCTATGTCGATTAAATCGAAAATTTAAATATATTTAGTCGATGGAAAATCGAGGCAGTTATCCAGCGGATTAACTGCCTTTGAAAAAACTGCAATCACAAAAAAAGAACTATAAGCCTTAATGGCACACTGGTAAAAAAAATTAAATAAGCTACCTTGTACCTTGTTTTACAGGCACTCACTATGTTTAAATAACTTGTCGGTAATTCCAAAATAACTTGTTTAATTCAATTAAATTACAATATATGTTTAAATATACACTTTGGTACTTTAGAGCAATTCTACTAAAGTCTAGATAAACCTACTGCCAACTGAATATAGCAGTTTTTAAAGCCACAGTAAGTTATTCATCCTCTTTGCAACCTTTTCCAGTTACATCTCTTTTCGAGTTGTAACAATCCTAACAACATTGAGTGTATACATTCATTATATAATATCTCATCTTAGAACCATAATAGATACCCCCAAACTACCGTGACCTACTTTTTTATAAATTTCCCTATAGGGATTTGGCTTTTGACATATAATGTCAAACTGACAATTAAATTTCAATTGTAAATAGAAAATCATAAAATTGATTTGTTTTTCAACAGTGCGGTTGATTTTTATTTTTTTAATTAAATAAAGTATTTTAAGTTATAAATTCGTAACACAGCATTGAAGTAACTGTCTTGTGGATCCTCTCGACTTGCCCGTTACCTCGTGGAACCCCGGTGGAAATTACCAGATGTTGTATCACAACAGTACTCTTTGAAATTATTGGCCGTACAGGCGGTGCCTCTATCTGAGATGATGCGCCTTGGATTACCAAAGGTAGTTGCCTGTCTTTTTAACTTCTCGATCATTTCTTCAGATCCAGTGCTTTTTGTTGGATGAAGCCAAACAAACTTTGAAAAAGCGTCGACGACTCCTACAAGTGGTTGTATAGTATTTTCGTATTCTCCATTGGTCCCACGTGATCAACGTTATACGTCTCTAGTGGAATGTCTCCCTTATCGATTGGTGTAAGTTATCCTTCCTTTCTACTGTTCTTTGCCTCGGTGATGATGCACTGGACACAGTTCTTAACCACATTAACGGCTTTCTTGGACAAATTAGGGATGTAGAATGACTTTTCTACTAGGTCTTGCGTTTTCCTGGCGGAGAAATGCCCTTGTTGGTGTGCCAAAGCAATAATTTCTTGCTCCATTGGTGCAGGTACTACTATCAACTCTTTTGCAGGATCTTTAAAGAGAACATCTGCTTTCAGAAAATAATCCTCATAGGTATCTTTCTCAAGGATCTTCCTCACCGCTTTCGTCCACATATCTTCCGAGTGTGCCTCTATGATGCGAAGGTTTAGCGACTCTTCCATTGCCCACCGAGCTACTCTCAACGGCACGTCACGCTTATTTATAGTCATCGTAAAAGCGTTACAGTCGGTTGCGATCTTAAATCGTGTCCCAAATAGGTACACTCTCCACTTCTTCAGTGCCTCAATTATCGCCAACACCTCTTGCTCGTAGGAGTGGAAATTTTCTTCCGAGAGAGAGGTTTTACGACTCATAAATTGAACTGGATGGAAGCCTTGGTCCTCTTCGTCTTTTTGTAATAGAACTCCACCGTACCCATACTTACAAGCATCTGTGTGGACTTCTGTCTGGGGTTGAACAGCTTGAGAACAGGTGCTTTAACGAGCGCTGTTTTCAACTGTTGGAATGATATCAATTATTCCGCTTCCAATTTGTATCTTGCCTCCTTCTTGAGCATGTCTGATAGCGGTTTGGCTATCAACGCAAAATCGAACCTACGGAAGTATGAAGTCAAACCCATAAACCGTTGAAGAGCCTTTTTGTATGTTGGGACCGGATAGTTCTCAATGGCTCTCGTCTTTTCAGTTGATGGAAGGATAGTGCCATTTTCAACTGTATACCCCAGAAATTCAACGCGTCTCTGCAAGAACTGACTTTTTCCCACTTAAATCTAAGACCATACCTCTCTGTCACCTCAATTACTTGTTTCAATATCTCTATGCCCTCTGCTTCGTCTTTAGAAGGAATTATCATGTCATCCATATACAAAATGACTACACCGGCTTGGATTAAAGTCCGAAACACGGCGAATACAAATCTACAGAAAACGGCAGGAGTTTGAGATTCCAAACGGAACAAATAAAAATTCATACTGCGAGTCTTGAGTGACAAATGCAGTATATTTACGAGAATCTGGATGCATTGGCACATGGAAGAAACCGTTTCTTAAATCAAGTGTAGTATAAACTTTTGCTCCCTGCAACCGTTCAATGACCTCGTCTATCAAGACCATTGGAAAATTGTCTCTTGTAATTTTCAGGTTGAGCTTCCTGTAGTCACAACAAAGTCTTTTAAACCCATCTTTCTTGGAAACAAGAACAATCGGAGAAGCGTATGGTGACACGCTCGGTTGTATGATCCCTTCTTTAATCCATTTGTCTATTTGCTGACTAATAAATTCCTGATCTGGCCTCGATGCTTGCCAAATAGGAATCTCGTCTCTAAGCACTAACTTCATATCGACTGGAGCAGTTTTATTTCTTTTGGGTGAATATTGACTAACTATTCTCATTACCACCATCTGTTCCTCATTATTCAAGTGGTGTAGGTCGATTGCCATATTATTTTGAAATTCGCCCTCATATGCCGACATACAAATACTTTGAAACACATCGTTCAACTCGAACGCGTCTGCGTCTTGCTTCTTCTCTTGCTCCGTTTCTCCGACTTCAAACGATACCCCAACCTTACTAGTGTCTACATGGGATTTCCCAAAAATACCCGCTTCTACCTTTAGTTTTGTTGAACTATTCTTCTTACTAAACAGAACACCCTCTTCTTGGATGATCAAATCCACTTCTCGCGAGACGTCGTTCCCAATAACTGCCGCATACGGCATGTCCACCTCACGGAGTACGTGGAACGTCATGTCCAAATCGCACCCGTCTACATTCACCCTCATAGTAAAACTTCCCTTTGTCATAACTTCATTATGACCTATCCCATGCAGTTGAAACAATTTTTGTTATCTCCTCTAATCTGTACCCGAGAACTGGTAGAAGGCTGTGGATTTCCCCGAAAGTATGATGACTTTTGAGAAGATCCATTCACCCGCTCGTACAATTTAATATGTTCTTTCAATTCTGTTATAGATTTTGCCTGGTATAAACAAATCTTATTTTGTCTAGGATCGGGTATTCCCTCAGCGAAATATTCGATCAGGTTTTCATCGTCGAGTGCTATTGGTTTAGCAATTTCTTTTAACGCGTACAGGTATTCCTGACTTGATTCAGTTGGCACCTTATGACGAGCCTGCTCGAAAATTCCCCTTTCAACTCCCTCTTAAGTCTATCCCAACTATTCAAACCGTTTCCCGTAAATAAATTTTTGCACCTCACTCCATCCGACGATGATGGCATTTTCTTAAAAATCTGAGACCCATTAATTAATGTCAGGGTATCCCGTACCTCCAAATGACAAAAGTGAACCTTCTATGTCGTGGAGAGTGAAACTACTACCTCTCGCCGAATATCTACTAACCTGCTCTACACCTTGTTCCGCGTCGTCATAACAACTTTGTACCTCCTCGTCCGTCACATTATCTAAAGGCCTGGACAACTCGTAATGTTCAAGGAGTCTATCTTGTAGCGTTGTTTTTAGTCCTTGTGTGGATAAATCTAACTCCCTCAACTTCTGTTTCAAACCCTCAACGGTTAATTCTAAAATTGCTCGAGCATCCATTACAATAAAATTAAGTTTTTTAATAGTAAGCAAATTAATATATTGATAAAATGTATTTTAAAAAAAAAAATATCAAGCAAATAAATTTGCAAACGTGCCAAACAATTCTTTATTTACCCTACTTTTGTGGATGTTCTTGCTGCTGTCGTTGATTGATGATGATGATGATTTTTTTTTTATTTAACTGGTTTCGTCTCTCTATTTCTCAACACACTCTGCTTGTGTGGTTCTCGTTGGGGCAAGCAACCACGGTGGTCTTCATGTGTATTGATATGCACACAAAATATAAATTTGTTCTTTGTTCGCACCAAAGATTAAAAATATAAAGATGGGAAAGAATGGCTGATAACGGCATTTGCCTACGAACTCGAACTGTCATTTGACTGATTAAGTTGCAAAAATGTGCGTTAAAAACTCACACCAATGCAACTTAATCAGTCTACCACAGATTTCCCCTGTGGGGAATTAATTTGTCTGTTATTTTTAAAAATCGGCAGTTATTTTAAAAAAATGATGAATTTCGTGGGGTGCGTTCTGGATTAGTTAGATCAGTTAGATCAGTTAACTTTTTCTTAGTTTCCTCTGAAATTTCAATATTGGTCTCGTTTTTCACCTTTTCAACCAAAAAAATAATTTTTTCCGTTATGTCACGAGACGTACAGCTTCTAAAAAATTCGGAAAGTTGATTTCTTGAAAGAAGAATAAAACTTGATCGCGATCCTGTGTCAAAAAACAGCTTTAATTAAAAAAATAATATTTTTTTTCAGTGTCCTTTGCGCCTTTTATAACCAATATTTTAAAAAGTCGCAAAAAGTCGAAATGTTTAATGACTGTTTCTTATTAGGAAATCATTTATCTAACTTTTAAGACTATTTTCATTATGAAGCATTTTCAATCGATTTAACTTTAACATTATCAAAAAAAAAATAAAAAAATGTATTGCTCAAATACATCATCTCAATTGGCTTGAAAATTTACTTCACACTTAAAATATTTCAAAAAAGGATCATCACCCTTTTTTACATACCACTAGCAACAGAATCCATCATAAATTATTTCTAAAAGCGCCCAAAATAATTAAAAGAAACATAAAGCAAAACAACTTCTTATCACAAACTAAATTTGCTACTGCACTCGTTAATTTTAAGTTTGCACTTTAAAAGCATCGGCTGATTAAACAGTTACAATCTGCATTGCATGATCAATCTCATTTAAAGCTTATGTTATTTGTAAACAACTTGGCATTACAAAAAAACAACAAAGAGGAAATTTTTTTTTCATAGTTTTGGCCACGAATTTGGGAAAATTTGCCTGTGTGTGACAATTAAATTTCAATTGTAAATAAACCAATCATAAAATTGATTTATTTTTCAACATGTGCGGTTGATTTTTATTTTTTTGTTTAAATAAAGTGTTTTAATTTATAAATTCGTAACAGGGCTTTGCTTATTTTGGATATTCGATATCTAAAACATGCAAACAAACCCACGCATCCTTCAATATTCACCTCATTCGTGTGTATGTTTATTAAACAAAAGTGCAGGCGGTCATGTGCATCCAAATGAAATAAAGTAGTAAATGGAATTGTGTACTTTAAATAATTAATAAATTAATTTAACATTCAACCATTGCTTGTACCGTGTAATTTAATACAATTAAAAATATATTGTCGAAGTGCAAAATATCAAAAAAAATTAATTTGCAATGCATAAAATTCAATATCAGCCAACAAAATGAGCGTAAAATTGCAAAGATTTCTTAACCAACGTGGGTACAGAACCCTACTTAAGAAGCCGGGTAAATTTATTAATCCGTCAGATAAGTATTTTATTAAATAAATATCTAGAAATCGATACTTTGTGTCGTGTTTTGTCATTCTTTTTCAGACATTCTAAAGCTGACATCATTGCCGAATATCTTTGGCATGGAAAATGCCAATGGATTTGCCTGCCCGTGTTTCCAGCTCATACATGCAGTTGCCTACTACCCTGCGAACTCGAGACTTTAGGAACTTAGGAAGCAGTTTGGCATTAATACCATGAACAAAGCTACTTTGAGCAAAGTTGCGGTGAAATACTTCCTGCCCTTCCCGGTAAGTGACTTGTTTAGATCGCGAATCATATGTGTTTTTTGACTTAACGTATGCCCTGTGTAAATTCTCCGACAACTTCTGCCTGGCAAGGGTTGTTTTAAGCACTTTAGGCGCGACTAACATTTCAGGATCGGATAGTGCTTTTAAGTCACGAAGTATTTGATACGAAGATCCATGGGACACCATATTTTGGCCAAAAAGAGCAAAATATGGTTGGCAGCCTAACGATTCGTGCGTGTCAGAACGCAATGCACACCCTATACTTGACAAGTGATTATCCCAATCATTTTGTTCATTCGAAATTAACACTCGTAACTTACTAAGCAAACTCCGATTTACCCTTTCCGAAATGTTAGCTTGAGGAGAGTACAACGCCGTTCGTACTTGCCTAATGCCATAACTATCTAAAAAGCTTTTAAACTCTTAAGACACAAATTGACGTCCGTTGTCGGAATGAATATACTCAGGGGTCCCGAAAGTATGAAACACTTCACTTTCTAAATATTGCACAATACGAGTTGAGGTAGCTTTGGGAAGCGCCTTAAGAAAAGTAAATTTGGTAAAGTGATCTAAAACAATGAAAACGTACACGTTTCCTCTTTTAGTACGTGGATACGGTCCTAAGAGGTCGATATACAACCGCTGAATAGGTCTTTCAGACACAATCTGTTTAACTATTGGTGGTCTTAAAATCGCATTTGGTGCTTTCACCGTCTTGCACAATACACACTCACTCACAAAGCATTTTATGTCATTTACCATTTTTGGCCAGTAATACTTTTCACGAATTCGGGCATATGTTTTGGCGAAGCCACCGTGACAAGTTAATTTTGTATTATGAGCCATTTCAATACAATTTTGAGTTAGTGTGTCAGGCAACCATAAGCGCCAAAGTGAATCTTCTTCTTCCACGTCTCCACTTCTGAACCTAAGCCTTTTATATATAAATTTTCCCGATACAACTAGGTCAGGAAGTGCCGATTGATTTGAGGTGATGTTTTTTCTTAACTGGGCATATTGCTCCGAATCAAACTCGACCGAATCGAGGTCAACCTCACCACATAACATAATCGAAGAAACTTCATTAACATCATGTTTACTCATTTCTGACTGGGCTGAAATGTCTTCCATGTCTATCCGGGAAAGAGAATCCGCTACTACGTTAAGGGATCCAGAACGATGGTGAATTGAAAATTCAAAACCTTGGAGCTCCAAACTCCATCTAGCTAACCTTCCATTCAACTCCTTCATTGACATAAGCCACTTGAGACTTGTATGGTCGGTTATGACTTTAAATGGTGATCCATCAACGTATGGCCTAAACTTTCTTATACTTAGAACAGCGGCAAGACATTCCTGTTCCGTTACAGTATAATTTTTCTGAGCTTTATTTAGTTTCTTCGACATATATGCAATTGGTTTTTCGTTACAGTTCTCATCCAGTTGAAAAAGAACACCACCTACACCTTCAGAAGATGCATCACATTGAATGACGAAAGGCTTTTTAAAATCAGGTTGTGACAACACAGGAGCTGAGGAAAGTGCAGTTTTCAATTTATTAAATCTATCTAAAGCTTCAGATGTTAACTCAAATTTATGTTTCTTTTTCAGGCAATCGGTTAACGGTGATACTAAATCGGCATAATTTTGTATAAATCGACGATACCAACCAGTTAAACCCAAAAATCTTCTAACCTGTCTTAGGGTCGTGGGTACAGGGAAATTAACCATTGCCTCGATTTTGTCAGGATTGGTTTTTAATGTACCTTGACCTACAATGTACCCTAGGTACTTAATTTCACGCATGCAGAACTTGCTCTTATCGAGGTTAATTGTAAGGTTCGCCCTGCGAAGACAAGGAGCCACTTCGTTTAGAATACGAATATGCGACTCAAAATCCGCTGTACATATCAGTAAATCATCCAAATAAATAAATACATTTTCGCGTAGTGAACTAGGCACTACTTGATCAATGATACGACTCATTGTTTGACCAGCATTGCTCAGCCCAAACGGCATGACCTTAAATTGGTAAAGTGGTCTACCCGGTACTGCAAAAGCAGTCTTTTCTCGCGACTTGACGTCAAGAGGAATTTGCCAAAAGGCATCTTTAAGGTCTAAGCCGGTAATGTAGTGCGTATCTTTAATTCGACTTAGTAACCCTTCGATATGTGGCAGCGGATATGCGTCTTTCACCGTGACTGCATTGACTTTTCGAAAGTCTAGGCATAGGCGAACCTTACCAGGCTTTCTCACTAAAATTACAGGGCAGCACCATGGAGAATTGCTAACCTCGATAACATCAAGCTCTAGCATGCGATCCAATTCTTTGTAAACTTCTTTCTGGCGAACTGGAGCGATTTAATGGGAACCGCTGTTCCCGTATCAATGATATGACACCCCAAAGTTGTCTTACCCAGGCCTAAAACGACAAAGTTAGGAAAAAGCTGTTTGGTGTTTTTTAATTGGGCGCTCTGCTCAGGAGATAATTCTATTAACTCAGCCTCATCCTTGCAATTTACCTCCTCTTCATTTAATCCGACATCGGTTTGTAATTCGCTTACTGTTGGCATAAGATGGAATTCTCTCCAAAAATCCATTCCCAGATACAGTTTTTGTGTAAGGTTGGGAATTAAGTAAAAAGAAATGGGCTTTGTGATACCATTGTATGTGGTTTGAATTTCACAATGACCCACTATGTCATGCGACTTACCGTCTGCAGTGCGAACAATGTTTTTGTATGGTTTCACTTTCACTCCAATTCTTTTTATTAATTCCCAACACTCTTTGCCCAACACAGATATGGATGCCCCGCTATCCAACAAACCAAAAACAGATTCGTTTTCTAAATGGACATCTGCATACATTCTACCGTCTGATTTAGAAGAAATAATGGATTCCAAAATCCGTTTGCGAAACTTTTTTCGTTTTTGAAACCGATGTCGGCATTTTTGAATGTGTAAGCTAGCTAAAGTATTATTAGTTCCCATAATTCGAGAACGAACTTTATAATAGTTTAGCTTACGCTCGTGAAGGGATTTGAGCGCATAGGTGTTCATAGGATTAGACTGGGTGCTGATAGGGATTTCACTTTTTAAAATTTTGGATGGAATGATTTCTTTATCATTTTGCTTATTAGGAGTTGTAATATCATTTACATCTTCTGTGAGTGCTCGGGGTTTTTTCTTGAGGGACGAATTTCCCCACTCATCCGTTCGTCCCTCTGAGGGTTTCCCGAATGCTTACCGCATTCAATAGTATTCACACCCTTTGCACCACACAAAAACCAAAATAAATTTCTAATATGCGAAGGGCAAAAATGGTAGGCATGACCCTTTTGGTCGCAGTTCCAGCAAATAAAATTTGCGGCTGAAGCTGGTCTTTTAAATGAAGAAATGGCCGCGATTTCCTCACCTTGATGGTCGGTTGGTTCTGGTTTATCTTCGACCACAATTTCATTAACCTCTTTGGGAAGAATATCACTTCGCCAAAAATCTTTCAGCTTCTCGTGCCTTGTTTCTCAACTCTTCTAGGCTCTTAACATTAGATGATAGGAGAATTTCTCCCAGCTTATCTTTAGCATTACTGCGAATAACGTCTACCAATTTTCTTTCATCGAAAGGTTCTTTTAACCGATCGTTAATACCAATAATAGAGTTGTAAAAATCATCGAAAGGTTCTTTGAACCCCTGCTTCCGAGTTAACAACCTCATATAAATTTCGACGTCATTTTCCTGCTGCCCAAATTCCTTCGTCATTGCCGTTTTTATTGCTGACAATGTAGCTTCAGGGTTTCTACGCAAATACCCCCAAAACCAATTATTAGCTTTTCCACTTAACAGAGTGTGGAAATTTGCGGCGATTTGATCATCAGTGTATGATGATGAAGTTTGCAATCGGCCGACCTTGAACAAAAAATCTCCAACATTCTCTGTTCCATCATACTTGATGTTCCACCTTTCTAATCTGCATGAATCAGATATGCTGACAATTGAAGGTGCTATGGAATTTCTATCAAGTTGATATTGACGTTCGCGCGAAAAATTTGGTGGTGCATTTTGACGGAATGGGTTGTCTCCAGAAGTCTCATGAGTGCTTGGAGCAACGGCAGGAGGCTGAATAGTCTCAAGTTTTTTAATGACATTGACCATGAACATGTCAATTTGTTGGAAAAATCTGACTTGGTTCATCATCAGACTACTCTCAATTCTGGCCGCCAAGTCATCTACTTCTGAAGGCTGCTGCCTATTCGACGGACCAGGAATATTTTCGTTGGGTGATTCATTACCCTCCTCAACGTTTGGTAAATTTTCACCCTGATTATTGGTGGACATAGTGAATGTGGAATCACTGAAAGTTGAATTTAGCTCTTGTGAAAAGCTTAATGAATTATCTAGATTAAAGCGATCTATTTTGGTTCGAAAACGATTGAAAAATTCTTCAAACCTTGCTTCTGAATGAGCTTTGTATTGTTCGAAAGTACAATTTTGCAACGACGAACGCCGACTTTTGCTCATAACTTAACAACCCTAAATCTACCTGCCTATAGTGCCAGTAAAAAGGAGAAATAAAACACCAATAAAAAATTTAAAACCCAAGAAAAATGGTAAGAAAAGAAAACAGAATTTTTCAATTTAAATTTATTCAAAATTTTAACTCTGTAATGATCTTTTCTAAAAGACTTGAAAAGTTGAAATTTATTTGTATTGAAATAATAAAACCTATATAATTTTCTTTTTACTTTTTGTATATAAAAACTTTACTCATAAACAAATGAGGGATGAGGATCGCGAAAGGATATGGAAATGCAATGAAATAATTAAAAATGAATATGCCGAAGTGCTTGAACCTTTTCAAAAAAAATATAAACTAAAAAAATGTGAAATTATACTAGGTATTTACTTTATATATATTTAACTTTTATCAATTTAATTGGAACTATTGTTTTGTTTTGTTCTAGGACTTTGCAGCCTATTGCTATTTAGCTATAAAGGCTCTAGAACGGAAGGATTGATTTGAAGGACATATAAAGACGATCTTTACATCATAAAGTCTCTTCAAATGTAGGTACATATGTTTATGTGTATGCTATTTGGTCTGAACCTGTGAGCACTTGCTAAACAAATGACCAGAGGACTCAGACATCTTAAGCATACACAGCATTTTTGATGAAGCATTCCACAATACCTGTCGCTACACGATACCGAATGCTTGGCCTTCAGTCATCGGGACTTACAAGATATGTTGGAAAGCTCCACGCAAAAAGATTTATTTAATGTGTTTAAAAAAAAATTAAAAAAATAAATTATTAAAAAAAAACTGAAATATTTGAAAAGGATCAATAAGTATGATCTCTATCTTTTAGATAGCGATCACCACGTTCATGGGCGCCATTTGTAACGAGCTCCTTTGTTGGCGTTTGGTCAGTGCTGGTACAGTCCCATATAGCTAGCTCAGGCAAGCAAAAAGGGTTCTTTGACCATAAGAGCCGTCACAAAATTTTATACCAGTCTTTTGACGAATGGTGTTAACGTCTGCGGAAAATCGCCTCTACCCTCCCAACCATGGCATCTTATCCGCTTCGATGCCCCTTTACTTGGCATCTTATTTTTTCATCTTCATTACTTTTCCCCTTCGCACCTCATCCCTCTATAAAAATTCTTAATTGAAACACATTTTTACTTTACATTTGACTTCAAGAATATGTGCAACTTTTATTCATGATAATAAAATCAAAGTTATTCAATAATCTGATAAAAAAATTGATAATTTATTTTATCTCTTTCTAAAAAGTACTTATTTACGTTACAGAATAAAAAAAATCTATTGTAGCTTCTATATCAAGTCCTCTTTTATTTCGCAAAATTAATAAAATTATTTTTTTTTTAAAGTCCCCTCTGTATGTATATGACCCTTTCCCACGAAATTTCAAATTAATAAATAAATGATTTAAAAAGTGACAGGGATCATAAAAAACTCACCGTACTTACGCAGCAATTGCAGATTATGTGGCCACAGCATCCAATCGCTCCAGCGGAGTACCTTGTCGTATTAGCGTTAGAGTGTATTTTGTTTAAATCACTATATTAAATACTAATTGAAATTTCGAATTAAAATTAAACTACTTCAATCGCGCGCGTTTATATATGCTACTTCAACAGACTTTTCTTTGTTTAAAAATTCAAAAAGAAAATGAATTATTATAATTAATTTAAAATAAAAAAATTTACAAAAAGTAAAAAAAAAATTTTCTGAATACGGCACTTGAACCAAGGACCCTTTGTTCGTGGGCCGGGCGTCTTACCGTTGCACCAATTTGACGGTGAATTTTTGATTGGCTTTGTTACAGTTTTGTATGTCCGGGACTTTCACAAAGCAGAAATATTAAGTCTCGTTTAAATCTTTGCTGGGTAGTATCCTTTTACAGCTTTTTCCTATGTCGATTAAATCGAAAATTTAAAGTTTTGACTATATTTAGTCGATGGAAAATCCAGCAGATTAACTGCCTTTGCAAAAACTGCAATCACAAAAAAAAAGAACTATAAGCCTAAATGGCACACTGGTAAAAAAAATTAAATAAGTTACCTTGTAACCGGATGGTGGAAATATGTTTTTTTTTTTTAAATTCTCCTGTATAGGAACTTTTCACAGGCACTCACTATATTTAAATTACTTGTCGGTTATTCCAAAATAACTTGTTTAATTCAATTAAATTACAATATATGTTTAAATATACACTTTGGTACTTTAGAGCAATTCTACTAAAGTTTAGATGAAACTACTGCCAACTGAATATAGCAGTTTTTAAAGCCACAGTAAGTTATTCATCCTCTTTGCAACCTTTTCCAGTTACATCTCTTTTCGAGTTGTAACAATCCTAACAACATTGAGTGTATACATTCATTATATAATATCTCATCTTAGAACCATAATAGATACCCCCAAACTACCGTGACCTACTTTTTTATAAATTTCCCAATAGGGATTTGGCTTTTGACATACAATGTCAAACTGACAATTAAATTTCAATTGTAAATAAACCAATCATAAAATTGATTTATTTTTCAACATGTGCGGTTGATTTTTATTTTTTTGTTTAAATAAAGTGTTTTAATTTATAAATTCGTAACAAGGAATGAATAAGAAAGGGCCCAAATGGCTTCCCTGGGGTACACCTGAATGGGCAAAGAAAGTATTTGAAAGGGAGTTTCTAAATTTGACCTGGTAAGATCTATTTTCAAGGTACAATTTGATCCACGAAATAAAAAGAGTAGGGAAACCGTACGCTTGGAGTTTAAAAACAATAATATCATGGCTGAGTTGGCCAAATGCTTTAGAAAAATCTGTGTATATACAATCGACTTCATTACCTTTTTCTCATGCATTTGAACAATTATGCGAGAAGGTAAGAAGGTTTGTAACAGTAGACCTTTTCTGCACAAAGCCATGTTGTTGTTTACAAATAATGTTTTTACCAAAAAAAGAAAGGCTTTCACATACAACCTGTTAAAAAAGCTTTGGAATGCATGTCAATTTAGAAATGGGTCTATAGTTATGAATGTCAAATTTGTCACCCTTTTTAAAAAAAGGAGTGAGAAATGATTTTTTCCAGAAGGACGGACATTTCGCAGCTTTTAGAGAAAGCTCAAACAAAAATTGCAAGGGCTGCACTAATACACCACTACATTTTTTCAGAACTATTGGGGGTAAGCCGTCAGGGCCATAAGAGTAATCGTCATTTAAGGATGACAAAAAATGCAAAACTCTATCTTGTTTCACAGGAATATTGTTAAAATTAACTTGCGGGTAGCTGTTCACGTCTTTAAACACTTTCATGAGTATCAACAAATGAGTTACGAAAATTATTTGCAAACGCGTTGCAAATATCACTGGGATTTTGTACGGAAGTGTTCTCATATAAAAAACTTGCTGGGAAGCCATCCGAAATTTTTTTCAAGTTAACAAAATGCAAAAAACTTTTAGGATCCTGTTTTAAAGAAGCCCCCATTTCGTTAACGTAACTGGTGTACAACAATTTTGAAAGAGTTTTAAATTCTTCAAATAAGGCAATATTTTGTTCGAAAATTGTTGGAGAGAGGGTTTTTATATAAGCTTTCCATACTTTATTTCTCTTGTTTCGAAGAGATTTTAGCTCTTGTGTGTACCAAGGGTGACAAAAATTAGTGTTTTTAGATATTTTTGTAGGTACACAATTATTTATACAGCTAGTGATTATAACATAGAACTCAGTTACTGCATCGTCAATATTTGTATAATCGTATATATTTCTAATATTCGATCTACTTATAACATCGGAAAGCAACTGAAAATTTGACTTTCGAAAGTCAAAAACGAATGAACAATCTTGAGAATTACAGTTTTTGAGAGGATGGTTGCTCAAGTCAAAAAAAAAATATCCAAGGGTTGATTTTAATTGTCTATATTAGTAATGCCAGAAATAGATTCCTGAACAACAGTACTAATAGCGTCAGAAGAAAATACCAAATCGAGTACTCGATTCTTAGAGTTTTTAATACAGTTAACTTGCTGTAAGTCAGTAGAATTGATAGCATCTAGAGAGAGAAGCTCTGTTTGTGAAGATGTTAATGAGGCTTCTTGAAATGATCCATCATCCGAAGGAACCCATTCTATATGGGGTAAATTGAAATCCCCGAAGGTAGCATATTGCTGTTGGAGCAAGACAAGTCAATGATAAAGTCTAAGGCCAAAACAAGTTCATTATACAATAAACTTGAACTTCTTGGAGGAATATATACATTTATAATATATACATACTTAGACTCTATGTTTAATTTGATACAAACCAAGTCAATAGAAAGATCGAAGGGGAAAGAAATACGTGTAGATACAAAATTATTACGAACGGCAATCAACACACCACCGCCTAATTCTTTTGGTTTATCAACATGACGATCTTTTCTAAAACCTAAGAACTCTGGATTAACTGTGTCTAAAAAGCTTGAATTCAACCAAGTTTTCGTCTCAACAAAGATGTCATGTGAAAGAGCTTGAGAGTTAGTATAAATATTTGCAGTTTTGCTGCGAAGCCCTCTGACGTTTTGATAAAAGAGGGTAATCCTTTTTAAATTTTTGGCGAAGATTTCTTAGGAATAACGCACTTACTTCTTTTACTTCTCACGGTAGCAAACTCTTTTATAAGCGCTTCAGATGGCCAATTTTTAGTATTAATGATAGATTCGAAAAATGCCGGGTGAGCAACAATTTTGAAGGATGAGACAAAACTATTTACCTTAATAATCCACTAATAATTGATGATTGTCTGACAACTTTGTGCTGATAGTCGCAAACCAATCGGAAACAGTTTCCTGTCGGCTATTTTGTTCGTCAATTTGCTCGTTATCTATTTCATCGTCGCTGAGCTCTAACTCAAGCAGTTTCTATCAAAGTTCAAACTTTAAAATTTCTTTTCTAATAGATTTTTTTTAACTAACTGGGTGACTCCTTTTGGCGATTGCTGACTTGAATACTTCTCCATGAAGATTTTTAATAATTACGATTATATTCTCTTTGATTTCTTTTGGGTCGGTGCTCTGCACATGAAATAGCAAGTCGTGATTCGATAATGTTTCCATTACCTCCATACATTTTTCTTGCGAGCGATCATTCGTTGTGTTTCAGCCATTAATTTTTTTTATTTTATTAAGTATTGCCTCACGAGTGGAGCTACTTTTCTTTAAAAATAACATTACACTTAATTTGAAAAATAACATCATCGATTTTTTCTAAATGAGAAAAAAGTTGTGTTTTAAGTGTGCTAGTATGGTAAGTGGGGAAAAATTAATTTTCTTTTTATCATATGTTAATTAATGACGTATGGAAATGATCGCATTTTGACCATATTCGCTTTAAGTTATTTTGAAAAACGAAAAGGGGCGAAAATAATATTTCTGTAGTATACGGAATTCTATCACATCGTATAACAAGACTGAATCTATTACATTCAACATAAGTTATAACAACCCTGATGACTAAATCTGAATTGACTTAGAGGCAGTCGTATATTCACCGCCTTGATCTCCACACCGTATTATTTTTTACTTTTACATTATTGTAAATCGTATCTGAATACATATATTATTATTATAACGTTACTGTAATAAAATGAATTATAATCAACTGCTTATAATTTGTTGTAACATTTTTGGCGACGAGAAAAATATTTTTTGTGTAAAAAAATAATCGTGAAGTCTTATCGTGTGCCTATTCGGTGTTCCTATGTCGAAGTAAAATTGGGGGAAGATCATGGATGCAGATCAACTAAAAGACTTGCTTAAACAGCAGGAGGAGTTTATGAAATCTTTGATCTTTAATCAGAGAGAATGGATGGAAAAATGGTCTAAACCGAACACGTCGGGGGTTTCTGTGGGGCAACGTGCTTCACCACCACCTTTTCATCAGTACCAGAAAGATAAACATCACTGGGAATCATATTTGATGCAATTGAACCAACATTTCTCTGCATATTCGGTTCAAGAGGACAAAGAAAGGAGGGCAATTCTTTCTCTCTTGGGTAGGTTCAGACATTTTCGAGTTGGCACAAAAATTACTGGGTGATGCATTGCAAGAGAAAACATTTACGGTGATCACAGATACATTGTCGGAACATTTTAAACGCAATGTTCACATTCTTGCAGCCAGATATGAATTCTTTCAAGCGAAGATGGGGGAAATCAGAGCTATGCAGAGTGGTTAGCTGAACTACGTGGGATTGCTCGAAATTGTAAGTACGTGTGTTTTAAAGAAAACTGCAAGCAAGAATTCGTCAATGAACTACTACGCGATACGATTGTTATCAATACTCCTCACGATGCAAATCCATCTCTAAAAGATGTACTTTTGATAGCAAAAGCATATGAAGCGACTAAAAACACAGTAAGTGTACTAAAAATGTGAGAGGGCAAAGCTCTCAACAGGAAGTATTCCGTGTGGAGTCAAATAAAACTCGTAAAACTCGTTATAGATCGGAAAGTAAGGGGAACACGGGCATCCAAATAACGGATAGTAAAATCGTGTCCGCAATGTGGAATAAACCACAGCGGAGACAGTTGCAAATTTCGTCACGCGGAGCGTTACAGTTGCAACGGAACGGGTCACATCGCCTCAGTTTGTTTAACGGGTAATAAAAGAAAAAACGGCAATAGAAATTTTATTTAGTTATTTAGCGGGTCGCGGAGAACAGAAAACATTGAAACAATGGACAGTCACATGATTGATTTTATTAACTTGGTCGAAAAACAATTAACTGGTGAAACAAATCGCGATAAACATATTTTAGTGCAAAATCAGCCTGTTCGAATAGGCAATAAAATGATTCTAAAAATTAAAATTAATGATCAATCTATAGATTTTTTAGTAGATACCGGCGCGTCTTGTTGTATGGTTAGTAAAGACCAATTTTATAGACTTCAATGTGAAAAACTGCATCCAGCAAATATAGTTCTAAAGGCGTATGGGGACATTTCGGTGCCGGTGCTTGGTAAAGCATTCGTCAATGTGGAATACGGCTCAATCAAGAAGGTGCTACCTCTTATTGTTACTGACGTTAAAGCTGCAAATAATATTCTCGGCCTAGACTGGCTGGACTCCTTTGGACTCAACATGAAGCAAGAGGTAGTAAGTAATATGTCGAAAGATCTTACATCACAAGGAAAGGTAAATGATTTATGTACTGAATTTAGTTGCATTTTTAAGAAATCATTAGGGCGCTGTATACCATATAAGGCTCACCTTCAATTAAAATCTAAAGCTTCTCTAAAGTTTTTCAGAAGCCGTCCAATTCCATTTTCTCAGATGGAGGCCTAAGGAAGTTGAACGCTTGGTAGCCGATGGAATTTGGAAGCCCATTAAATTTAGCAATTGGGCAGCGCCAGTCGTCGTGGTGCCAAAGAGCGACGTACGTGTAAGAATCTGTGGTGACTTTAAAGCATTAAATGCGCAGCTAGAAGTGGAACAGGCGATTATACCAAGAGTAGAAGAGATGCTTTATAAAGTGCGGACGGGAAAGTTTTTTGCAAAGATCGCTCTCGGATGTGTACCTTCAGGTGGAGCTTGATGAAGAGTCAAAGGAGTTCATGGTCGTCAACACCGTTTTGGGACTGTACCAGTGTCAGCGCTTGCCATTCGGCGTTGCTAGTGCTCCGGCAATATTCCAACGACTCGTTGAACAGGTAATTGCTGGCGTTCGCCAATGTGCAAATTATATTGATGATATTATTGTGGCAGCCGGTACGGCTGATGAACTTTTGGATATTTTGCGAGAAATTTTTGAAAGGTTAAGGTCATATGGTCTTGTGTGCAACCTTGAAAAATGTGTTTTTTTGCAAACAGAAATGGAATTTCTGAGCCATACCATAAGTGGTGCTGGTATAAAACCCTCCGAGTCCAAGGTTAGGGCAATTAAAGAATTGCCATCTCCAACTAATTTGAAAGATTTACAGGCTTTTATGGGAAAAGTTAATTATTATAATAAATTTATTAGAAATTTGTCGCAAATTAGTTCACCTTTGAATAAGCTAAGACAAAAGGACACACCGTATGTGTGGGGAAAAGAGCAAGATTCTGCTTTTCAAAATTTAAAATTGCAGCTGGTAAATGCAACAAGATTATCTTATTTCCGCGACGATATGCCCATAATTTTAGCCACGGATGCGTCATCTCACGGGATTGGAGCAGTGATATCGCACCTGCTCCCGGATGGTTCGGATGTACCGATTGCGCACGCTTCAAAAACATTAAATATTCATCAAAAACGGTATAGTCAGATAGAAAAGGAGGCCCTGTCTATCATTTATGGGGTACAAAAATTTAATCAGTTTCTTTATGGTCGACATTTTATTTTATACACAGACCATAAGCCGCTGGTCTCAATATTTAATCCGGAAAAGAATTTACCTGTCTTTACAGCTCAAAGATTACAACGTTGGGCTTTATTCTTAATGGGTTACCGTTACAGCATTCGATATAAACCGACAAGTAAGTATGGGAATGCTGACGCATTGTCTCGGCTACCAATGGGACAAGATGACCAGTTTGATGCTAGTGAACATTCCTGCCTTCACGTTCAATTTGAAGAAGTGATTGACGCTTTTCCAGTGGATGCCAAGCAAGTCATCAGTTCCACATCTTCAGATCCAGTGCTTTCCAAAATAGTCCAGTTCTTACTAACTGCCTGGATAGAAGTTAACGAGCTGAGAGATAAAAGATTAAAACCTTATTTTGACCGTAGATTTTCAATTTCATTACAAAATAACATTATTTTACTTCAGGCGGAACATGTTCGAGTTGTAGTGCTATCATCACTCCAATCAAAAGTTTTGAAGCTTCTTCACGATGGACATTGGGGAACCACAAGAATGTCGGCTCCAATTCATCCCGCCTCTAATGGTGAGGCTGAGCGGTTTGTAAGGATTTTCAAATCGTCGTTGAAGAAAATTATGAAGGGAGGAGAAGATCTGAATAGAGCCTTACTTCGTTACTTAACCACATTTAGATCTACACCTAATCCTGCCTTTGGGAAATCACCCGCAGAAGTTTTGCATGGACGTCAACCTAAGATATCCCTGGATTTGATGTTCCCTAGGCAGGCTAAGCAACAAAGAAGTCGTGAATCGAATCGTTTTGTGTTACAACAACCTGTGCTGGCCAAGAACTTTTCAAGAGGCCCAAAATGGATTCAAGGAAAGATAAAAAAAACAACTTGGAAAAATAACATACCTCGTAGCAACATCTTACGGAGTTCTTAAACGGCATCAAAATCAGCTCAGAATTCTGAAGTCACACGAAACGCAAGTCGATGAGTTTTTCTCAAGTAAAAATCTCGATCGGTCGTCATCGGATCAGGCAAGTATAATTTCCGATAATACTAATATTCCTTCAGTCTCTTCTGCAGTAAATCCGGTTGTGCCAAAAGAGCGACAACAATGGTGAAGCCAAGTCAAATAGAATTCCAAATCCGCAAACACCCAGGCGTTCTGACAGAGCTGTTGTCCGATTCCAAATAAACCATTGATACCATCTTAAAGCGGGAGGAAATGTAGTGTACGGAATTCTATCACATCGTATAATAAGACTGACTCTATTACATTCAACATAAGTTATAACAACCCTGATGACTAAATCTGAGATCTACGGCAGTCGTATATCCACCGCCTTGATCTCCACACCGTATTATTCTTTACTTTTACATTATTGTAAATCGTATCTGAATACATATATTATTATTATAACGTTACTGTAATAAAATGAATTATACATCAACTGCTTATAATTTGTTGTAACAATTTCCATTTTTCCATTTAATTGTCAGCTGCTTCCAGGTCATTTCCATTATAATTTCCAACTTTCTCATTGCCATTCCAGAAGTTTCCAAAATAATGACAGTTTATCTTCCAGATAAATATTTTTTTTTTTGTTTTGCAAGAATTGTTTACAAGTAGGTATTTCGTGCGAGTTTGTGTAATTTAATTGTTTGTTTAATTGAATTGTTAAATTAAATTTGTGTTACTGATGTATTCTAGCTAATCCTTCATGCTCTCTTAAAAATTTAACAAGTTTTGAAAACTGTTGTGCTGTGGTGTATTTTTGACTCTTAAATAAAAATGATAATGAAGCGTTTTTGTTTAATAGTGTTCCGCCAATGTATTTAATTGTTATCAATTATGAATTATTTCAATAAATTAATTCAATCCTTAAATTTTCTGTGAGTCCTCCAGCAACTGCAACGCAAACCAATCGAAAGAAATTAAATTAATAGAAAAGCACAAATCCGCCATGAAAAGCGATCCGCCGCCGCGCTTTTTGGTATCGGTAACCTGATGTCGAGTCCCAGCGGAAACTTAAAGTTGTCTTTAATGCTGCAACGCGATTTGTGTTTAACCTGCGCAGGTATGATCATGTCTCAGCATATGCTTATCGATTACTTGGATGCACGCTTTATGTATTTTTAAAATTTCGAACGCTCTTTGTCAAACTTATCCTAACGAAGAATACGAAATATTTTTACGAACATTTATCTTACTCGCGATCGACACATAATTTACCAAATTTAATGTCTTGCTTGACATCTTCAAGACAATTTTTCGTTCATTCTATATACCTGTGGAATAGTTTTTCACTTTCTATTAGGAGAACGCTTGAACATAGTCTTTTTAAAATCTGTCTTTTCTTATTTAAATATCGATAATTGAAAAATCCTCTTAAAATTATTTAGTAACTTAGTTATTTCTATCTCACTTTTTTTTATATTTAATTAAAATGTTATGTAAATGATCTATTATAAACCTGTACTATACTTAAGAGCAATCTTTCATGCACAGCTGATAAATGAAATGAAAAATGAAAAAAATATTAAAAATCATGTATTTAGTGTTTTTCCTGCTGCTAAATAGTTTTCTCTCTTTTCCAAATCCGCTTAAAATATTCTGTCTCATCTGTCTAGGTGAGTGCATATATTATCTGTTTTGGTATTTTTCCTGAAAATGTGAAACAATTAAATACATAACTGCTCGCCAAATGAAGTCTTTTCTTTGATTTTAATTCGAGATTGGATTTAAAGAATATTTCAAATAACCTACACAGCATTTCATCTTCTTAGCTTTTTGGTATAGCTGCAATTATTTACTTTAACTAGATTTGACAATTTAACTCAAAATTTTATTAACATATTTTGAACGAAATGGCTCTAACTTGAACTATTCGATATGCTGGAGTTATATTAAGCTAAGGCTGAAACCAGCGCCAAGGCAGCCAGCGAAAAACTCGAACAAAATTAACAATTATGTCTGATTATAATAACTTTGCTGACTGCATGATTGACTCAAAAATGTGTAACGGAAATTGTCGGAAAATATTTCACTTACAATGAATTGACGCACCGTTAAGCTATTCTTTTTAAGAAAATCATTTTATTATTTCTGTGAAGTATGCGACCCAATTGCGAACTCTAATATCGCTCGTTAAGTAATTGATAACAAAAAAAATATTCATAATTTACACAGTCAATTATTTATTCTGACATAATATATATAGTTATTTTCGAATAAGCCGCGTTTTGAAATTAAAGAGTTCAATTTAGTACTCACCCCGAACTTTTCGCATCAAATTAAATTGAGCGTGGTTCCCCAGTGACGGAACGTTTCGCATCAAATTGCATTGAGCGTGGTTTCCCGGTGACCACGCTCAATGCAATTTGATGCGAAACGTAGTCTTTGGTTTCCCGGTGACCACGCTCAATGCAATTTGATGCGAAACGTTCGGGGTGAGTTCTAAAATGCACTCTTGAATTTCAAAACGCGGCTTATCCGAAAGTAACTATATATATTATGTCTGAAAACAACCGCGAAAGCCTTAAAAGTTATAATTACTTATTCTGTCTGAAAAAGTAAACAATGTAATACATCGGCCCGTAAATTTTCCACAAACAGATAATGATATAATTAATAAAAAATTATTATCTTTTAAAAATAATGCCACAAAATCTAAACGAATAAAGGACATGACTTGGTCACACAAACTTGCTCTTGTGGCAAGTTACCTGAGGGTTTAAAGTACAAACGGAATATACGAAAAAGAAAAATCGTATGAAATTTTTTTAAAAGTTTGAAAACCATATGCAAAAAATTTTCTTTACTAAATAGTAAGTTTAAGAACAAAAATTTTTCAAATTTTTTTTTCAAAACTTTTTTCCAAAAAAAAAGTGGGAATGCTGGTTTTTTAAACATAATTTATTACACCTTAAAACTAAGTTGAGTTTCGTTCAAATCCTTAAAGCCGTTATCGCGATAATCGAAATTTAATAATACCGTTATATGGCAGGTACCGTTAAACGAATTTTTTTGAAAGTTAATTTTTCTCTATTTTATAGACTCTTTACACCTTATTACACATGCAAATTTGGTTGAAATCGTTAGAGGCATTTTCGATTAAAATAAAATTTTCGATATCCATTATATGGTACCGTTTTTTTAGACTTGCAGTGGCCTACAAAAAAAGCTCTGTGCATATTACCCTAAAAACCATACCTACCAAATTTTAAATTGGTCTAACCGTTGAGGCTGTAGGTGTCTATACAGACAGACAGACAGACAGACAGAATTGCCGGATTCCCTTTTTCGTCTTCTCTATCATCGTTATGTCATATTTGATTGTTATCTCAAAACTTTTTTTTACACGAATCCAAGACTTGCCTCATAGTACCTATAGAACAAGTAAAAAGTGACGATCAAAAAAGCCAGCAACTAATTTTTTTGCCATCTGCAATACTTCCGTATTGTACTACTCACAATCAAAACCAATTCGGGAAACTCCTCTTATGTCCCTCATTTCATCTGGATTGAAAGTTTTAGAAGTTCAAAAAACTTTATTTATTTCTAAGCTTGAGCCCTCAACAAATGCGCCAAGTATAAGAATCTATATATCAGAAATGGACCCAACAATTATGATGATAAATTTTGAGAAAATTCTTCACCGTAACTACTTAACATACTCTTCGTATTTTACGTTTTCCAGATTCTTTATTTCATTTATTGAACTTTTCATAATTTTGGCCTAAAGGAAATATTGTGCAAGAATTAGATATTAGATATTCCTCTGAACCTTAATTTGCGTAATCCACTTGAATATTCTAACGGTAAACTTGAATTTAATTTTAGAAATGTAATTTGTAGCGAGGCAAAAGGAGGTGCAGGAGTAGTGGTAGAAAATTAGAAAGAGATAGAAGTAGAAAGATGAGGCAGAAGAGGATTGGGATGGAAAAGGGATCGGAATGCCTAGTTCAGGGACTTGGCCTGCTTGCTTAGCGCAGCTCAACTCGCCGGACGGGATGGGTTTTTGTCCCTGAAGCTAGACCTTACCAGCAACAACACATATATCAAATCAAAATTTATTTTATTTTATAGATCTGGTCTTTGGCTATCTATTAAAAATAATTTTCTTGAAATTGGAGTTTTTTTCTATTTTTAATAATTTTATCAAAAATTATTGGTTTTCTACAATTGTTTGATTTTCAATATATTTTTACAAATATTTTTTTTTTAATTATACTACGAACAAATCAAAATTTATTTTATTTTATAGATCTGGTCTTTGGCTATCTATTAAAAATAATTTTGTTGAAATTGGAGTTTTTTTTCTATTTTTAATAATTTTATCAAAAATTATTGGTTATCTACAATTAATTATACTACGAACAAATCAAAATTTATTTTATTTTATAGATCTGGTCTTTGGCTATCTATTAAAAATAATTTTCTTGAAATTGGAGTTTTTTTTTCTATTTTTAATAATTTTATCAAAAATTATTGGTTTGATTTTCAATATATTTTTACAAATATTTTTTTTTAATTATACTACCAACAAATCAAAATTTATTTTATTTTATAGATCTGGTCTTTGGCTATCTATTAAAAATAATTTTGTTGAAATTGGAGTTTTTTTTTCTATTTTTAATAGTTTTATCAAAATTTATTGGTTATCTACAATTGTTTGATTTTCAATATATTTTTACAAATATTTTTTTTTAATTATACTACGAACAAATCAAAATTTATTTTATTTTATAGATCTGGTCTTTGGCTATCTACTAAAAATAATTTTGTTGAAATTGGAGTTTTTTTCTATTTTTAATAATTTTATCAAAAATTATTGGTTATCTACAATTGTTTGATTTTCAATATATTTTTACAAATATTTTTTTTTTAATTATACTACGAACAAATCAAAATTTATTTTATTTTATAGATCTGGTCTTTGGCTATCTATTAAGAATAATTTTGTTGAAATTGGAGTTTTCAGGCTTTAAAAAAAAATTATTTCAAAGAAACAGACTACAGACGGACTTCTATACACCAAGAGGGCGCTGCGGATGTTATTGCAGCCTGGCCTTTTCCCTCCCAACCTGAAAATCGATCGGCCGTTGTTAGATTTCCCCTATCATAGTTAAATAGTTACCAGATCACTTTATTTCACCACCTAGATTCACTCACCTTTCACACCCCTAAAGAAAGAATTTACAATTCCATCATGGGTTTCAGAAATACCATTAAAAACAACAAAGTGTTTAGATGCATGACATGCAAAGAATATTTATTCTGATCTCTTAGATAGTTTAACAATTTTTGTCTTGCCAGAAGGGCTTAATAGGTTAAACCATAAATTTGTTAAGACTAGCTTTTAACAAACATAATTTCAGAAATTTACTAATTAATATCTATACTATATACGAAGGCAATAACATAAAAAAACAAGAAGAAAGAATGTAATACTGATTTTGTTTCCGGGTATTTTACTATATAGAGTACCTGCCCCTTTTTGGGTAGTTATTTCCCACGAAATTTATCTAACGCCCTGTTCCTACTTAAAAGAGCTCTGGATAGGTAAGAGAATAGGGGAATGGTTGAAAAGGTTCTAAAAATTATATCAAACTGCAACCAGAAACAAAAAAGGAAATCACTTACAAAATCATAAATTAACCAAACAAACTAAACTAAACTTAACTAACAAACAAAATTAATTGGCTATAGTTTAAGAAAAATGGATTATCTATGATTGTAGCGTCTGCAGCTATACAGTCATAGATAACCTTCGGTAAATTGGATAAAGTTTCTTAACACTAGCAATTTAAAAAAAATCACTATCTATTAATTTCCCCAAAAATGGTAGTAGAAAGGATAGTAAAATGTTGTAACAAAAAAAAACAATAGGTAATAGGTACTAAAAGATATAAATAAATTAATTTAAGCAGTAATAACACTACTATAACAAATAAGGTATAGGTATAAAGTACATAAAAAAATTTAATAGGAATAATTAACTTTCTTTAATAAATTGATTAAATTATAAATACAAAAAATATCGTTTTTAATTAAATAGGTACTTATCTCGTCTCTAAACGTTCTTTTCTTTTCGGCTCCGGTGATGTCTTTAACCATTTTCCTTTAATTTACAGGGTTTTCACAAAGGTACGTATAAATATACCATGTACCTAGATGATGTCAAGAGGTTTCAATAACTACAGGAGCACATCCAAAGTAGCTAGATATTATACCACATTCATCAAAAATATTTGTTGGCGGCCACGACTTTTAGTGGCAGTCTATGACCGCCAAGATGGTGTAGGTATAGTGAGAGTTAACTCTTAAAAAAATCAGACATAAAATACGAGATAATAACCCATTAATGCATACACATGGTTATGTGCTAAGGTAGGTATTAGCTAGTCGGTCCTCAGAAGGCTCCCAAACCAAGAAGTTTGTCGTGGGTTATCTAATAATTATGTTCGTAATATTCGATATTGAATTCAAATGTTCAAATGGTAACATACTTTAATGGTAGTGTTACTAAAATTGTTCACTAGTGCCTCTAACAAAAATCCATACAAGGACAGTAGTATGATGTACTACCTAGCACGTAGGTATGACTCTTAAAAGTCGATTTTTAGATAGAGGATTCTAGGACCAGGCACATGGCACATTGCTCATACATACCTTAGTATGGATCGTCCGATTCCTTCCACCAAACATAAAAAGACAACGTACGATATTGTGTGGGTGGACTTTGACCTTCATCAGGTATTCCTTGTTAGTCTTCCTCCAACATGTTTCTTTAACGATCCATTTGCTAATAGAGGGAGTGGAGTTAGTTACTGACTAACTTTAGTTTAAGGCTGGCAAACACTTATTATTTTTAGTTTTTATTTTAATATAAATTAGTAGATACTGGGGCACTTCAGCCTGGGAACTAAATTTGTTTACATTTGAGGTAAAAACAACATCATCGGTGTATGTGACGTAGGGAATTCCATGTGTGGGCTTAACATAGAATTGTTTGTTTAGATTAAGTTAATTGGATTTTTAAATGAGGTCAACATTTTCGTGTGTTTGGAAGTTTGCCGTGTGGTTTGCGAATAGATGGGGAGAAGGATGGATTAATAATCAGTGGTTGTTTTTGACTTTTGCCTGAAAATTTTATTTTTCATTTTTATTTTAAATGCATGATTCTCTTGGCATTGAAATGTTTAAGTTAGCAAAGTATCTTCTTATCATCACGCACACGAGATTGTGTAAACAATATTCTTGAAAGAATAAGAGGATTGAAATTCACTGTCAGCGTAGACAATATCGTCTAAAATTTTATTTTTATTTTTTTGCCCAAGGAGTTCGATTGAAAGAAGATCATGGCACACATGCGTCCACTGAATAGGTAGGTATTCGTTTTAAGATTTCATAAGCAAACCTAAGTGATGCGGCGAAAAAGATCATCCGTAATGTTTTGTTTATTTTATTTGGTTGGTAGGTTGACAGAAAATATAGGTCATGGTGAATTGGGAGTAGAAAGAGAGTAAAAAAACTGATTATTGAATTTTATAGTTGTTTTATTGTTTATAAAGTAGATAGGTACATACATATTTATTGTTCATTGGTTTTAAAGACACATGTTGGAAAGAATATTAGACTTAGGTAATACAAGACATTTTGTATAGATTTAAAACTCAATTATATAAGTAATGTTTTTTCTTTTTTTCTTTAATATACAAAAATATTGTTTATTCTTTTGGAATAGGTATCCAAGAGTTATGATTAGATTCAAAACCAAGCCATTTTACAAACAATTTATCTTTCTTTCTTTGGAGTACTTTTTCGGTTGATTTATTTTATATTTTTGAATAAGCCTTTGAAAGGTTTAATTGAAAAATTCTCTTCCATCATCTGTTTGTAAATTCTTTGGGATTCGGCCTTTATTAAATATATTTTGCATTGCTACAGAAATATTTGTTCCTGTTTTATTTTTTATAGGGGCTGTCCAAGCATATTTAGAAAATGTATCAATAACCGTTAGAAGATAGTTAAAATTTTCGTTTTCTGATGAATAGACTCCCATTTCGACTAGATCAGCTTGCCATAAATCATCTAGACCCTTAATAATGACTCGTCTTTTTGGAAAGTTCCTTCGAGCAGGCTTATGTAGCTCCTCAACAACGTCTCTTTTGCTCATTTGTATATAGACTAATTAAAACAACAAAGTAATAGGTCTTTTATACATTTTTATTCATTTAAAATGTTCTTATAGTAATACATTATTCTATTGATTTTAACAAGTTTTAACTTGATAAGTTGGCATGCACAAGAATTTGGTCCATTTTCACAGATATTTGGTGATAAATTTGTTTCACAGTTGAGGAAATGAGTTTCATTTGTAGGTAAAATCCAGCTGTTTCTTGCGAATCTTCTTATAAACGAAACACTTTCGATAATTTCACAATTGTGTCTTTCAAGTATAATGTGTTGATTACATTCTTGAAAAGCTTCAATTTCATCCACAATTGTATTAATGTTACGAAGAGACATGGTTTTAATTGACATGAGAATGTTGACTAAATTTAAAAAAAGTTGTAGGTGAAACTATTCAATTATCCTTTTATAGAGCGATGTCAATGTTTGTATTCTTTTAAAGTTATTTCTAAAATTATGGCAAGCACATGTATCCGGTCCTTCTTGACATGAATTAACAGACCATGGACAGTTCAGGAAATGACATCCGTAATTAGATAATGTGGAAGGTACGTTGACAAATTTTTGCGAGAAGTCTATACAGTACATAAGCTCCTCATAATGTTCGTTTAGTATAAAACTCCGATTTTCGTTAAAAAATTTAACAATTTCATCCATCATCAATTTTAAGTTAATGTGAGACATGATAAATGAATGAATGACTTGTTACGTTGATAATCAAGCAGTGACTAAAGATTTTTTTCTTTTTTAAGTTTTCAACAGATGTTGTTATGTAGTAGGGAATTTCGAAGTTGTAAGTTTATCGATTTCAATTCTAAAGTGTTGCCTCATTTCGTCAATTTGTTTGTCAACATAGTTTTTGGTAGCAGCGTCTTTTTGTTCTTGTGGGTCGTGAACATTTTTTAATTGTTTTCCGTTTAAGCTGTAATCTTCGCTTTCTGTTTTCTGAAAACCTTCACCAGATGGCCCTATTGGTCCTTGCTCTCCTTGCTGTCCCCTTGGACCTCTGGGAGCTGCTCTTTTTGAAAAACGTCCGAATTTGTCAACACTCATTTTTTTGTCTATTCAATAATATTAGCCTCTTTTAATTCTTCAATGATTGAAACAATCTCATTAGAATGATTGTTATGACCGGCTTGATGTGAAGCAATCAGAAGTCTCATTCGATCTATGAGCTCATTAGGATTATCCCAAAATATATAGTCTTTTTTCATTTTTGATAGTTGCATTAATCCACTCCCTGTAGGTGTTGCGATGATAAAGTATTAGGAGTATTGGTAGCATTTAAAGTCAATTTACTTATTATTTGTTTATATTTATATCCACGATTGCCACGTATTTGATTCTTCGAATCGTGGGCAATTCTGTATGCATTGGTTTCATTTAATATGATCTGATAGTTTTTTAAATCTTCGTTGGTATAAATCGCTTTATTAGGGGTTTTCTTAAATATTAACTCGTATAAACCGTTCGTTCCTTCAAAATTTTTGTTTTTAATTTCTATGTTTTCCCCGAGAATTTTTAACTCTGCGTTATCGATATGCCACTTTCCATTTTTTAAATGTATACCATACGTTTTATCAAGGGTTGTTGAATTATTTACAAATAAATCTATGTACTTTTTGGGTATATCATGAAATTTTTCCTGTGATAATTGTTCCGCAAAACGACGATGACCATGACTAAGGCCAAAGCGTTTCTTTGTCCTCTTAGGGGTAGTGCTTTCAGTTAAAATAAGAGAATTGTTATCATTTATAGAAGTATTGGGTGTGTTAAATTCATCTTTAGTATATTTTGTCTTCATAGGAGTTTCAAAATCAAAATATTCTTGTTGTTCTTCTAAGTCATGTTTTATTCTCTTTGCTGGAGTTTCATCGACGTAATTATAATTTCGATCTTTCTGCTTGATGTTTGATTTTGTCACTAACTCTCTTAGTGGTTTAGTAATAGGTTTAAGAGATTCTTCAATTTGAGTTTCGTAGGCTTCTTTTCCAGTCTTGAGAGCTCTGTATTTCTTACGTAGAGCATCGGTCGTTTTAATTAGGTCCTTTGTTAGTTTAAAATCTATGTTCATCATATTGATGTGGTATTACTTTTTTTTGGTTTTACAGAGACAAAATAATTTTTTTATACCTTGAACAAATCTTTCAATAGGTTTTAGACTGAGTTTAATATTAAGGTTACTGGTATTTACGGAAGTAAACTGAGAATCGTATTGGTTTGAACCGCTTCTTACTATTACTTTCTGCTCACTGAACTGTTTTGTACTGCTCTTGGAGAACATAACTATGCGTATGATATTAAAGTTATAATTGTATGTGTTTTATAGATTAAGAAACCAATCGCTTTTAATTGTTTCTAAACCACTTTTTACTGCTTTTTAACTGCTTCTAAACCGTTTTTACTGCTTTTTAACTGATATTAACCGCTTTTTAACTGTTTTTAACCGCATTTAAATTACGTCATACTAATTTAACCGCTTCGTACTTCATTTTACTGCTCTTATAGAATATAACTATGCATATCATATTGAAGTCTTAATTGTATGTGTTTTATAACTTAAGAAAACAATCGAATCCTTTTCTATAACGACCTTCATTTAAAGAGGTGTCCTTGTCAATTACTAAAAACCCATAATTGGTGTTCCAACATTCTGCACATACCTTTTGAAATGTGCTGAATGTCATATCCGAATTGACGTGATCATTATAAATGTGTTTCAAGTTCATATCATCCTGTTTGAAGACAATGAGAAAATTTGCATTGTCCCGAATTAAATGTTTAGGTATTCTTGTATACGTTTGACATAAATAAAAGCTGTCTATTTGATGATGTCGCCCCATACTAAAGTACGCCCGTATGGTGTCCTGCTTTTCACAGGCAATGTCATCAAAGATAAATATAGAATTGGGTTTAGCCTCTGACGGTGGAACAACATCACTATTGTTGGAAAAGGTAAAAAAACCCATATTTTTTATTGGTATTACGGCTTTTCGTAGAAACTCATATTTTGGCTGATGAAGAGATTTAGAATATATATAGATATTTTCAAATTTTAATCCATTCGGGTGTTGTAGCAAACTCATCATAACATTTGTTTTTCCACAATTTGAGGGCCCCGTAATTAATCCTCTTATACTATCTGGAAACAGTGTACCATGTTTTTTTGTTTTAATATTTTTAGTCAAATCCATGTTTTTTATTGACAACTGATGTTGTTGTTTAATGAACCGCATAATGATACAAACTAGATGATTTCCTATAAATGTGAAGTTTATATTTGAAAGTGTCATAACGTTACTATCCGTCTTAAAGAATTGTACACTATCAGTATCAGCATCACACTTATCATATTATGAAATGATTGATTTTTCAAAAAAGTTAAACAGTCATCAAAGTATCGTGAAGGGAGACGGTTTATTAAATTCTATAATAAACAAGCTACCCCTTGAACTACATTTACCTGGTTATCAATATTGTGGACCTGGAAAAAAACTCCAAAAACGTTTAGCAAGAGGAGATCCAGGAATAAATTTACTTGATCAAGCGTGCAAACAGCATGATATTTCTTATTCGAAATTAAAAAAATCATCTGATCGACATATAGCCGATAAAATTTTATCTGAAAAAGCGTGGCAACCAGTTAAGTCCAAGGACGCCAGTATAGCTGAGAGAGCAAATGCACTATTGGTGACTAATCTTATGAAGGGAAAAATCAAATTAGGTATGGGGTGTTCAAATAAAAAAGAAGATAAGAAGTCCGTAAAAGGAGCGACTAAGCAACTTTCTTTTAAAAGATCTATAAAAAATATTGAAAAAGTACTAAAACAAAAGAAACCTTTCAACCTCGAAAAGGCAATCAAAACAGCATTATCAACTGCTAAGAAAACATTCAAGAATAACAACAATAAAATTAAGACACCTAGAGTAATTTCTTTACCCAAAATTGGTGGAGTAATTCCATTTCTTGTTCCTCTATTTGCTGGACTTTCAGCTCTTGGAGCGTTATCTGGAGGAGCGGCCGGAATAGCTAAAGCTGTCAACAACATTAGTATGGCCAAAAAAGATCTAGAAGAGAAAAAACGACACAATCTAAAAATGGAATCAATTGCAGTTGGACATGGTTTACATCTTAGACCATATAGAAAAGGGCTTGGTCTTTTTTTTAATCCACAGACAAAAAACTCCTTAGTTCGCTACCCAATCGTGTATTAAATGAAATAGATTTGAGAAATTTCGCAAAGAACTTGATTCCACATTTTCGAGGAGTTTACATGCGCGATAATTTACCAAAGACTAAACCTTTGAGAAACGAGTGCGGAATTGTAAATCTTGATTCTTCAAATGGTCCTGGAACACACTGGGTAGCGTATTCTAAAAAAGGCGCTCAGATTGAATATTTTGATAGCTTTGGTAATCTTCAACCCCCAATTGAAATTATCAACTATTTGGGAGCCAAAATTAGATTTAATTATACTAAATATCAAAATTATGACTCTTTCTATTGTGGTCATTTATGTTTAAGATTTTTATGTGACTGTTATTTTCTATAAATAAAACGTTTTAAATAAAATGAATTCATTGTCTTTTTGTTACCATGGCGATGACACTTACATTAAGTGGGAGAACCTCTCATCTTACAACTGAATATTTTCTACCTCTGAACTTAGATCAGGACTACGTTTGTGGCTTGATTGATTTTCAAACATACAATTCTATACCTAATGTTGATGAGCGAAACAATATGTTTCATGTAGGAGAACACATAATTGAAATACCAACAGGGGCGTACGAAATCGATGATATAGCTGCATATATTTCTGACGACTTATTAATATCAAAAAATTCTACTACAACCGTTAAAATACAAGCAAATAACAATACATTAGTAACTGAGATCGAAAGTAATGAAAAAATATATTTCGATAGGAAAAGAAGTATTGGAAAATTACTGGGTTTCAGTAAACGTGTCCTTGGGGCCGATGAATCACACTTATCAGATTTACCTGTTGATGTAAACAAGGTAAATGTAGTACGTATTGAGTGTAATATAATTACTGGCTCTTATCTAAACAATACTCCTGTGCATACAATACATGAATTTTCACCAGAAGCAGGAGTTGGGTATAAAATAATAGAAGTTCCAAAAAATGTCATCTATTTGCCAGTGAATGTCAAGCACATAAGTACTCTAACGTTGAAACTCGTAGACCAAGACGGAGACTTGATTAATTTTAGAGGAGAAAGAATAACTGTTCGATTGCATTTAACCTCTAAATCCACACACAATGCTGATCTATAATTATATATCTGGCCACAAAATTGACCGTGCAATTAGTCACACTACAACAGCAAAACTGACAAGACCAAACCTCTCCCCTGAAAACAAATCTTATCTCAAAGCATTAGGATTTAAATTAAAATAAACAATATGAAAGATATATTGAATATAACTCATGGACCTAGATACGACAATAGCATATCTAAGGTTGAGTACCACAGTTATTCACCATTTGTTCAGTCCTACAATCCAAGTGATGAAATTCGTATTCTCATACAACAACAAGACTTGAGCATTTTACCCAGTGATAGTGATATTTACATACAAGGTGAGGTGAAAAAATTAGATGGAACAGTTTCGTCAACAGTAGAATTATCTAATAATGCCATGGCTAGCCTTTTTGAGGCAATACATTATGAAATTAATGGTGTGGAAATCGATAGCAATAAAAACGTCGGCATTACGACATCATTAAAAAACTATATATCTTTGAACGCTAATGAAAGTAAAAGTTTAGGAAATGCGGCATGGACTGAAAACAATAGTATATCACCTGTAAAGGGTACTTTTAACTTTGTATTCCGTTAAAGAATTTATTGGGATTTGCTGAAGACTACAAAAAGATTATAACAAATGCAAGACATGAATTAATTCTGATTCGAACTCGAAGTAACGAGAACGCTTATATTTCGAATGATGCAGATGAATTAAAACTTACAATTTCAAAACTGCAATGGAGGGTTCCACATATTACTTTATCCGATTCAAATAAGCTTACGTTATTCAAACAAATACAATCAAAACCAATTCAAATTCATTTTCGAAGCTGGGAAATGTATGAATATCCAACACTATCTACCACCACTGATCATTTATGGAATGTTAAAACTTCAAACCATCTTGAAAAACCCAGATATCTTATTATTGCCTTACAAACCGATCGTAAAAACCAACGCGATAAAGATTCTAGCAAATTTGATCATTGTGAAGTGACTAATGTTAAGGTGCATTTAAACTCAGAGTCTTACCCTCGAGAAGATTTGAATCTTAAATTTGAGCTTGACCGTTATGCCATCCTCTATGATATGTACAGTAAATTTCAACAATCCTACTATCAAAAACAATCAGAACCACTTTTGTCTCGACAAGAATTTAAAGATATCGCTCCAATTATGGTAATTGATTGTTCTCGGCAAAATGAGACTATAAAATCCGGACCTGTCGATGTAAAAATCGAACTCAAAACATCAAATGCAGTACCACCTTCAACAACTATGTACTGTCTTATTCTTCATGATCGTATAATTGAACACAACCCCTTAACTGGAGAAGTTCACAAATTTACATAAATTGAGTTGCATGATATATTAACCTCATAGCAGAAAGTGAATTTGTCGAGAACACATCGTAAATATGAACACGTATATTGTCGACTTTCAGGGATTCCGCAGTTTCAACAAAGAGTTCATTATGAAGGAAGTAACAGTATTTCATGATAGACACTATCACCTTTTCATTGGTACTCCTCCTCCTCCTGATTTTAGTCGGCTACCCACATCACTTAAAAAACAAACTCACTGGGTATACCACAACTGCTATGGGTTAACCTGGAACAGTGAATACACAGATTTTCACCAAGTCAAGTTATTTATTCAAAGACAAATTCAAAATGCCGTTGTTTAAGTTAAGGGATCTGAAAAAAAAACATTATCTAAAAGAACTTCTTCAAAATGATAGCGTAGAAGTCATCAATTTGGAAGATATCCATAACTGCCCCAACTTTAAGGAATTAAAACGAATTTATTCTGATCCACTAAAATGTCCGAATCAAGGAAAATTTCGTTCTCTTGAAAATGTTAATATTTTAAGTAAATTCATAAGTGAAGCAAACAACAATTAGCATACCTATACAAATTTCACTATTTTAAATAAAACAAAATATATATTTTATGTTTAAACATTTTTTTTTATTTGTTATTATTTGTCATTTTATATAGAAGAAGAAGAATTGGTGCCCGAAAATGTTTTCTCTGATATCCATAAGGTATGGAACTATGGTCTTCGAGAAAACGGCGTTTTTCTGCTCTTTGTTTGTAGGTCTTAACTTCTGGCATAGTTACTACTTGATGATCATGTGTTCGTCGAATATTGTTTGTTTTTATGATTATACCTTCGCTTGTAGAATTATTTAATACTGCTTCCTTAATTGAATTAAAATTTATTTTTTGTGATGACTCATAGTTAAGAAAGATACCCTTAACTTTGCAGACTATGTTTTCATTATTATTATCCCTAGTGGTAAAGACTTTATACGCGTAATTTTTAGGGCCTCCGCTTACAAATTCAGTTATATAACTTCCATTGCCATAGCTTTCTAGTTCATCAGTCATGTCACCGATAAATTCTCCTGTAGAAGGTTCAAATTCCCCATCACGGCTCACGTAGACAACGGAATCGGTATCATAATAAAGAACTCTTTCACCTAATTTTTCCAGGTAGTTGTATAATTTTAGGTGAGCTAGAGTAGTTGTATACGCGGAAACAGAAACATTTACTGTAGACAGAGAGTCAGCTGCTTCTTCTTTCATTTCAAAACTAACGACGATGTTTTCTTCATTAACTGGTAGAATATGCAAGACTTCTATAGAAGGATGTGTTAGCAGTTGAAACAAATCAGATGGGTTGTTTAAAATACAAGTTTGTTCTTGATTTTCACGTTGTCCAAATTTTCCCCAAAATGAATTCAAAATTAGCTTTGCTAACGATCTTTTACCAGGATTGTTACAAATTTCTGATATTTCAAGTTTAATGTTCTCTTTATTAAGAAAATCAGCAATATATTTTTCTTTTTCTTGGTTCGATGTACATTTACTTGGCCAACCTGATGATTCTTGTTTTATTTTCAGAAATGTATTCATCATTGAGGTGAAAAGACCTTCAGTATTTGTACTTGGATCGTACTGGATTACGTCATATTCCCATATTTCAGTAATAGAAAGTAACTTGTAGCCTTTTTCAATTGCTTTAACAACTTCATCAATTACCCAGGTTCCAAGTAATGATCTCTCCTCATCAGAATGTGTGCACATTTGTTGTTGGTTTTTTTCATAGCTGCAACTTCTGCACAACGAAAACATAAGCTTATTGTTTTGCTTGATTGGTAGGACGGGGTGAAGTAGATACTCGGGTGGAAGAATTTTACACTTGACAAGTCCATTTATACCCTCCAATTTTATATCTGTGCAGGTGATATTGACTTGAACTTTTGGATGCCCTATGGGGAATTTTCCATTTTTACAAACCCATGGGTAAAGAGAACAAACATCTATGTACTTGATTTTTTCACCTTCTCTACATTCATAATAATTGTATGAATTTCCAGTTCTTCCACCATAAAAAGCATCACGTGGATTCAATGGAGAATTTTGTATCAGTGTATGCGTTTTTAAAAAATTCATATCTTCCTCACTTAATGATTTCATCAGTCTTTGAAACTCACAAGACCACATTTCAATGACTTCGTAATTAAATTTTCTTAACCGTTCAGTTTTGAATTGTGTTCTCTCATATCTGTTATTTAAGGTATCGTTATTGTTTTCGTATAGAGGTTGAGCACGATTGTGTTTCAAACAGAGGGGGTGGTGACCGTGATAGTAACAACCATGGAATTCAAATATTTGCCGGCTTTCCTCACAAAAACCATCCATTGACAACTGCTTCTTTTCCTTTATATGCATGCTTAATATAAATTTTTCGCTTTTTTTCCTCCCAAATCATCCACTTGATTGCTTCTGTAGATTGATTATCTACACAACTGTAGCCATTTTTAGGTATTAACCCAATAGTGTTTGGTTGAAGAAAGTTACGACGAAAGACAAGATTACATGCTGATGCTATTGTAGTTGCTTCCAAAAACGTTTCGACATTGCTCTGATTAAGAAATAATTTTCTAAATTTTAAACAAGCCTCGGTCAAAATTTTAACATCACTAATACAATATTCCACAAGTTCATGCTGCATGTCAAAACGATCGTTTTTATGTTTTGCAAACCATTTAATGAAGACAGCACGGTCTTTCCTCCACATTGTGTCTGGACTGTAATATTCAATAGCAGGTAGCTTTCCGATGTAATTTTCATTTTCTTTGGTATTGAAGAAATGAGGAAAATAGCCTTTTTTTAAAACAGGCGATAGGTCAAACGCTTTTGGAAGTTTTGACAATGCCATGGGAAAGTAGTTTAATGAGTCTATGAATCTGACATTTTCTATTTGCATTAATATTATTTTTGTTCCTCGCATTATCAATTTTGGACTCAGTTTTGTTTTTTGCAATATGTACTTCAATATAAATTGGTGATCATACGCTTGACCATTATGAGCTATCACAACAACATTTTTAAAATTTTGCCGAACGTTTAGTATGTGCCTCACAAATTCCTCTACTACATCCTCTTTCCCTTCTCTTATAACGTGCAGTGAAAATTTACATTGTTGAATAAAGTACAAATTTGGAACATCTAAACACTGATCACACTTGTGTTGAAATACACATAAATTCGGTTCGTGAATTTTTATTGCTGAGTTAATTGTTCCTTCATCTTTTTCACCAATCATTATTTTTTCTCCGATTACTTTCTCTTGCCGGCTCTCCAAATCATAGAATATATATAAACATTTTTCACAATTAGGAGTTTTATTATCCGGAATAATATAGCATAAATGGTCCTTGGGTACATGTTTATGACAGAGTTTACAGAAGTATTCATCACAAATATGTTCTCGGCCTGCTCTGTGTGTTTTTAAGCATAAAAGGCATCTTTTCATCTGTTCACATATGGATTTTTTTCCTGACGAGCCGCTCGCTTTGTGATTGTCAAAACATTGCTTCCCTCTAAAGTTTCGATTACAATCTTCACATAATATCTCGTTTGGGGTCTTGCTGCAGCCTGGTTCAAGTGTACATTGAGGACATGATTTTGCACATTTATGATTTCTTTTCGTATTGAATGGTATGTGACAAGTTTCACAATAATAGCTACAGCAAAATGCTGCAGTCAATGATAATATTACATTAAAATGGTTATCATGATACAATAAATTTATCTTTTTCTCTCCATAAGTACAAGAAGTACCTTCAAAAATAACATTTTTCCCTTTCGTTCCGTATTCGTAGACTGTAATCTTGTACTCTTTTAAATGGTTCTGAAGTGCTCTCAGCTCTGGAATTCCACATCCTTCAGATGGTATACTGAGTTGTACATCATTGATAAGCTTTAAGGTTCTTTGAGTTTGAATCTTATTAATGTCTCGTCTAACCTTTCTAAAATCAACTTCATTGTCAGCATATGATTTTGCTACGACCAAGGCACGAGGTAAACATAAATTATCTATGTTGTTAATAGGTATTATACCTTTTTTTCTAATGCATTCTGCTTCAAATGTGTTAAATGCTCCAGAACGAGTTTTTCCTGCTCCTGATGGTAGCTTAACAGATGTTACTGACAAGCAAAAATCATCTGTGCTTAGACCTTCTGAGTTACTCTGAAATATCTTGCTTATCATGTCCCATACATCGCTAAATTTTAGCTCGGAACAATCGCGAAATGTTATCCAGCCATTTCCCCGTTCGGCAAAACCACCAAAAGTGATGCCAACCTTATCTGTAGAGTTAAGACCTACTAAGGCGTACTTAAGCATATCATTTATAGCTTCCTTTGTCCACGAAATAGGCTCTTCATTTACTGGAACTGTTTTTATTTTAAATTCCAATTTTCGTCCTCTTAAGTTGAATCGATGAACGCGAGTCTCAAAATCCCGCAACACCTCGATTCGCTAAAAAATAAATTTCAGAAACAAGAAAAGCAAAATCTGAATAACTATCGACACGAGTTGAAGAAAAAAGTGAAATAAAAACTCAAATTTTTGTTATTTCATTTGAAATACTTTATTTATAGCCGTAAAAGGCATGTTTTTGAGAATTTAAAATATCTACCTCATTATTGAAAGTAGCAAAATTTGCGGGAGCAGCTTGTTCCATTTGATGGAACTCAATTGCAAATGACTGCCCCATAGGTTCCAACAGCTCCATGAAACAACCCTCCAGATCTTTGAGCTCATCCTTCGATATCTTCTCGGTAAAACGTTTCGGAAGATAAACTTTGCAGTCCGAGAGCTCCAATAAAATTTGTTGGCCAAACTGGGAAGAAACTTTTTCAGCCTTACTTATGGCGTACTTCTTCTTCAGCTCCAACATCTTCAGGCTTTTGGTAAAATTCTGGTCCTGGTTCTTGCCAATGGAGTTTAGTTTGCTCAGGAACATCTTTTTTTGATTTTTTTATTGAGTGCAGGGTTTGAAAATAAATTTAAAACTGATACCATAGCTACAAAACAGTCTGGTTTTTATACTTTCAAAAACTTATCCCCCCTTAAAATATTATCGAGGGTTTACTTTTCTTCATGTGAAGTCGCAACATCCGTTAATTAAACCCACCCAAGACGTAACTAAAAGACGAACCATAGGTTTTTTAATTAAGTTCTTAAACAAATACAATATCCTACCATGTTTGTTCTTTAGCCTAACTGTAACTGTATCAATTTATTCTCCATTCAAAACAAAAATTTAACATGAAACTCACTCTCTCACATTAATAATATAGGTATAGTTTTGAACAACTCTTGTTTATTCAGGTTTCCAATATTAAATCGCAACTCCTTTGAAATCGCAACCTCATACCAATCAAAATTTAATTATCCAACAATAATACTCCTTAGACACAACAAAGAATAATCCACTTAATTTTTATCAGTCATAAGAAAAAATACAAAACCTCTATTTTGCAACACATTTATATCAGAAAACTTTAATTTCATCATTCACTGTGCATGCATCTTTATGAGGTTTATTTAACTCATAATAAACACCTACATCTCATTATCTTTTTCTTCTATTCTTTCAACAAATTTTGTTTTTGAAAACGAACCATATCACCCATCTATGATCCCATATCCATTCAAACAAAAATATTCACTAACAACGCTTCCATAACTACAAAGACAAATTTAATATACTTCTTAGCAAAACGATCGGGAGCATCCAATAATCAAAACGCTAACATAATAAAAAAGAAAACAACAGATCATACATTTATTAAAAACCAATAAAAAAACCTTCGACTACTGGTCATCAGCTAACATACATCGAACTGACAGCATTTCTTATCTTAAGATAATCATAATAAAAAAAATCACCCATCTAAAATTTCCAGACGATATTGTCTACGCTGACAGTGAATTTCAATCCTCTTATTCTTTCAAGAATATTGTTTACACAATCTCGTGTGCGTGATGATAAGAAGATACTTTGCTAACTTAAACATTTCAATGCCAAGAGAATGCATGCATTTAAAATAAAAATGAAAAATAAAATTTTCAGGCAAAAGTCAAAAACAACCACTGATTATTAATCCATCCTTCTCCCCATCTATTCGCAAACCACACAGCAAACTTCCAAACACACGAAAATGTTGACCTCATTTCAAAATCCAATTAACTTAATCTAAACAAACAATTCTATGTTAAGCCCACACATGGAATTCCCTACGTCACATACACCGATGATGTTGTTTTTACCTCAAATGTAAACAAATTTAGTTCCCAGGCTGAAGTGCCCCAGTATCTACTTAAATTTATTAATTTTATTTTATTTTATTTTGTTAAATTATTATTATTGTTATTATTATTACTATTATTATTATCATTATAGTTATTATTAATATTATAATGTATTATTATTATAATTATAAATAAGAATAAACGTTGCCGCCACCGCCCTAGTGTCAAGAAAAGGAATGAGTTGAACAGATCTCGATCCTACCCTATCTCAACTCCATATTCTACATGGCCAACTGACAACGTGTCTTCTTTGACACTCGACATTTCGACAAATGTCATGGTGTTTTCGTTGAGGTTTCGATGGTAAGTTATTTTATTGTTTTGGCGTTATAAAATGTTTAGTTTTTCTTTTTTTCGGTTTTATTTTCTCATTTAGAAAATTTGGGTGCTATGTTGGGTGCCCATAACAAATTGCCGGATTTGGCGGATTGTATCCATGCCAGGGACGGTAAATGGGAAACCTAGTTACCTAGTGGGGAAGAACCCAAGCTATCATAGCCGGGCTGAAAACAACTAAATTTGAGGTTATGAACATACATTAGCGGTGGCCATGGGTATACTCAATTCCTTAGTCTTTCGGATTATTTTACCTTGCACCTTTGGTATAATTAGTGTTTTTTTTTTATTTTTTTAGATACCCATACAGCCAGAGTTCCTCAATACAGCCGCGACCGTAAGGGTGCACTTTTGTGAGTAGAAAGTAAGGACTAGCAACCCCCAATTAATCCTAGAAAGCGGCATTATAATAGACCTATTTCCATACAAATGTACTGTGTACCCAGGTATTGTTGACATTTATTATTACATATTTTTCTTATCTCAATTCTAATTTGGTGTTCTGGTTCGTTTTTCTTGCAGATGGATATAAAATAATCCCACCACCTTAGCAACATACATGCTTATGTGACTTGATCGACCCTACCTACTTGCCCATGCCGAACGAAATCGTTAACCCCAACTGAAATAAGGATTGGTCGCTTCCTTTTGGCTTTGCTGTTTGTTTGTTGGACCATTTATACAAATTGGTAGATAACTGATGTTAATTAAAGTTTAGACTCATTCTTACTATATAATTTATTGATTTCAGTTACTTATTATAATCACTGCCAATATTTTTGACGATGGAAGCGAAACTAAATAAGTTTTTATATACATCGGCATATTCATACCACCAGACAATTATTTCCCAGTATGTATCTACGGGTATACAATTGCAGTTATTTGTCTAGTTTAATATCCATATGCACAAGGTAAATACTCTTTTTTTTCGTAAGTGAGTGATTTGTCTAATGGTCTTTTTTATTTTTTTCGTAACTAGGTCAAGGTTACCTTCTAAAACCTTAGAAAAGTACCTACCAGATTAAAGGAAGGCATGTCATAAACATCATTTCAACGATGGAATTAGATTTTTGTATTTTGTGAAAAGTCACCGTCTATGACACGGTCATTCACCTCGATGCTGGGTAAGCGTTTGTACTTATATATATTGAATTATTTATTTATTTTATTGAGGTATAATTTTGTCGGGTTCTTTTATTTGAACATTACTCATGATCAAGTCTGACTATGACACTATGAGTATGAATAAATATTACGCTTTTAGGTCTGATCGTAGACGTATCACACCAGATTTGTTTGACCTTTGTGACAAAAGAAAATTAAAATTGCATTGGCCGTATTAGAATTAGCTTTTTGTTAAGGTAACATTACCTTTGATTTTGTTGTTTGTTTTTGTTATAGTTGGAATAGGCATTTGCGTTTGTAGGTATATTAAGTATTCGCCGATAAAATATATTTTATTTTGATATCAAGTAGGTATGCATATGCATGATTAATGTTCATGTATATGCTATTGCCTTCAGTGGTTACCCATGAATGGTGATTTTACCGTTCAGACTTTTAACATTTAGGTAACGTTACATAATCGAAATAGACGTCGATGAATAAAGTATATGTGGATTGGTGAGACTGTGCAATGGGTGTTGAAGAGAGTAAGGTTTATTAAGCGAGATAATAAGTATCACAGAAGGTATAGGGCACAGATTAGTCGTTTATTTATTTATTTTATGCCGGGTAGGTAGAGCTAAGAACATTTATATCACAGACTAGGTAACAATCAGGTCCTAGGTTTATAAATTAATTTGTATGTTTTGGTTCTCGAGTTAGAATATGAAAATTAGAATTTGATATTATCGTGTAGCAACCTAAAACAAATTTCCGTATAAGATCTTTTATTTAAGTTTTTTCATTAATTTCAGCTTATGTAAAAAGAAGATTACGTGGTTTAACGCTAGTTTCAATTAAAGTTCATTTAAAAGAACCTATTTTAGTGAGTTTTTTTTTCAAAGCCGGTATTCAGAGGTTTTATTCTACTTTTGTACCTGTTTTGTATCTTACTCATGGTAAGATATGAGACTTTGGTATTCATTTAAAGATAGATACTGCGGCGGCAGTGGTACTAAATATAGGTACATATTCGCAAACCGGTAGGTAGCTTTACCTATAAATCTTTCATTTTTTTATTAGTGTATATAAAGTGGAGTCAGTAGTTATGTTATATTTTCTTATCTATCTTTTATTGTTTTCGCTATGGGTGTATACTCCTAGTCGAATATAGCTGGATTTACTCTCCAGTTCGTAGGGTATATATATATACGTATGGTGGTAAATTGTAGTTTTAAACACTAATGATACTGTCATACATCGTACACAGAATTTAACTTGTTTTCTGTAAGTCATTACTATATTGACTATAAAAGAATAAATAACACATCCACTTTTGACACAAATATCACAGGGTAGGCGAGTCTATAAAGGCCATATTATTCAGTCAGGTACTAAGTGAATATAGGTAGGTTGTTAATTTAATATCACATAATATCACAGGTATCGTTAATCAGGTACCAAGTGTGTTTTCGGCCAAACCATATTTTGTAAGCCAGCTTGGCTGTCAGGTACTTTGGGGACTAAATATGTTAATTTTACTAGGGTAGATTATTAGCAATTTAACTTTGACAAAAAAAAAACATTGATATCACAGAATAGATAGTTAGTAGGTAGAATTGAATGAAAACTTTGGTTAATGGCATTCATTCTCTTTCGGTTCTTTACGCATCAGAGCTAGACCATTCGATAAGTTGCCTGTGATGTATTGGACAACCAAAAAGGATTTTAACCTTTACCAGATACAATAGTGAATAATATTATTTTCGAATAATTAAGTGATGGTGACATCCTATGTATGTACCTAAGTAGATACTATAGTAGTATATTACTACCTATATTTAATTGAAGCTTTTTAGTATAAGTAAAGTTACTAAGCAAATATTTTAATAGGTATACCTGTGCTTACTAACCAAAAAATAAATAACCATTTGCAAAAAAAAAAACTTTCAACCATTTTTTCTCATTTTGTTTTCGATTTCCATAGAAGAGGTATTTAGTTCTCATTTTGTTTTTGATTTCCATAGTAGGGGTATTCAGGTACATTGTGACTACACAAAGTAAATCGTTTCGGCTATTTTAAGCGCGGGATTATTGTTTTAAATCTTTAGCGTGGAATATACCTATCTTTTTGCCATTTAAGTTTTCAAGTTCGTACATTTGGTTACCTACTTGTTTAGTTATTCGGCACTTGATGTACTTTGGACATAACTTTGCCGAAAGATATTTTGAAGTGTCGCTCAAATAAAATTTCTTTTGTATACGTCCTGTCCGGGCAGGTATCGAACTTTTCGGGTCCGTGTTGTACGTTTTTGCAGATCTTTCATTAGATTTGACAATGGATTTGCTTGCGTATGCACTGCAGTCGGTCGCGTCGGGTGAGAATCAAGAGTTTAGTTTCTGTGCCAGTTCATAGCTACTACCGTGTGTCATCATATTTGTTCCGAACAGATCAAAATATAGTGACACACCCGTAGAGGTATGAACTGAGCTTCTAAGGGCACATGCGATATCACTGAGGTGATAATCCCATTCGCGTTGGTCTGTCTTGAGATAAGAGCGTATGGCCGCTAACAACGTTCAGTTGACTCTTTCGGATGCATTCGACTGCGGTGAGTAGTTTGCGGTTTTGAAGTGTCTCACCCCATATTTTTACAGAAGATTTTGAAAATCTTTTGCTAGAAATTGTTGCCCGTTATCCGAGTGGATAACATGTGGAACACCAAACGTATTAAAAATGTAATCTCTCAAAAATTTAATAATACTAGAAGTATTCGCGTTCTTCAAAGCCTTTAAAAATACAAATTTCGACAAGTGGTCAAGGACTACAAAAACATGCGCATTTCTAATGTTCGACCTTGGATACGGACCTAGAAAGTCTATATACAATTTCTCAAACGGACGAGTTGTACAAAATGACGTAACAATAGAAGGACGTGATACTTGATTGGACGCCTTACATTGCTTACAGACAGAACAGTTAGACACGTATTCTTTAATTTGGACAGTCATATTCGGCCAATGGAAGTACTGGCGGATGCGATTCAAAGTTTTAGCGATGCCACCACCGTGTGCCGTTTGATGTGGGTTGTGTGCTTTGAATATAATTTATTCTGTGAGTCCTGAAGGAACCCACAATAGCCGAGCATGGTCTAACATCAAATCTTCATTTTCGTACCGCAACGTTTTCTTATATACGAAACCATCTTCCACTTTTAAATCGGGTAACTGATCGGGATGCTCTTTAATTGTCTTTATCAAACTTTCATACTCTTCAGACTTAAATTCTTGTGACTCTAAGTCAATCAGGGGTGCAACATCTACCATGTCCAGAGCATCTACGTGTACCCGAGAAAGAGTGTCAGGTACCGTATTAAGGCTTCCTTTCAGGTGAAGGATTTCGAAGGAGTATGATTGTAGCAATAAATTCCATCTTGCAAGTTTTCCGCTAAGATCCTTCATACTCATTAACCATCGAAGGCTAGAGTGGTCGGTTATCACCGTGAGATCCATGCCTTCAACATACGGCCTGAATTTTTGCACAGCAATCACCACTGCCTTCTTTTCGGTTACACTGTAGTTTCTCTGACATTTGTTAAATTTTTGTGAAAAGTACGAAATAGGTACTTCTTCATCATTGGTGTTTTTTTTGGAAAAGTACGGCACCTATTCCTGTATCTGACGCGTCGCATTGAATGTAGAAGCGTTTTGAGAAATCAGGATGCGTTAAAACAGGTGCTGTAGTAAGTGCAACTTTTAAATCTTCAAATGCTTTCAAGGCTGCTGCTGTCATTTGAAACTTTTAATTTTTTTCTTAAGTAGGTCAGTCAAGGGTGCAGTCAGACTTGAAAAATCCCTGACGAATTTTGTATACTACCCTGCTAAACTTAACAATCGCCGAACCTGTTTTGGAGTTTTGGGGACGGGAAAGTCAATGATGGCCTCTACTTTCGCAGGATCAGTTTTTAATATCCCACCACCAACAATGAACCCCAAATACTTCAGTTCCTTGAAGCAAAACTTGGATTTGTCCATGTTGATGGTGAGATTGGCCTTTTTTTAACAGTCAGCAACTTCTTCAATTAGTGCAAGGTGGGTTTCGAAATGAGGGGCCATGATTAGCAAATCATCAAGATACACGAAGACGCGTTCTCTTAGTCGTGCAGGAATCACCTTGTCCATTAATTGGCTTAACCTTTGGGCTGCATTGCACAACCCAAAAGGCATCACCCTAAATTGGTACAAGGGTCTTCCCGGTACCGCAAAGGCAGTCTTTTCCCTACTCTGTCTCTCCAGCGGTATTTGCCAAAAAGCTTCTTTTAAATCGATACTACTTATAAAAAAGGCATCGGGAAGTCTACTGAGGAGCCCTTCAATGTGTGGTAGGGGATTTTTCGTCAGCGAATTCACTTTACGAGAATCCAGGCAATGACGAACTTTGCCTGGGGAGACAGGGTAGTGACGCTGTTTCACAGGGTCTGCGTCCCCGGTATCTATCACATGTTCCATTAGCGTGGTTTTACCTAGACCGTACCTGCATCCAGTCTGACCTGTTGATCACGCGACAATTTGTGAGCATTTGAAAGGTCTATCTATGTCTTCCGTTAAGGATACTGAGCTTATTACACTGGGAGCAATTTGGAACGCTTTCGAAAAGTCTACTCCCAGGTACAGTTTTTGGTCTAAATTTGGAACTAGGAAGAACTTTAATTCCTTTTTTTGGTTTTCAAATTCAACTGTCGCTTGCACTTTTCCTACTACACTTTGATTTTTGCCATCGGCTGTTTTTACCCCAGACTTATATGGAATAATTTTCAAATTTTATTCATTTGCTAGCTGTAAACAATTTTTGCCAAAGATGCTCACGCTGGCACCACTATCCATTAAGCCTACACATTCTTTGTTACGCATATAAATATTCACATACGGTCTTGAGTCTGATGACATATTCAACATTCCTTCTAGTTTTGTATCTATTTCTAGCTTTAAGTATGTTTTTGGATATAATGGGCTTATAATCATTAAAAATTATATACCTAGCCTGATTGTATTCCTGAATTCTTTTATGTAAAGGTTTAATATTATCAGTCGTTCAGCAACCGTGGAAGAGTGCACATCGTTGGCGACTTTCACTGTGTTCATTTCAAATAGAGACGCGAGTGCTTAAAGAAGATATTTTAACCTACCATTTTCAAGTGGCAAGTTAGCCTAGGTGGTAGAGTGGCAGACAGCTTCAATGACGAAAATTTGGCAAACGCCACCATCGCCGAGCGAAATGGACCCAGTTCATTGTTAATTTCGAAGGTAGAACTTCAATTAATTTTCCAAACATTAAAGAAAAAGAAATCTGCGGGGGTCGATGGTATACCCAACATTGTGTTACGACATCTCCCTGAGGAAGCCATAGACATTTATACCACACTGTTTAACAACGCATTGAATAATGCATATTATCCAGTGAGTTGGAAGACAGCTGTGGTCCATCCTCTCCCTAAAAAGGGAAAGGACAGCTCCAATCCGGCAAATCTTCGGTCGATAAGTCTTCTTCCAAGTATCAGTAAGGTATTCGAAAAGATTCTCAATAGAGCTCTGTTCAAGTGGGCTGAGGACAAGAATATTATTCCAGACAATCAGTTTGGCTTTAAAGCGGGACATGACACTATTCATGCCGCGTCTAAGTTAGTTTCTGATATTCAATGGAACAAAGCGAAAAATCAATGCACAGGTGCTGTTCTTGTTGATTTAGAGAAGGCTTTCGACACCGTATGGTTAGAGGGTCTTTATCTGAAGTTAACCAGATTTGGCATAAGTAAACCACTGTTGTATATGCTTCATGACATGCTCAATGGTAGAAAGTTTGTTGTCAAAAGTGGCAATGTAACTTCGACCACAACTTTTGATATTAAAAACGGTAGCAAGGAGCTGTGAACTCACCGATTCTTTTTAGTATTTACACCAGCGATCTGATAGGTAGTCTCACTCATGCGATTGCGTATGCCGATGACCTTGTAGCGTACAGGACCGGTCCAAAAGTTGAAGTCATCAGAATTCTCTTGCAGCGTGACTTCGACAAGATTCAGCGATATTGTGATGACTGGAAGTTAAAAATTAACTTTCAGAAATCAGAAACTATACTGTTTAGAACCCCTTTGTCTAAGGCTTCTAGGGATACAAGAAAGAACTGGAGAAATCTAGTGATCGTTGGACCAAGTGGACATCCACTGGCGAGTAAAGATGTAGTAAAGTACCTTGGTATCTGGCTAGATCAATATCTATATTTCAATCGACATGTAGATGCTGCTCTGGCCAGAGCTAGGGGAGCGTTTGCTCTGACAAGACGGTTGTTTTTTAGCAGCCGCATTGAAAACAGGGTGAAGGTGATTTGCTACATGGCCCTCATCCGGCCGATAATTGCCTATGGGTGCCCTGTGTGGTTTAACGTTGCCCCATCTCAAATGGAAAAGATTCGGGTGTTTGAGAGGCAGTGTTTTAGGACCTGTCTTGGATTACACAGAACACCAGAGTCGGAGTACAAACATTATTATGCCAACGAGGTCTTATACAGCGGGGCCAATATAAACAGGATACATAACTTTTTAATTAAGCTGATTCGGGGTCACATAGCAAGAGCGATGACCTCAGCCAATGGACTTATTTTCGGGGCTTATTACCCCAATGAAGAATATAGTGAGAGCGTTTGTCTTAACGGTTTCATCCCGCCCGAGACATTCCTCTATTTAGACAGTCGGGGCTGATACAGGATAGATTGGCGGTTCCGTTAATCTACCACGTCGGCCGTAGAACTGTGGATCGGCGAATCCTGTATGGTCGAAACGTCGGCTCTGGGAACGGAGCAGAGCGTCTGCGGTTCAGTAGAGCTGTGCCCCTTCGGGACAAAAGGGACTTTTATAAGCAAGTTCAAAAATACTGGTGGTTGGGTGACCACCTTGATATTGATGGTTAGTCATAGTTGTTGCCTTGGCCGACCTGCGTATTTTTAAGTATTAATAGGTTTATTTTATGTAGGACAGTGGTGGCACCAAAATAAATATAAAACACAAATTGCATTTGTTGGTGAATGTGCATTTGGCGCTGTTCAATATGTATATATATTAATATATACAAATTTATAAGCGTGGTTGCATATATGCATTGGCTGCTGCACAAAAAAAAAAAAAAAAAAATATGCTGCTGGTGGCTGTTCTAGTATTAAGTTATTTTAAGTATTTTTAAGTAGTTTTAAGTTAATTACGTATATTTACGTATATTTTAGTTTAGGTTAATTTAGTTTTATTATTTAGGTAAAGGGTAGTTTTAAGTTTTTATATAAAATAAAATGTCTCGAAAAACGAGTTTTTAAAAATTTTCTCGTTTAGTTTTAAGTAATTTTGAATTTTAATTTAAGTTAGTTTTTACGCCCAAAGGCATTTTTAATATATAGTTATAGTATAATTTAGAGCGCCCGTATGGGGCCAGTAAGTTAGTTAAGTTATTCTGTAAGCTAGTTTTTAAGGTTTTTGTCTAGCATTTAAGTAGTTATAAGTTAAATTGAAAATAAAAATTGAATTAAAATGAAAAAAAAAAAGAGTGGCAGACAACGGATCTGAAGCGCGTGGGTTCGAGTCCCACTGTGGTCCGGGCTTTTTTTTAAATAGTTTCTGGGAAAAGGTTACCAGAAATTGAGAGCAACTAGAAAGAGAGATGGGAAAACCAACGGGGATATCGAAAGATGGTCCCCCAACAACAAGGAAGACAGTTGGAGCATCAGGTGATGTGTCATCCGACAGCCAAGTAGCGGGGCCATCAGGCCAAGCACTAAGAGCAACGTTAGCAGGGCAGTCCAAAGCCCAAAAACCAACAACAACAGCAGCAGCAGCAGCAGGACCAGTAAAGCCCAAAGTGGCAACAACAGCAACAACAGCAACGACAACTACAACAACATCGTCATCGGCACGTGCCGAGGTCGGAACAAGCAGCATGGCAACTGCAAAAACATCGAGCCCTATTAAAGGGAAAAGTCCAGGACCGGCATGTGTCGAAGAACAAGATCCTCTGAAGAGAAGGCGCTATATTAGGTACAAACCAAACCTGGTAGTTAAGAAGCGTACCTCGGATGTAGAAGCAGCCCAGAAAATAGGAGGGCGCGGACGTTCAGCCAAGGCTTCGGCTCAGGCCAAAATACAGAGGCAGCTGGATAGCTCCTCCAACGATGATGACACAACAAGGACAAGAACGTAGAAGGCGACGATGAAGCTGAGGCGGATGACAGGCACGTCGAAGAGGCTGGCGGAGCGATCGCCGCCGAGAATCCAAACGATCAGGACGCCAGTATAACAGGCGAAGAAAACGCCGCTGACGCAGATGTTGATGACATCTCCTATAATTATATATAATTAGGATAACTTCCTAAAAAAAAAATACATATAAGTAAGCTACATAATATATACCTATTTAGCAAAAATGTCACCTTGTTGGTTTATCTTTCACAGATATTATTATTTTTTTGTTTTTTTTTTTATTCTGGCCTCTTGCGCTCGCTTCCCTTTAGGTTAATTTTCACTTTTTAAATATTTTTTTAAACTTTTCCGCTTAACTATGAAACTTTTACTTTAAATGAAACTTTTTCAGGCTTTTTCTTTATTTTAAATCTTTCCCTTTATTTTATATTTTCACAGCTTCTAGGTACTTTATATGGTGGCGGTTACAATCAATATTCGGGTATTGGAGGAAAGCTTTTCCAAATGGTTTTTCGGAGTTTCCTCTCAAATATGGAAAAGTACCTCCAACTACCAACGGTTTGAATTTGTATGTGTTTTGGATGAACCTTTCGTACTCGTAAAGAGCTGTAAGGGAGAATAGGGTAGGATGGGATATTTCACAAACATGCAGTTTGTAACACTTGGTATGTTTCAGTGATTGTTAAACCAACCAAAATGTTGTGTTTTACTTTCCTTTATTTATTATTATATTGCTCTGTGTTAAAACAATTGTTATTTTAGAAACAATAAAACCATATTTAAAAGGAAATCAACATACATTTGGTGAGAAAATTAAACTCGTTGTAAGCACTCGATCAGAAAAATGTGAACGACAAAGATCGATAGCTTATACGGAATTTTTCGTTCACAATTGAGATTCGCAATACCAAATTAAATTTTCGATGTTCGACTACCGACAAAAGTCGTTTATCGATACAAAAACGACACTCGCAATAAGGCTCTTAATCTCAAAATGTCTAAACTTCCAAAAAGAAACTTAAGTAGGCCACCAGGAAATCTTAAACTAAACTGTTCTTCACTTAAATTTTGTTGCAAAATAAAATTTTCAATTTTTTTCAAATTTTCATGATGGGTTTAGAATTTAAAACAGGGAACTTACTTCAGACTACTCGGTATGCAACTCAAAAAAATTAATTTTCACGAAACTGAAACTTTTTACAACTTTCACAAAAAAAACTAACTACGTCTTTGTACAATTCACCCTACCTGACTTGCTGACTAAAACCTCAGCCAAACAACGGTAAGTGTCTCAAGCTTTATCTACTCTGATTTCGTTACTACAAAATGCTATCACTCCAAAGAAAAATGTACGATGTTGTTGTTTGTGTATGTAAGTGAACTATCTTCCCTCTCCTAAAATATGTTGGCCTCCTGCAACTGCTTAATCAGGAGGGTCTTCCGTAACCCAGTCGTTCAGCAACCGTGGAAGAGTGCACATCGTTGGCGGCTTTCACAGTGATCATTTAATATAGAAACGCGAGTGTGTTAAGTAGTTAATTCAACCTACCATTTTCAAGTGGCAAGTTAGCCTAGGTGGTAGAGTGGCAAGTCGATCTTCAGCTGTGAAAGTATACAGATGCGTTGACGACTTTCTCAGTATACAAAAATAATTTCCAAGTGTGTTCAATTGAATTAAATTAGTTAATATTTTAAGTGCACTCACTGCACAATTTACTGGCAAATTGCCAAGTAAAATTAAAAGGCAAGTTAGCCTAGTGCGTCGAGTGGCCGACGACAGTCGTTCAGCAACCGTGGAAGAGTGCACTTCGTTGGCGACTTTCACTGTGTTCATTTTAAATAGAGACGCGAGTGATTAAAGTAGATAGTTTAACCTACCATTTTCAAGTGGCAAGTTAGCCTAGGTGGTAGAGTGGCATACGTTCGATCTTCAGCTGTGAAAGTGTACAGACGCGTTGACGACTTTCTCAGTATACAAAAATAATTTCAAAGTGTGTTCAATTGAATTAAATTAATTAATATTTTAAGTGCACTCACTGCACAATTTATTGGCAAATTGCCAAGTAAAATTAAAAGGCAAGTTAGCCTAGTGCGTAGAGTGGCCGACGACAGACTGGAGGGGCGTGGGTTCGAGCCCCACCCTGGTCAGGGCTTTTTTTTAAATAAGTTCTGGGAAAAAGTCAACAAAAACCGAAAGGAGAAAGAACTACAGATGATAAAGTCATCGGGGACATCGGAAGATGCTCCCCCAACAACAAGTGAAGCAGCCAAAACATCAGGTGATGCAGCAGCAGCAGTTACGGTAGCGGTGCTTTCCAAAGAAGCCCAGCAAACAAAGACAGCGTCATCAGCACGTACCAAAGTAAATATAAACAGCATAACAACTGCAATAACAACAAGCTATGCAAAAGGCACGACTTCAACACCAGTTCGTGCCATAGCAACTACAAATGAGGATAAAAAGAGAAGGCGTATCATTAGATACAAGCCTCATCTTATAAACCGTGCCGATAGGAGCACTAGAGCTAGGTTGGCTAAGGCCTCGGCTCAAGCCAAAATGCAGAGGGAGATAGAAAGCTCCTCTTATGAGGATGAGGACTTGAAAAACAACGACTATAATGTTGAGGGCGATGACGAGGCAGAGGCTGACGATGAAATCGCTAAAGAAGCTAACGACGAAGGCAAGAAAGGGGCAGCCGACGATAAGAAGACGTGTGAGCAAAACTTCGCTGAGGTAGATGCCGAAGACATTGCTTACATGTCCGTAGAAGGGGAGGGGCACTACGTGAGTGGCGAGTTGGTGGACCTTTCACCTCCAGAAGAGTCAGACGATGAGCAAGAAAAAATTGCATCACTGACGGAGCAAATTTCTTCCCTCATGGAAATGGTGAAAGCGCTCAAAGTTAAGCAAGAAGCGCGGAGTGAAAAACAGCGGCTAGTTGCTCTTGAAAATAAAAAACAAAAAGCGCTCCAAGAGCAGCACAAGGCAGCAAAACTACAGCAGCCTCCCAAACAACAACCACTCCCAGAACTGCAGCACAAAAAGAAGCAGCCGACACAACAACTGCAGCCCCAGCATCGTCCTCAGCGGACGCAGCAACTGCAGCCCCAGCAACAGCATCAGCAACCAAAAATACAGCAACAACAACAACAGCAACAACAACAACAGCAACAACAACAACAAAATACACAGAAGCAACAACAACAGCAGAAACAACACCAGCAGCGACAACCGCAGCAGAAGCAGACACCACAACAGCAGTCTCAACAGCAACAGCAACAGCGACAGCAACAGCAACAGCAACAGCAACAGCCACAAGCAAAGAAAGGTAAGGTGCCACCAATTAATACCTTCAAAATAGAATTAAAAGACACAATAGAGTTATGTAAGTCGGCCATAGGCAACAATTTTATTATTAAAAGGTTGAACGCAGACCGACACGCGATTCATTGCTCTTCGGTCGAGCATTATAAAAAAGTTAAAGATTTCTTGTCTCAAACGAAGACAGAATATTACAGTTTCACCCCGAAGGAAGACAAGCTACAAACAGTCCTCCTGAAGGGTATCGAATCCTCTACGGATCCGCAGGAACTCTTAGCTGAGCTCCGTCAAGTGGCGAGCGATGATCTCGATTTTATCGGGGTCAGACCGTTTTCCACAGTTAAGGCCAGACGGGAGAAACGGAATTTACCATTCTTCCTAGTTCAGCTCTCGCCCCAAAGCAAGTTGAGTGGTTTAAGGAGTATAACCGTCCTAAACTACCAAATTGTAAGATGGGAAAAATTAAATAGGCAGAGAGACATGCTTCAATGCATGAACTGCCAAGGATACGGCCACGTGGCAGCAAACTGTGGTATGGATCCGGTTTGTGTCAAATGTGGAGATTCCCACAAGATAGGTGAATGTAAGCTCGGAAAAGAGAGGGTCGAAGACAGGACCCAGTTAAAGTGTGCACTTTGCCGAGGCTCCGGGCAACCCGCAAACTATCGGGGATGTCCAAAGTTTCAGGAAATGAAAAAAAACAAAGACCAAAAGAAGACAGTAGAGGTGAGACGCCCTGAAGTACGCCAGACATCAACTTCTGTCAATCCCGCAATTTCTTACGCCCAAATGGCGTCCGGAAAGGGAAAAACGGTACAGCCTCAACCACAGGTAGCCAAACAGGTCCAAGTGCCTACGGCTCCTGTGCCAGAGGCAGATCTGATGCAGGTGTTGCTGACCATTCATGGTCAGTTAACCGACGTGCAAAAACAGATCAGGGAGCAGGCGGCTAGGGTAGATTACACTTTGAAAAGTTATGTGCAAAAATATCCAAAAAAATCGGTTTCTTTCGCAGAATAAGAAAGAAATTATGTATTTCAATGGCTATTAAAATATATAATACCATAATTAGGCCCCATTTTGAGTATTGCTCTACGATACTATTATTGGGTACTACAGGTATGATTGAAAAACTCCATAAATTACAAAATAAAGCTATGAGGTAAATTTTATATTGTAATCGATACACGCCAATAAGCCATATGCTAAATATGTTAAAATGGCTAAATATCAAACAAAGAATTGTGTATAGTTCATTATTATTTATATTTAAAATCAAAAATAATTTAATGCCAAAATATCTTCAAAGAAGATTAACTACAAGAGCTGAGGTTCAACCTTATAATTTAAGAAGCAATAATAATTTTAATGTACAATTGTTCGTTAATAATAGATCGCAAAATATGTTTTTTTACAAAGGAATACAAATTTATAACAGTCTTCCAATTGCTGCAAAAATTGAAACAAATCTTACAAGATATAAAAATGTTATACTTATGTTTGTTAAAAATAATTATTAAAAATCATCAATTATTTATTTACTTATTAATTATATGAATTATTTAATTAAAAATGTAAAAATGGCTTTTTCATGCTAAATAAACACAAATCAATCAATCAATCAATCTACTCTATTCTGCCGGCAACGCTAAATGGTTAAAGGCGCGCTGCCTGAGCGACCCTTTAAGATCCTAGCTGTGAATGTAAATTCGCTGATTAGGACCGAACGTAGAGCAAACCTCTTTCATTTGCTGCAAGACCAAAGTCCTGATGTGTTTATGGCTAGCGAAACTAAGCTAAACCAGAAACACAAACTGACTAATAAAAATTACAATATCGTAAGAAGGGATCGGCCCAACTCCTCTCAAGGGGGTGGGGTCGCAATCTTCATACGAAAGGGTATTAAACATAGTTATATATAATAGTGAAGTGCGAAGATTCGGGTTGCTAGAAGCCTGCATCGTTTGCATTCCTCTCCAGCAGGGGAAAAGAATGTACGCAATCGCGGTGTACGCACCTGACGCTCCTCAGCCAGCTAATTTTATCGCAGAGCTCGAAAAACTTTTCGAATGCTTAAGATTGAATTTGGATGAGAATTATTATCTCATGGCAGGGGACTTAAACGCCAAACATGTAGATTGGGGAAACCAAATACAAAATCCCAGAGGGAACCATCTTTTTATTTGGATGGCTCGATACAGTGTTGAGTGTAGGATCGACCTTTTGGCTACAGATAGACCGTCATTTCCGAGAAGTGGTAGTTTTCTGGATCTTTTACTGCTTGACTCACGACTAGTTATAACTGACGCAACAAATCAACTGACAAGAAACTGTTTACGAACAATTGAATATGACAGTGATCACTGCGGACTCGCCACCGTAATACAGCTTCCAAGCGAACTTGTTGAATTGGATGAGTATTTGCCAGCGCACTCTTACAATTTCAGTAAGACGCGTTGGCCACGCTTCTCCAACTCCTTGGCAAGAAAAATACGTTCCGATGACATTTTTCCACCAAATGACAGGAACCTGACGAACGTCGAGATCGACGGGTACCTGACTCAAATGGACACGACTATAAAACGAACAATGGACAGAACAATCCCAAAATATAAGGAACAAGACCCTACTGGTTTATATAAGAACGCGACAATCGACGCACTACACCGACAAAAAAGTGGACTGCTGACTAGATTGAAACTTCTTTACAGACGTTTCACGGACAGACGTGATCTGGAGTTTAGGACATTGAAGTCGTCGATCAAAAACATTAATGTTCTGATTAAACAAAATTATAGATTGTCTATTAATTTATATTGGGATAACAGAATTCGGGCCGTTAACTCTAGCGACCCTAGTATGTTTCCCCAAATAAATAAGATATTTAGAAGAAATGATCAAAACGAACTTCCATGTCTTAAACTTCAGAGGACAACAGATAACGAAGACGTACTTACGATTGCGGGAATAGATCCGGAGAGTGCCGTTTTCGATGATAACTTTTTTATGATAGAAGATCCTCAGGAAAAGGCAGAAACTGTAGGGGCTGCTTTCCAGCAAGTGTATAAGGTGAATGCTAGCATTCGTCCGAATCATGACCTGGAGAACAGAGCATTACTACACAACTTCTACCTTGGAAATAACATAACGCAATGGCGATCTGAGAATACTGGTTTCACCGTGTTCAATGACGAAAATTTGGCAAACGCCACCATCGCCGAGCGAAATGGACCCAGTTCATTGTTAATTTCGAAGGTAGAACTTCAGTTAATTTTTCAAACATTAAAGAAAAAGAAATCTGCGGGGGTCGATGGTATACCCAACATTGTGTTACGACATCTCCCTGAGGAAGCCATAGACATTTATACCACACTGTTCAACAACGCATTGAATAATGCATATTATCCAGTGAGTTGGAAGACAGCTGTGGTTCATCCTCTCCCCAAAAAGGGAAAGGACAGCTCCAATCCGGCAAATCTTCGGTCGATAAGTCTTCTTCCAAGTATCAGTAAGGTATTCGAAAAGATTCTCAATAGAGCTCTGTTCAAGTGGGCTGAGGACAAAAATATTATTCCAGACAATCAGTTTGGCTTTAAGGCGGGACATGACACTATTCATGCCGCGTCTAAGTTAGTTTCTGATGTTCAATGGAACAAAGCGAAAAATCAATGCACGGGTGCCGTTCTTGTTGATTGATAGAGAAGGCTTTCGACACCGTATGGTTAGAGGGTCTTTATCTGAAATTAACTAGATTTGGCATAAGTAAACCACTGTTATATATGCTTCATGACATGCTCAATGGTAAAAAGTTTGTTGTCAAAAGTGGCAATGTAACTTCTACCACAACTTTTTATATTAAAAATGGTCAACAGCAAGGAGCTGTGAACTCACCGATTCTTTTTAGTATTTTTACCAGCGATCTGATAGGTAGTCTAACTCATTCAATTGCGTATGCCGATGATCTTGTAGCGTACAGAACGGGTCCAAAAGTTGAAGTTATCAGAATTCTCTTGCAGCGTGACTTCGACAAGATTCAGCGATATTGTGATGACTGGAAGTTAAAAATTAACTTTCAGAAATCAGAAACTATCCTGTTTAGAACCCCGTTGTCTAGGGCTTCTAGGGATACAAGAAAGAACTGGAGAAATCTAGTGATCGTTGGAACAAGTGGACATCCACTGGCGAGTAAAGATGTGGTAAAGTACCTTGGCATCTGGCTAGATCAGTATCTATATTTCAATCGACATGTAGATGCTGCTCTGGCCAGAGCTAGGGGAGCCTTTGGGTTGACAAGACGGTTGTTTTATAGCAGCCGCCTTGACAGCAGAGTAAAGGTGATTTGCTACATGGCCCTTATCCGGCCAATGATTGCCTATGGGTGCCCTGTGTGGTTCAACGTTGCCCCATCTCAAATGGAAAAGATTCGGGTGTTTGAGAGGCAGTGTCTTAGACGCTGCCTTGGATTACACAGAACACCAGAGTCGGAGTACACACATTACTATGCCAACGAGGTTCTATACAACAGGGCAAATATAAACAGGATAGATAACTTTTTAATCAAGCTGATTCGGGGTCACATTGCAAGAGCGATGACCTCGACCAATGGACTTATTTTTGGGGCTTACTACCCCAATGATGAGTATAGTGAAAGTGTACGTCTTAACGGTTTCATCCCGCCCGAGACATTCCTCTTTTTAGACAGTCGTGGGCTGATACAGGATAGATTGGCGGTTCCGTTAATCTACCACGTCACCCGTAGGACTGTGGATCGGCGACTTCTTTACGATCGGGACGTCGGCTCAGGGAACGGAGCAGAGCGTCTGCGGTTCAGTAGAGCTCTGCCCCTTCGGGACAGAAAGGACTTAGTTAAGCAAGTCAAAAAATTCTGGTGGTTGGGTGACCACCGTGATATTGATATTGAAAGTTGACCATATTGTTGCTTTGGCCGACTTACATAGTTCTAAGGTAAAGATAAGTAGAGTAGGTAGAACAGTGACGGTGGCACAAAAAAAAAAAAAATGCTGGTGGCTGTTCTAGTTTTTAAGTTATTTTCAGTAGTTTTAATTAGGTATAATGTAGTTTAAGTTAGTTTTAATTTAGTTTTAATTAGTTTAATTTAGGTAAAGGGTAGCTTTAAGTTTTATAAAAAATTAAAAAACAAATGATATAGAAAATGAGTTTTTTTTAATAATTTTCTCGTTAGTTTTAAGTTATCATGAATTCTAATTATAAGTTATTTTACGTCGAAAGGCATTTAAATATAGTCATAGTTTAATTTAGAGCACCCGCATGGGGCCAGTAAGTTAGTTAAGTTAATATGGTAAGCTAGTTGTTTAAGATGTTTTGTCTAGCATTAAGATAGATATAAGGAAATGAAAAAATAAAAATGAATTAAAAATGAATATGAAGAGTGGCATACGACGGATCTGAACGGCGTGGGTTCGAGCCCCACTGTGGCCCTGGCCTTTTTTTAAACAATTTCTGGGAAAAGGTTAACAGAAATCGAGAGCACCTAGAAAGAGAGAGGGGAAAACCAACGGGGACATCGAAAGATGGTCCCCCAACAACAAGGAAGGCAGTTGGAGCATCAGGTGATGTGTCATCCGACAGCCAAATAGCGGGGCCATCAGGCCAAGCAACAACAAGGGCAACTGCAGCTCAGCAGTCCAAAGCTCAAAGAGCAACAACAACGACAGAAGCTGGACCATCTATGTCCAAAAAAGCAGCAGCAACAACAACAACGACAACGACAACAACATCGTCATCGGCACATGCCGAGGTCGGAACTAGCAGCATGGCAACTGCAAAAACGTCGAGCCCTATTAAAGGGAAAAACACAGGACCGGCATGTGTCGAAGAACCAGACCCATTGAAGAGAAGGCGCTATATCAGATATAAGCCAAATCTGGTAGTTAAAAAGCGTACCTCAGACGTAGAGGCAGCCCAGAAAATAGGAGGGCGCGGGCGTTCAGCCAAGTCTTCGGCTCAGGCCAAAATACAGAGGCAGCTGGATAGCTCCTCCAACGACGATGACGACAACAACGAAAACAACGACAAGAACGTAGAAGGCGACGATGAAGCTGAGGCGGATGACATGCACGTCAAAGAGGCTGACGGAGCGATCGCCGCCGTCAATCTAAACGATCAGGACGCCAGTCTAACAGGCAAAGAAAACGCCGCTGACGCAGATGCTGATGACATCTCCTACATGTCAGTGGAAGGAGAAGGACGTTACGTCAGTGGCGAGATAGTCGAGCTGTCTGACCAAGAAGAGGACCAGCAGATTGAGGCTTTGACGGAGCAGATCTCTTCTCTCATAGAGCTAGTTGAAGCGCTCAAAAAGAAGCAGGAGGCAAGACGGGAGAAGGAGCGCATAGTTGCTCTTGAGCAGCGCACCCGCCAACAAGCATTCCAAGAGCAAGCAACGCAACAACAGCAGCCTCCTCAAGAACAACAACCTATCCCAGACCAGCAGCAGCCACAGAAGCAGCAATAAAGGAAGCAGCCACAACAACAGCTTCACAAACAGCAACCGCCTCGGCAACCACAGCATCAGCCTCAGCAGCCACAGGCAAAACAACAACAACAACCACAACCACAACAACAACGACAGCAGACACAGAAGCAGCAACAGCAGCAGAAACAACCGCAACAGCAACAACCGCAGCAGTCACAACAGCAGCAGACTCAACAGCAGCCGACGCAACAACAGCAGAGACAACAGCAGCAGTCACAACAACAGCAACAACAGCAACAGCCACAAGCAAAGAAAGGTAAGGTGCAACCCTATTAATACTTTTAAAATGGAAATTAAAGATACCATAGAAATATGTAGGTCGGTCGTAGGCAACAATTTTACAATTAAGCGGCTAAACGCAGACAGGCATTCTATTCAGTGCTCTTCTTTAGAGCACTACAGAAAAGTTAAAGACCTTCTGTCTCAAACTAAAACTGAGTATTATAGTTTCATCCCAAAGGAAGACAAGCTTCAAACAGTCCTCCTGAAGGGTATCGAATCCTCTACGGATCCGCAGGCGCTCTTAGCTGAGCTCCGTCAAGTGGCGAGCGACGATCTCGATTTTATCGGGGTCAGACCGTTTACCACAGTCAAAGCCAGACGGGAGAAACGGAAGTTACCATTCTTCCTAGTTCAACTCTCGCCCCAAAGCAAATTGAGTGGTCTAAGGAATATAACAGTCCTGGATTACCAAGTTGTACGATGGGAAAAATTAAACAAGCAGAAAGACATGCTTCAATGCATGAACTGCCAAGGGTTTGGACACGTTGCAGTTAACTGTGGTATGGACCCAGTCTGCGTTAAATGTGGAGATACCCACAAAACAGGGGAGTGTAAACTCGGCCAAGATAGGGTCACAGATATGACCCAGTTAAAATGCCTCTGCCGAGGCTCCGGGCACCCCGCAAACTATCGGGAATGTCCGAAGTTTCAGGAGATAAAGCAAAACAAAGCCCAAAAGAAAACAGTTGAGGTGAGACGCCCTGAAGTACGCCAGACAACAACTTCCGTCAATCCCGCAATTTCCTACGCCCAAATGGCGTCTGGAAAGGGAAAAACGGTACAGCCTCAACCACAGGTAGCAAAACAGGTCCAAGTGCCTACGGCTCCTTTGCCAGAGGCAGATCTGATGCAGGTGTTGCTGACCATTCATGGTCAGTTAACCGACGTGCAAAAACAGATCAGGGAGCAGGCGGCTAGGGTGGATTACCTCTACTCTATTCTGCCGGCAACGCGAAATGGTTAAAGGCGCGCTACCTGAGCGACCCTTTAAGATCCTAGCTGTGAATGTAAATTCGCTGATTAGGACCGAACGTAGAGCAAACCTCTTTCATTTGCTGCAAGACCAAAGTCCTGATGTGTTTATGGCTAGCGAAACTAAGCTAAACCAGAAACACAAACTGACTAATAAAAATTACAATATCGTAAGAAGGGATCGGCCCAACTCCTCTCAAGGGGGTGGGGTCGCAATCTTCATACGAAAGGGTATTAAACATAGTTATATATAATAGTGAAGTGCGAAGATTCGGGTTGCTAGAAGCCTGCATCGTTTGCATTCCTCTCCAGCAGGGGAAAAGAATGTACGCAATCGCGGTGTACGCACCTGACGCTCCTCAGCCAGCTAATTTTATCGCAGAGCTCGAAAAACTTTTCGAATGCTTAAGACTGAACTTGGATGAGAATTATTATCTCATGGCAGGGGACTTAAACGCCAAACATGTAGATTGGGGAAACCAAATACAAAATCCCAGAGGGAACCATCTTTTTAATTGGATGGCTCGATACAGTGTTGAGTGTAGGATCGACCTTTTGGCTACAGATAGACCGTCATTTCCGAGAAGTGGTAGTTTTCTGGATCTTTTACTGCTTGACTCACGGCTAGTTATAACTGACGCAACAAATCAACTGACAAGAAACTGTTTACGAACAATTGAATATGACAGTGATCACTGCGGACTCGCCACCGTAATACAGCTTCCAAGCGAACTTGTTGAATTGGATGAGTATTTGCCAGCGCACTCTTACAATTTCAGTAAGACGCGTTGGCCACGCTTCTCCAACTCCTTGGCAAGAAAAATACGTTCCGATGACATTTTTCCACCAAATGACAGGAACCTGACGAACGTCGAGATCGACGGGTACCTGACTCAAATGGACACGACTATAAAACGAACAATGGACAGAACAATCCCAAAATATAAGGAACAAGACCCTACTGGTTTATATAAGAACGCGACAATCGACGCACCGACAAAAAAGTGGACTGCTGACTAGATTGAAACTTCTTTACAGACGTTTCACGGACACACGTGATCTGGAGTTTAGGACATTGAAGTCGTCGATCAAAAACATTAATGTTCTGATTAAACAAAATTATAGATTGTCTATTAATTTATATTGGGATAACAGAATTCGGGCCGTTAACTCTAGCGACCCTAGTATGTTTCCCCAAATAAATAAGATATTTAGAAGAAATGATCAAAATGAACTTCCATGTCTTAAACTTCAGAGGACAACAGATAACGAAGACGTACTTACGATTGCGGGAATAGATCCGGAGAGTGCCGTTTTCGATGATAACTTTTTTATGATAGAAGATCCTCAGGAAAAGGCAGAAACTGTAGGGGCTGCTTTCCAGCAAGTGTATAAGGTGAATGCTAGCATTCGTCCGAATCATGACCTGGAGAACAGAGCATTACTACACAACTTCTACCTTGGAAATAACATAACGCAATGGCGATCTGAGAATACTGGTTTCACCGTGTTCAATGACGAAAATTTGGCAAACGCCACCATCGCCGAGCGAAATGGACCCAGTTCATTGTTAATTTCGAAGGTAGAACTTCAGTTAATTTTTCAAACATTAAAGAAAAAGAAATCTGCGGGGGTCGATGGTATACCCAACATTGTGTTACGACATCTCCCTGAGGAAGCCATAGACATTTATACCACACTGTTCAACAACGCATTGAATAATGCATATTATCCAGTGAGTTGGAAGACAGCTGTGGTTCATCCTCTCCCCAAAAAGGGAAAGGACAGCAAATCTTCGGTCGATAATTCTTCTTCCAAGTATCAGTAAGGTATTCGAAAAGATTCTCAATAGAGCTCTGTTCAAGTGGGCTGAGGACAAAAATATTATTCCAGACAATCAGTTTGGCTTTAAGGCGGGACATGACACTATTCATGCCGCGTCTAAGTTAGTTTCTGATGTTCAATGGAACAAAGCGAAAAATCAATGCACGGGTGCCGTTCTTGTTGATTGATAGAGAAGGCTTTCGAAACCGTATGGTTAGAGGGTCTTTATCTGAAATTAACTAGATTTGGCATAAGTAAACCACTGTTATATATGCTTCATGACATGCTCAATGGTAAAAAGTTTGTTGTCAAAAGTGGCAATGTAACTTCTACCACAACTTTTTATATTAAAAATGGTCAACAGCAAGGAGCTGTGAACTCACCGATTCTTTTTAGTATTTTTACCAGCGATCTGATAGGTAGTCTAACTCATTCAATTGCGTATGCCGATGATCTTGTAGCGTACAGAACGGGTCCAAAAGTTGAAGTTATCAGAATTCTCTTGCAGCGTGACTTCGACAAGATTCAGCGATATTGTGATGACTGGAAGTTAAAAATTAACTTTCAGAAATCAGAAACTATCCTGTTTAGAACCCCGTTGTCTAGGGCTTCTAGGGATACAAGAAAGAACTGGAGAAATCTAGTGATCGTTGGACCAAGTGGACATCCACTGGCGAGTAAAGATGTGGTAAAGTACCTTGGCATCTGGCTAGATCAGTATCTATATTTCAATCGACATGTAGATGCTGCTCTGGCCAGAGCTAGGGGAGCCTTTGGGTTGACAAGACGGTTGTTTTATAGCAGCCGCCTTGACAGCAGAGTAAAGGTGATTTGCTACATGGCCCTTATCCGGCCAATGATTGCCTATGGGTGCCCTGTGTGGTTCAACGTTGCCCCATCTCAAATGGAAAAGATTCGGGTGTTTGAGAGGCAGTGTCTTAGACGCTGCCTTGGATTACACAGAACACCAGAGTCGGAGTACACACATTACTATGCCAACGAGGTTCTATACAACAGGGCAAATATAAACAGGATAGATAACTTTTTAATCAAGCTGATTCGGGGTCACATTGCAAGAGCGATGACCTCGACCAATGGACTTATTTTTGGGGCTTACTACCCCAATGATGAGTATAGTGAAAGTGTACGTCTTAACGGTTTCATCCCGCCCGAGACATTCCTCTTTTTAGACAGTCGTGGGCTGATACAGGATAGATTGGCGGTTCCGTTAATCTACCACGTCAGCCGTAGGACTGTGGATCGGCGACTTCTTTACGATCGGGACGTCGGCTCAGGGAACGGAGCAGAGCGTCTGCGGTTCAGTAGAGCTCTGCCCCTTCGGGACAGAAAGGACTTAGTTAAGCAAGTCAAAAAATTCTGGTGGTTGGGTGACCACCGTGATATTGATATTGAAAGTTGACCATATTGTTGCTTTGGCCGACTTACATAGTTCTAAGGTAAAGATAAGTAGAGTAGGTAGAACAGTGACGGTGGCACAAAAAAAAAAAAAATGCTGGTGGCTGTTCTAGTTTTTAAGTTATTTTCAGTAGTTTTAATTAGGTATAATGTAGTTTAAGTTAGTTTTAATTTAGTTTTAATTAGTTTAATTTAGGTAAAGGGTAGCTTTAAGTTTTATAAAAAATTAAAAAACAAATGATATAGAAAATGAGTTTTTTTTAATAATTTTCTCGTTAGTTTTAAGTTATCATGAATTCTAATTATAAGTTATTTTAAGTCGAAAGGCATTTAAATATAGTCATAGTTTAATTTAGAGCACCCGCATGGGGCCAGTAAGTTAGTTAAGTTAATATGGTAAGCTAGTTGTTTAAGATGTTTTGTCTAGCATTAAGATAGATATAAGGAAATGAAAAAATAAAAATGAATTAAAAATGAATATGAAGAGTGGCATACGACGGATCTGAACGGCGTGGGTTCGAGCCCCACTGTGGCCCTGGCCTTTTTTTAAACAATTTCTGGGAAAAGGTTAACAGAAATCGAGAGCACCTAGAAAGAGAGAGGGGAAAACCAACGGGGACATCGAAAGATGGTCCCCCAACAACAAGGAAGGCAGTTGGAGCATCAGGTGATGTGTCATCCGACAGCCAAATAGCGGGGCCATCAGGCCAAGCAACAACAAGGGCAACTGCAGCTCAGCAGTCCAAAGCTCAAAGAGCAACAACAACGACAGAAGCTGGACCATCTATGTCCAAAAAAGCAGCAGCAACAACAACAACGACAACGACAACAACATCGTCATCGGCACATGCCGAGGTCGGAATTAGCAGCATGGCAACTGCAAAAACGTCGAGCCCTATTAAAGGGAAAAACACAGGACCGGCATGTGTCGAAGAACCAGACCCATTGAAGAGAAGGCGCTATATCAGATATAAGCCAAATCTGGTAGTTAAAAAGCGTACCTCAGACGTAGAGGCAGCCCAGAAAATAGGAGGGCGCGGGCGTTCAGCCAAGTCTTCGGCTCAGGCCAAAATACAGAGGCAGCTGGATAGCTCCTCTAACGACGATGACGACAACAACGAAAACAACGACAAGAACGTAGAAGGCGACGATGAAGCTGAGGCGGATGACATGCACGTCAAAGAGGCTGACGGAGCGATCGCCGCCGTCAATCTAAACGATCAGGACGCCAGTCTAACAGGCAAAGAAAACGCCGCTGACGCAGATGCTGATGACATCTCCTACATGTCAGTGGAAGGAGAAGGACGTTACGTCAGTGGCGAGATAGTCGAGCTGTCTGACCAAGAAGAGGACCAGCAGATTGAGGCTTTGACGGAGCAGATCTCTTCTCTCATAGAGCTAGTTGAAGCGCTCAAAAAGAAGCAGGAGGCAAGACGGGAGAAGGAGCGCATAGTTGCTCTTGAGCAGCGCACCCGCCAACAAGCGCTCCAAGAGCAAGCAACGCAACAACAGCAGCCTCCTCAAGAACAACAACCTATCCCAGACCAGCAGCAGCCACAGAAGCAGCAATAAAGGAAGCAGCCACAACAACAGCTTCACAAACAGCAACCGCCTCGGCAACCACAGCATCAGCCTCAGCAGCCACAGGCAAAACAACAACAACAACCACAACCACAACAACAACGACAGCAGACACAGAAGCAGCAACAGCAGCAGAAACAACCGCAACAGCAACAACCGCAGCAGTCACAACAGCAGCAGACTCAACAGCAGCCGACGCAACAACAGCAGAGACAACAGCAGCAGTCACAACAACAGCAACAACAGCAACAGCCACAAGCAAAGAAAGGTAAGGTGCAACCCTATTAATACTTTTAAAATGGAAATTAAAGATACCATAGAAATATGTAGGTCGGTCGTAGGCAACAATTTTACAATTAAGCTGCTAAACGCAGACAGGCATTCTATTCAGTGCTCTTCTTTAGAGCACTACAGAAAAGTTAAAGACCTTCTGTCTCAAACTAAAACTGAGTATTATAGTTTCATCCCAAAGGAAGACAAGCTTCAAACAGTCCTCCTGAAGGGTATCGAATCCTCTACGGATCCGCAGGCGCTCTTAGCTGAGCTCCGTCAAGTGGCGAGCGACGATCTCGATTTTATCGGGGTCAGACCGTTTACCACAGTCAAAGCCAGACGGGAGAAACGGAAGTTACCATTCTTCCTAGTTCAACTCTCGCCCCAAAGCAAATTGAGTGGTCTAAGGAATATAACAGTCCTGGATTACCAAGTTGTACGATGGGAAAAATTAAACAAGCAGAAAGACATGCTTCAATGCATGAACTGCCAAGGGTTTGGACACGTTGCAGTTAACTGTGGTATGGACCCAGTCTGCGTTAAATGTGGAGATACCCACAAAACAGGGGAGTGTAAACTCGGCCAAGATAGGGTCACAGATATGACCCAGTTAAAATGCCTCTGCCGAGGCTCCGGGCACCCCGCAAACTATCGGGAATGTCCGAAGTTTCAGGAGATAAAGCAAAACAAAGCCCAAAAGAAAACAGTTGGGGTGAGACGCCCTGAAGTACGCCAGACAACAACTTCCGTCAATCCCGCAATTTCCTACGCCCAAATGGCGTCCGGAAAGGGAAAAACGGTACAGCCTCAACCACAGGTAGCCAAACAGGTCCAAGTGCCTACGGCTCCTGTGCCAGAGGCAGATCTGATGCAGGTCTTGCTGACCATTCATGGTCAGTTAACCGACGTGCAAAAACAGATCAGGGAGCAGGCGGCTAGGGTGGATTACCTCTACTCTATTCTGCCGGCAACGCGAAATGGTTAAAGGCGCGCTACCTGAGCGACCCTTTAAGATCCTAGCTGTGAATGTAAATTCGCTGATTAGGACCGAACGTAGAGCAAACCTCTTTCATTTGCTGCAAGACCAAAGTCCTGATGTGTTTATGGCTAGCGAAACTAAGCTAAACCAGAAACACAAACTGACTAATAAAAATTACAATATCGTAAGAAGGGATCGGCCCAACTCCTCTCAAGGGGGTGGGGTCGCAATCTTCATACGAAAGGGTATTAAACATAGTTATATATAATAGTGAAGTGCGAAGATTCGGGTTGCTAGAAGCCTGCATCGTTTGCATTCCTCTCCAGCAGGGGAAAAGAATGTACGCAATCGCGGTGTACGCACCTGACGCTCCTCAGCCAGCTAATTTTATCGCAGAGCTCGAAAAACTTTTCGAATGCTTAAGACTGAACTTGGATGAGAATTATTATCTCATGGCAGGGGACTTAAACGCCAAACATGTAGATTGGGGAAACCAAATACAAAATCCCAGAGGGAACCATCTTTTTAATTGGATGGCTCGATACAGTGTTGAGTGTAGGATCGACCTTTTGGCTACAGATAGACCGTCATTTCCGAGAAGTGGTAGTTTTCTGGATCTTTTACTGCTTGACTCACGGCTAGTTATAACTGACGCAACAAATCAACTGACAAGAAACTGTTTACGAACAATTGAATATGACAGTGATCACTGCGGACTCGCCACCGTAATACAGCTTCCAAGCGAACTTGTTGAATTGGATGAGTATTTGCCAGCGCACTCTTACAATTTCAGTAAGACGCGTTGGCCACGCTTCTCCAACTCCTTGGCAAGAAAAATACGTTCCGATGACATTTTTCCACCAAATGACAGGAACCTGACGAACGTCGAGATCGACGGGTACCTGACTCAAATGGACACGACTATAAAACGAACAATGGACAGAACAATCCCAAAATATAAGGAACAAGACCCTACTGGTTTATATAAGAACGCGACAATCGACGCACCGACAAAAAAGTGGACTGCTGACTAGATTGAAACTTCTTTACAGACGTTTCACGGACACACGTGATCTGGAGTTTAGGACATTGAAGTCGTCGATCAAAAACATTAATGTTCTGATTAAACAAAATTATAGATTGTCTATTAATTTATATTGGGATAACAGAATTCGGGCCGTTAACTCTAGCGACCCTAGTATGTTTCCCCAAATAAATAAGATATTTAGAAGAAATGATCAAAACGAACTTCCATGTCTTAAACTTCAGAGGACAACAGATAACGAAGACGTACTTACGATTGCGGGAATAGATCCGGAGAGTGCCGTTTTCGATGATAACTTTTTTATGATAGAAGATCCTCAGGAAAAGGCAGAAACTGTAGGGGCTGCTTTCCAGCAAGTGTATAAGGTGAATGCTAGCATTCGTCCGAATCATGACCTGGAGAACAGAGCATTACTACACAACTTCTACCTTGGAAATAACATAACGCAATGGCGATCTGAGAATACTGGTTTCACCGTGTTCAATGACGAAAATTTGGCAAACGCCACCATCGCCGAGCGAAATGGACCCAGTTCATTGTTAATTTCGAAGGTAGAACTTCAGTTAATTTTTCAAACATTAAAGAAAAAGAAATCTGCGGGGGTCGATGGTATACCCAACATTGTGTTACGACATCTCCCTGAGGAAGCCATAGACATTTATACCACACTGTTCAACAACGCATTGAATAATGCATATTATCCAGTGAGTTGGAAGACAGCTGTGGTTCATCCTCTCCCCAAAAAGGGAAAGGACAGCTCCAATCCGGCAAATCTTCGGTCGATAAGTCTTCTTCCAAGTATCAGTAAGGTATTCGAAAAGATTCTCAATAGAGCTCAAGTGGGCTGAGGACAAAAATATTATTCCAGACAATCAGTTTGGCTTTAAGGCGGGACATGACACTATTCATGCCGCGTCTAAGTTAGTTTCTGATGTTCAATGGAACAAAGCGAAAAATCAATGCACGGGTGCCGTTCTTGTTGATTTGGAGAAGGCTTTCGACACCGTATGGTTAGAGGGTCTTTATCTGAAATTAACTAGATTTGGCATAAGTAAACCACTGTTATATATGCTTCATGACATGCTCAATGGTAGAAAGTTTGTTGTCAAAAGTGGCAATGTAACTTCTACCACAACTTTTTATATTAAAAATGGTCAACAGCAAGGAGCTGTGAACTCACCGATTCTTTTTAGTATTTTTACCAGCGATCTGATAGGTAGTCTAACTCATTCAATGGCGTATGCCGATGATCTTGTAGCGTACAGGACCGGTCCAAAAGTTGAAGTCATCAGAATTCTCTTGCAGCGTGACTTCGACAAGATTCAGCGATATTGTGATGACTGGAAGTTAAAAATTAACTTTCAGAAATCAGAAACTATCCTGTTTAGAACCCCTTTGTCTAAGGCTTCTAGGGATACAAGAAAGAACTGGAGAAATCTAGTGATGGTTGGACCAAGTGGACATCAACTGGCGAGTAAAGATGTGGTAAAGTACCTTGGTATCTGGCTAGATCAGTATCTATATTTCAATAGACATATAGATGCTGCTCTGGCCAGAGCTAGGGGAGCCTTTGGGTTGACAAGACGGTTGTTTTATAGCAGCCGCCTTGAAAACAGGGTGAAGGTGATTTGCTACATGGCCCTCATCCGGCCGATAATTGCCTATGGGTGCCCTGTGTGGTTTAACGTTGCCCCATCTCAAATGGAAAAGATTCGGGTGTTTGAGAGGCAGTGTCTTAGGACCTGTCTTGGATTACACAGAACACCAGAGTCGGAGTACAAACATTATTATGCCAACGAGGTCTTATACAGCGGGGCCAATATAAACAGGATACATAACTTTTTAATTAAGCTGATTCGGGGTCACATAGCAAGAGCGATGACCTCAGCCAATGGACTTATTTTCGGGGCTTATTACCCCAACGAAGAATATAGTGAGAGCGTTTGTCTTAACGGTTTCATCCCGCCCGAGACATTCCTCTATTTAGACAGTCGGGGCTGATACAGGATAGATTGGCGGTTCCGTTAATCTACCACGTCGGCCGTAGAACTGTGGATCGGCGAATCCTGTATGGTCGAGACGTCGGCTCTGGGAACGGAGCAGAGCGTCTGCGGTTCAGTAGAGCTGTGCCCCTTCGGGACAAAAGGGACTTTTATGAGCAAGTTCAAAAATACTGGTGGTTGGGTGACCACCTTGATATTGATGGTTAGTCATAGTTGTTGCCTTGGCCGACCTGCGTATTTTTAAGTATTAATAGGTTTATTTTATGTAGGACAGTGGTGGCACCAAAAAAAATATAAAACACAAATTGCATTTGTTGGTGTGTATGTGCATTTGGCGCTGTTCAATATGTATATATATTAATATATACAAATTTATAAGCGTGGTTGCATATATGCATTGGCTGCTGCACAAAAAAAAAAAAAAAAAAAAAAATATGCTGCTGGTGGCTGTTCTAGTATTAAGTTATTTTAAGTATTTTTAAGTAGTTTTAAGTTAATTACGTATATTTACGTATATTTTAGTTTAGGTTAATTTAGTTTTATTATTTAGGTAAAGGGTAGTTTTAAGTTTTTATATAAAATAAAATGTCTCGAAAAACGAGTTTTTAAAAATTTTCTCGTTTAGTTTTAAGTAATTTTGAATTTTAATTTAAGATAGTTTTTACGCCCAAAAGCATTTTTAATATATAGTTTAGAGCGCCCGTATGGGGCCAGTAAGTTAGTTAAGTTATTCTGTAAGCTAGTTTTTAAGGTTTTTGTCTAGCATTTAAGTAGTTATAAGTTAAATTGAAAATAAAAATTGAATTAAAATGAAAAAAAAAAAAGAGTGGCAGACAACGGATCTGAAGCGCGTGGGTTCGAGTCCCACTGTGGTCCGGGCTTTTTTTTAAATAGTTTCTGGGAAAAGGTTACCAGAAATTGAGAGCAACTAGAAAGAGAGATGGGAAAACCAACGGGGATATCGAAAGATGGTCCCCCAACAACAAGGAAGACAGTTGGAGCATCAGGTGATGTGTCATCCGACAGCCAAGTAGCGGGGCCATCAGGCCAAGCACTAAGAGCAACGTTAGCAGGGCAGTCCAAAGCCCAAAAACCAACAACAACAGCAGCAGCAGCAGCAGGACCAGTAAAGCCCAAAGTGGCAACAACAGCAACAACAGCAACGACAACGACAACTACAACAACATCGTGTTCGGCACGTGCCGAGGTCGGAACAAGCAGCATGGCAACTGCAAAAACATCGAGCCCTATTAAAGGGAAAAGTCCAGGACCGGCATGTGTCGAAGAACAAGATCCTCTGAAGAGAAGGCGCTATATTAGGTACAAACCAAACCTGGTAGTTAAGAAGCGTACCTCGGATGTAGAAGCAGCCCAGAAAATAGGAGGGCGCGGACGTTCAGCCAAGGCTTCGGCTCAGGCCAAAATACAGAGGCAGCTGGATAGCTCCTCCAACGATGATGACACAACAAGGACAAGAACGTAGAAGGCGACGATGAAGCTGAGGTGGATGACAGGCACGTCGAAGAGGCTGGCGGAGCGATCGCCGCCGAGAATCCAAACGATCAGGACGCCAGTATAACAGGCGAAGAAAACGCCGCTGACGCAGATGTTGATGACATCTCCTATAATTATATATAATTAGGATAACTTCCTAAAAAAAAAATACATATAAGTAAGCTACATAATATATACCTATTTAGCAAAAATGTCACCTTGTTGGTTTATCTTTCACAGATATTATTATTTTTTTGTTTTTTTTTTTATTCTGGCCTTTTGCGCTCGCTTCCCTTTAGGTTAATTTTCACTTTTTAAATATTTTTTTAAACTTTTCCGCTTTACTATGAAACTTTTACTTTAAATGAAACTTTTTCAGGCTTTTTCTTTATTTTAAATCTTTCCCTTTATTTTATATTTTCACAGCTTCTAGGTACTTTATATGGTGGCGGTTACAATCAATATTCGGGTATTGGAGGAAAGCTTTTCCAAATGGTTTTTCGGAGTTTCCTCTCAAATATGGAAAAGTACCTCCAACTACCAACGGTTTGAATTTGTATGTGTTTTGGATGAACCTTTCGTACTCGTAAAGAGCTGTAAGGGAGAATAGGGTAGGATGGGATATTTCACAAACATGCAGTTTGTAACACTTGGTATGTTTCAGTGATTGTTAAACCAACCAAAATGTTGTGTTTTACTTTCCTTTATTTATTATTATATTGCTCTGTGTTAAAACAATTGTTATTTTAGAAACAATAAAACCATATTTAAAAGGAAATCAACATACATTTGGTGAGAAAATTAAACTCGTTGTAAGCACTCGATCAGAAAAATGTGAACGACAAAGATCGATAGCTTATACGGAATTTTTCGTTCACAATTGAGATTCGCAATACCAAATTAAATTTTCGATGTTCGACTACCGACAAAAGTCGTTTATCGATACAAAAACGACACTCGCAATAAGGCTCTTAATCTCAAAATGTCTAAACTTCCAAAAAGAAACTTAAGTAGGCCACCAGGAAATCTTAAACTAAACTGTTCTTCACTTAAATTTTGTTGCAAAATAAAATTTTCAATTTTTTTCAAATTTTCATGATGGGTTCAGAATTTAAAACAGGGAACTTACTTCAGACTACTCGGTATGCAACTCAAAAAAATTAATTTTCACGAAACTGAAACTTTTTACAACTTTCACAAAAAAAACTAACTACGTCTTTGTACAATTTACCCTACCTGACTTGCTGACTAAAACCTCAGCCAAACAACGGTAAGTGTCTCAAGCTTTATCTACTCTGATTTCGTTACTAGAAAATGCTATCACTCCAAAGAAAAATGTACGATGTTGTTGTTTGTGTATGTAAGTGAACTATCTTTCCTCTCCTAAAATATGTTGGCCTCCTGCAACTGCTTAATCAGGAGGGTCTTCCGTAACCCAGTCGTTCAGCAACCGTGGAAGAGTGCACATCGTTGGCGGCTTTCACAGTGATCATTTAATATAGAAACGCGAGTGTGTTAAGTAGTTAATTCAACCTACCATTTTCAAGTGGCAAGTTAGCCTAGGTGGTAGAGTGGCAAGTCGATCTTCAGCTGTGAAAGTGTACAGATGCGTTGACGACTTTCTCAGTATACAAAAATAATTTCCAAGTGTGTTCAATTGAATTAAATTAGTTAATATTTTAAGTGCACTCACTGCACAATTTACTGGCAAATTGCCAAGTAAAATTAAAAGGCAAGTTAGCCTAGTGCGTCGAGTGGCCGACGACAGTCGTTCAGCAACCGTGGAAGAGTGCACTTCGTTGGCGACTTTCACTGTGTTCATTTTAAATAGAGACGCGAGTGATTAAAGTAGATAGTTTAACCTACCATTTTCAAGTGGCAAGTTAGCCTAGGTGGTAGAGTGGCATACGTTCGATCTTCAGCTGTGAAAGTGTACAGACGCGTTGACGACTTTCTCAGTATACAAAAATAATTTCAAAGTGTGTTCAATTGAATTAAATTAATTAATATTTTAAGTGCACTCACTGCACAATTTATTGGCAAATTGCCAAGTAAAATTAAAAGGCAAGTTAGCCTAGTGCGTAGAGTGGCCGACGACAGACTGGAGGGGCGTGGGTTCGAGCCCCACCCTGGTCAGGGCTTTTTTTTAAATAAGTTCTGGGAAAAAGTCAACAAAAACCGAAAGGAGAAAGAACTACAGATGATAAAGTCATCGGGGACATCGGAAGATGCTCCCCCAACAACAAGTGAAGCAGCCAAAACATCAGGTGATGCAGCAGCAGCAGTTACGGTAGCGGTGCTTTCCAAAGAAGCCCAGCAAACAAAGACAGCGTCATCAGCACGTACCAAAGTAAATATAAACAGCATAACAACTGCAATAACAACAAGCTATGCAAAAGGCACGACTTCAACACCAGTTCGTGCCATAGCAACTACAAATGAGGATAAAAAGAGAAGGCGTATCATTAGATACAAGCCTCATCTTATAAACCGTGCCGATAGGAGCACTAGAGCTAGGTTGGCTAAGGCCTCGGCTCAAGCCAAAATGCAGAGGGAGATAGAAAGCTCCTCTTATGAGGATGAGGACTTGAAAAACAACGACTATAATGTTGAGGGCGATGACGAGGCAGAGGCTGACGATGAAATCGCTAAAGAAGCTAACGACGAAGGCAAGAAAGGGGCAGCCAACGATAAGACGTGTGAGCAAAACGTCGCTGAGGTAGATGCCGAAGACATTGCTTACATGTCCGTAGAAGGGGAGGGGCACTACGTGAGTGGCGAGTTGGTGGACCTTTCACCTCCAGAAGAGTCAGACGATGAGCAAGAAAAAATTGCATCACTGACGGAGCAAATTTCTTCCCTCATGGAAATGGTGAAAGCGCTCAAAGTTAAGCAAGAAGCGCGGAGAGAAAAAGAGCGGCTAGTTGCTCTTGAAAATAAAAAAACAAAAAGCGCTCCAAGAGCAGCACAAGGCAGCAAAACTACAGCAGCCTCCCAAACAACAACCACTCCCAGAACTGCAGCACAAAAAGAAGCAGCCGACACAACAACTGCAGCCCCAGCATCGTCCTCAGCGGACGCAGCAAATGCAGCCCCAGCAACAGCATCAGCAACCAAAAATACAGCAACAACAACAACAGCAACAACAACAACAGCAACAACAACAACAAAATACACAGAAGCAACAACAACAGCAGAAACAAAACCAGCAGCGACAACCGCAGCAGAAGCAGACACCACAACAGCAGTCTCAACAGCAACAGCAACAGCGACAGCAACAGCAACAGCAACAGCAACAGCCACAAGCAAAGAAAGGTAAGGTGCCACCAATTAATACCTTCAAAATAGAATTAAAAGACACAATAGAGTTATGTAAGTCGGCCATAGGCAACAATTTTATTATTAAAAGGTTGAACGCAGACCGACACGCGATTCATTGCTCTTCGGTCGAGCATTATAAAAAAGTTAAAGATTTCTTGTCTCAAACGAAGACAGAATATTACAGTTTCACCCCGAAGGAAGACAAGCTACAAACAGTCCTCCTGAAGGGTATCGAATCCTCTACGGATCCGCAGGAACTCTTAGCTGAGCTCCGTCAAGTGGCGAGCGATGATCTCGATTTTATCGGGTTCAGACCGTTTTCCACAGTTAAGGCCAGACGGGAGAAACGGAATTTACCATTCTTCCTAGTTCAGCTCTCGCCCCAAAGCAAGTTGAGTGGTTTAAGGAGTATAACCGTCCTAAACTACCAAATTGTAAGATGGGAAAAATTAAATAGGCAGAGAGACATGCTTCAATGCATGAACTGCCAAGGATACGGCCACGTGGCAGCAAACTGTGGTATGGATCCGGTTTGTGTCAAATGTGGAGATTCCCACAAGATAGTTGAATGTAAGCTCGGAAAAGAGAGGGTCGAAGACAGGACCCAGTTAAAGTGTGCACTTTGCCGAGGCTCCGGGCACCCCGCAAACTATCGGGGATGTCCGAAGTTTCAGGAAATGAAAAAAAACAAAGACCAAAAGAAGACAGTAGAGGTGAGACGCCCTGAAGTACGCCAGACATCAACTTCTGTCAATCCCGCAATTTCTTACGCCCAAATGGCGTCCGGAAAGGGAAAAACGGTACAGCCTCAACCACAGGTAGCCAAACAGGTCCAAGTGCCTACGGCTCCTGTGCCAGAGGCAGATCTGATGCAGGTCTTGCTGACCATTCATGGTCAGTTAACCGACGTGCAAAAACAGATCAGGGAGCAGGCGGCTAGGGTAGATTACCTATACTCTATTCTGCCGGCAACGCTAAATGGTTAAAGGCGCGCTGCCTGAGCGACCCTTTAAGATCCTAGCTGTGAATGTAAATTCGCTGATTAGGACCGAACGTAGAGCAAACCTCTTTTGCTGCAAGACCAAAGTCCTGATGTGTTTATGGCTAGCGAAACTAAGCTAAACCAGAAACACAAACTGACTAATAAAAATTACAATATCGTAAGAAGGGATCGGCCCAACTCCTCTCAAGGGGGTGGGGTCGCAATCTTCATACGAAAGGGTATTAAACACAGTTATATATAATAGTGAAGTGCGAAGATTCGGGTTGCTAGAAGCCTGCATCGTTTGCATTCCTCTCCAGCAGGGGAAAAGAATGTACGCAATCGCGGTGTACGCACCTGACGCTCCTCAGCCAGCTAATTTTGTCGCAGAGCTCGAAAAACTTTTCGAATGCTTAAGACTGAACTTGGATGAGAATTATTATCTCATGGCAGGGGACTTAAACGCCAAACATGTAGATTGGGGAAACCAAATACAAAATCCCAGAGGGAACCATCTTTTTAATTGGATGGGTCGATACAGTGTTGAGTGTAGGATCGACCTTTTGGCTACAGATAGACCGTCATTTCCGAGAAGTGGTAGTTTTCTGGATCTTTTACTGCTTGACTCACGACTAGTTATAACTGACGCAACAAATCAACTGACAAGAAACTGTTTACGAACAATTGAATATGACAGTGACCACTGCGGACTCGCCACCGTAATACAGCTTCCAAGCGAACTTGTTGAATTGGATGAGTATTTGCCAGCGCACTCTTACAATTTCAGTAAGACGCGTTGGCCACGCTTCTCCAACTCCTTGGCAAGAAAAATACGTTCCGATGACATTTTTCCACCAAATGACAGGAACCTGACGAACGTCGAGATCGACGGGTACCTGACTCAAATGGACACGACTATAAAACGAACAATGGACAGAACAATCCCAAAATATAAGGAACAAGACCCTACTGGTTTATATAAGAACGCGACAATCGACGCACTACACCGACAAAAAAGTGGACTGCTGACTAGATTGAAACTTCTTTACAGACGTTTCACGGACAGACGTGATCTGGAGTTTAGGACATTGAAGTCGTCGATCAAAAACATTAATGTTCTGATTAAACAAAATTATAGATTGTCTATTAATTTATATTGGGATAACAGAATTCGGGCCGTTAACTCTAGCGACCCTAGTATGTTTCCCCAAATAAATAAGATATTTAGAAGAAATGATCAAAACGAACTTCCATGTCTTAAACTTCAGAGGACAACAGATAACGAAGACGTACTTACGATTGCGGGAATAGATCCGGAGAGTGCCGTTTTCGATGATAACTTTTTTATGATAGAAGATCCTCAGGAAAAGGCAGAAACTGTAGGGGCTGCTTTCCAGCAAGTGTATAAGGTGAATGCTAGCATTCGTCCGAATCATGACCTGGAGAACAGAGCATTACTACACAACTTCTACCTTGGAAATAACATAACGCAATGGCGATCTGAGAATACTGGTTTCACCGTGTTCAATGACGAAAATTTGGCAAACGCCACCATCGCCGAGCGAAATGGACCCAGTTCATTGTTAATTTCGAAGGTAGAACTTCAGTTAATTTTTCAAACATTAAAGAAAAAGAAATCTGCGGGGGTCGATGGTATACCCAACATTGTGTTACGACATCTCCCTGAGGAAGCCATAGACATTTATACCACACTGTTCAACAACGCATTGAATAATGCATATTATCCAGTGAGTTGGAAGACAGCTGTGGTTCATCCTCTCCCCAAAAAGGGAAAGGACAGCTCCAATCCGGCAAATCTTCGGTCGATAAGTCTTCTTCCAAGTATCAGTAAGGTATTCGAAAAGATTCTCAATAGAGCTCAAGTGGGCTGAGGACAAAAATATTATTCCAGACAATCAGTTTGGCTTTAAGGCGGGACATGACACTATTCATGCCGCGTCTAAGTTAGTTTCTGATGTTCAATGGAACAAAGCGAAAAATCAATGCACGGGTGCCGTTCTTGTTGATTTGGAGAAGGCTTTCGACACCGTATGGTTAGAGGGTCTTTATCTGAAATTAACTAGATTTGGCATAAGTAAACCACTGTTATATATGCTTCATGACATGCTCAATGGTAGAAAGTTTGTTGTCAAAAGTGGCAATGTAACTTCTACCACAACTTTTTATATTAAAAATGGTCAACAGCAAGGAGCTGTGAACTCACCGATTCTTTTTAGTATTTTTACCAGCGATCTGATAGGTAGTCTAACTCATTCAATGGCGTATGCCGATGATCTTGTAGCGTACAGAACGGGTCCGAAAGTTGAAGTCATCAGAATTCTCTTGCAGCGTGACTTCGACAAGATTCAGCGATATTGTGATGACTGGAAGTTAAAAATTAACTTTCAGAAATCAGAAACTATCCTGTTTAGAACCCCGTTGTCTAGGGCTTCTAGGGATACAAGAAAGAACTGGATAAATCTAGTGATCGTTGGACCAAGTGGACATCCACTGGCGAGTAAAGATGTGGTAAAGTACCTTGGCATCTGGCTAGATCAGTATCTATATTTCAATCGACATGTAGATGCTGCTCTGGCCACAGCTAGGGGAGCCTTTGGGTTGACAAGACGGTTGTTTTATAGCAGCCGCCTTGACAGCAGAGTAAAGGTGATTTGCTACATGGCCCTTATCCGGCCAATGATTGCCTATGGGTGCCCTGTGTGGTTCAACGTTGCCCCATCTCAAATGGAAAAGATTCGGGTGTTAGAGAGACAGTGTCTTAGGACCTGTCTTGGATTACACAGAACACCAGAGTCGGAGTACACACATTACTATGCCAACGAGGTTCTATACAACAGGGCCAATATAAACAGGATAGATAACTTTTTAATCAAATTGATTCGGGGTCACATTGCAAGAGCGATGACCTCGACCAATGGACTTATTTTTGGGGCTTACTACCCCAATGATGAGTATAGTGAAAGTGTACGTCTTAACGGTTTCATCCCGCCCGAGACATTCCTCTTTTTAGACAGTCGTGGGCTGATACAGGATAGATTGGCGGTTCCGTTAATCTACCACGTCAGCCGTAGGACTGTGGATCGGCGACTTCTTTACGATCGGGACGTCGGCTCAGGGAACGGAGCAGAGCGTCTGCGGTTCAGTAGAGCTCTGCCCCTTCGGGACAGAAAGGACTTAGTTGAGCAAGTCAAAAAATTCTGGTGGTTGGGTGACCACCGTGATATTGATATTGAAAGTTGACCATATTGTTGCTTTGGCCGACTTACATAGTTCTAAGGTAAAGATAAGTAGAGTAGGTAGAACAGTGACGGTGGCACAAAAAAAAAAAAAAAAAATGCTGGTGGCTGTTCTAGTTTTTAAGTTATTTTCAGTAGTTTTAATTAGGTATAATGTAGTTTAAGTTAGTTTTAATTTAGTTTTAATTAGTTTAATTTAGGTAAAGGGTAGCTTTAAGTTTTATAAAAAATTAAAAAACAAATGATATAGAAAATGAGTTTTTTTTAATAATTTTCTCGTTAGTTTTAAGTTATCATGAATTCTAATTATAAGTTATTTTACGTCGAAAGGCATTTAAATATAGTCATAGTTTAATTTAGAGCACCCGCATGGGGCCAGTAAGTAGTTAAGTTAATATGGTAAGCTAGTTGTTTAAGATTTTTTGTCTAGCATTAAGATAGATATAAGGAAATGAAAAAATAAAAATGAATTAAAAATGAATATGAAGAGTGGCATACGACGGATCTGAACGGCGTGGGTTCGAGCCTTTTTTTAAACAATTTCTGGGAAAAGGTTAACAGAAATCGAGAGCACCTAGAAAGAGAGATGGGAAAACCAACGGGGACATCGAAAGATGGTCCCCCAACAACAAGGAAGGCAGTTGGAGCATCAGGTGATGTGTCATCCGACAGCCAAATAGCGGGGCCATCAGGCCAAGCAACAACAAGGGCAACTGCAGCTCAGCAGTCCAAAGCTCAAAGAGCAACAACAACGACAGAAGCTGGACCATCTATGTCCAAAAAAGCAGCAGCAACAACAACAACGACAACGACAACAACATCGTCATCGGCACATGCCGAGGTCGGAACTAGCAGCATGGCAACTGCAAAAACGTCGAGCCCTATTAAAGGGAAAAACACAGGACCGGCATGTGTCGAAGAACCAGACCCATTGAAGAGAAGGCGCTATATCAGATATAAGCCAAATCTGGTAGTTAAAAAGCGTACCTCAGACGTAGAGGCAGCCCAGAAAATAGGAGGGCGCGGGCGTTCAGCCAAGTCTTCGGCTCAGGCCAAAATACAGAGGCAGCTGGATAGCTCCTCCAACGACGATGACGACAACAACGAAAACAACGACAAGAACGTAGAAGGCGACGATGAAGCTGAGGCGGATGACATGCACGTCAAAGAGGCTGACGGAGCGATCGCCGCCGTCAATCTAAACGATCAGGACGCCAGTCTAACAGGCAAAGAAAACGCCGCTGACGCAGATGCTGATGACATCTCCTACATGTCAGTGGAAGGAGAAGGACGTTACGTCAGTGGCGAGATAGTCGAGCTGTCTGACCAAGAAGAGGACCAGCAGATTGAGGCTTTGACGGAGCAGATCTCTTCTCTCATAGAGCTAGTTGCAGCGCTCAAAAAGAAGCAGGAGGCAAGACGGGAGAAGGAGCGCATAGTTGCTCTTGAGCAGCGCACCCGCCAACAAGCGCTCCAAGAGCAAGCTACGCAACAACAGCAGCCTCCTCAAGAACAACAACCACTCCCAGACCAGCAGCAGCCACAGAAGCAGCAATAAAGGAAGCAGCCACAACAACAGCTTCACAAACAGCAACCGCCTCGGCAACCACAGCATCAGCCTCAGCAGCCACAGGCAAAACAACAACAACAACCACAACCACAACAACAACGACAACAGACACAGAAGCAGCAACAGCAGCAGAAACAACCGCAACAGCAACAACCGCAGCAGTCACAACAGCAGCAGACTCAACAGCAGCCGACGCAACAACAGCAGAGACAACAGCAGCAGTCACAACAACAGCAACAACAGCAACAGCCACAAGCAAAGAAAGGTAAGGTGCAACCCTATTAATACTTAAAATGGAAATTAAAGATACCATAGAAATATGTAGGTCGGTCGTAGGCAACAATTTTATAATTAAGCGGCTAAACGCAGACAGGCATTCTATTCAGTGCTCTTCTTTAGAGCACTACAGAAAAGTTAAAGACCTTCTGTCTCAAACTAAAACTGAGTATTATAGTTTCATCCCAAAGGAAGACAAGCTTCAAACAGTCCTCCTGAAGGGTATCGAATCCTCTACGGATCCGCAGGTGCTCTTAGCTGAGCTCCGTCAAGTGGCGAGCGACGATCTCGATTTTATCGGGGTCAGACAGTTTACCACAGTCAAAGCCAGACGGGAGAAACGGAAGTTACCATTCTTCCTAGTTCAACTCTCGCCCCAAAGCAAATTGAGTGGTCTAAGGAATATAACAGTCCTGGATTACCAAGTTGTACGATGGGAAAAATTAAACAAGCAGAAAGACATGCTTCAATGCATGAACTGCCAAGGGTTTGGACACGTTGCAGTTAACTGTGGTATGGACCCAGTCTGCGTTAAATGTGGAGATACCCACAAAACAGGGGAGTGTTAACTCGGCCAAGATAGGGTCACAGATATGACCCAGTTAAAATGTGCGCTCTGCCGAGGCTCCGGGCACCCCGCAAACTATCGGGAATGTCCGAAGTTTCAGGAGATAAAGCAAAACAAAGCCCAAAAGAAAACAGTTGAGGTGAGACGCCCTGAAGTACGCCAGACAACAACTTCCGTCAATCCCGCAATTTCCTACGCCCAAATGGCGTCTGGAAAGGGAAAAACGGTACAGCCTCAACCACAGGTAGCCAAACAGGTCCAAGTGCCTACGGCTCCTGTGCCAGAGGCAGATCTGATGCAGGTGTTGCTGACCATTCATGGTCAGTTAACCGACGTGCAAAAACAGATCAGGGAGCAGGCGGCTAGGGTGGATTACCTCTACTCTATTCTGCCGGCAACGCGAAATGGTTAAAGGCGCGCTACCTGAGCGACCCTTTAAGATCCTAGCTGTGAATGTTAATTCGCTGATTAGGACCGTACGTAGAGCAAACCTTGTAACGAAGCGTTACAATTTCCTGCAACCTAGTGCCTACCAGCCGCCCACCGAAAACCCTCTTTCTTTTGGGATACCTACCTACCAACAACATGACACTAGGATACCTACCAATAAAGGAAATGGAAGCCACCCTTTAAATGAATATACATATTCAATGTTTATTTTATGCTGTCCATATCATCCAACAACGATGTATACCTAACAACGATGTGTACCTACCAACAACAATATACACCAAACGAATATTATATACCATATCACCCAACCACGATGTATACCTAACAACGATGTATACCTACCAACAACAATATGCACCAAACGAAAATAAAAGCAGCAACCAAGCAGTCAGCTATACCACCCACGACCCATCGAGTCAGCAGTAGGCACACAGCGACCATGCATCTGCTAGCACACATCAGTGACCAACATGAGTGGCTACGTCATCCCATATATTTATTTATATTAAGTATATTTTTTATTGGTAGTTTTTGTTTTTATTCTTTCACTTCGCACCGTCTTACTTCAGAAAAGTTGACGAATAGAAGTGAAAAATGCACTAGAATAGAGAAGAAAGTGTGGTACACAGAGGTTAATGTGTGGCTTGAGATAGAAACACATAAAAACCCCGTACACACTTTAACCTAAGTAAGCTTACTAGGAGCCGAAGTGGTTATAGGGAACGCAGAGAGGCACAAAGTACGATACTTAGTACTCGTACATAGTACTCACTACGTTCGCTTTTTGGTTTTAAAGTTAGGAATACTGAGATTCACTCCTTCAGAGTGCACCTCAGTACCCCGGTAAAGGTTGTCCGTTTGAAACCGCAGTACTTACCTCGGCTTAGCATTGCCGTAAGTACTGAATAGTAGTAGCCGCGATTTGTTGAACCCAGATTCACTCCTTTAGAGTGTATCTCGGTTCGGGTTTGCTTTGTAACCCACCGTACTTAATTTTGGGAGTAGCATTGCCGCAAGTACGTCCGTAACTTCATTATTTAAGGCTAGGCATTTATTGTAGACGATCTTCCCACGACACTTTTTGTCGCGAGGCATTTATTTTAACCGATCTTCCCACGACACTTATTGTCGCGAGGCATTTATTTTAGACGATCTTCCCACGACACTTATTGTCGCGAGGCATTTGTTTTAGACGATCTTCCCACGACACTTATTGTCGCGAGGCATTTATTTTAGCCGATCTTCCCACGACACTTATTGTCGCGAGGCATTTATTTTAGCCGATCTTCCCACGACACTTATTGTCGCGAGGCATTTATTTTAGCCGATCTTCCCACGACACTTATTTTCGCGAGGCATTTATTTTAGCCGATCTTCCCACGACACTTATTGTCGCGAGGCATTTATTTTAGACGATCTTCCCACGACACTTTTTGTCGCGAGGCATTTATTTTAGCCGATCTTCCCACGGCACTTATTGTCGCGAGGCATTTATTTTAGCCGATCTTCCCACGACACTTATTGTCGCGAGGCATTTATTGTAGTCGATCTTCCCACGACACTTTTTGTCGCGAGGCATTTATTGTAGCCGATTTTCCCACGACACTGTTAGTCGCGAGGCATTTATTGTAGATGATTTTCCCACGACATTTTTAGTCGCGAGGCATTATAATAGAGTAAATATTAACTTGTAAAGATTAAGATCCGTATATGAAATAAATTGTTAGAAAATCTTCGTTATAAATAAAAAAAACTGGTAACTGGTCAGAGTTCAAATATTCAAAACCCGAGTTTTATTTGCTTTCTTTGGGTAAGACCCTGGACACCCACGAGTCTACCTCAGATTCGATAAAAAAGCATCACATTTTGGCGCCCGAGCAGGGACCTTTAGAGGATTCATCCGAACTCTCACCGCCGACCGACCAGGAATCTCCTGAAGGTACCACCGACCGCCCTCTTCCGATTACCAATTACCAGTCCGCCGCTACCGAAACAATAAAAATGGTGGAACCCGAAGAACAACCGATTGAAGATCATAACGCTCTTAAAAATCTGAACTTCATATACCTGATGAAGAAGTCTGAGTTGCAGGAAGCTCTTGAATCCAGAAATTTGGATACTGACGGGAATATGAAGGAACTCCGTCAACGGTTGAGTCAGTATCTCAAAAAGATTAGAGCTACAGGAGTGACAACCGGTCCTACACTAAATTTGTGTGAGAAATGGGAGAGTGTAGTCGAACAACGACTTAATGACGACGAGCCCATAGAACCACCAGTAAATAATACTGAAAAACCTGCAGTCACCACGGCTCAACCCGCACCTGCTTCATCAGAGGAATCCAGTTCACCATTATATATGCAAACCACATTTATGGTTCCGCCGAAAGGACATTACAAGCCTCTTCCGCCGCCAGTCCAGCAGCAAACAGGCAGCGCTGAAGATAACCACCACCCGCATACTCTCGAGGATTCCCGAATCAGCCACCCGGTTCACTTTCCATACACGGTACCTCCCCTCAGCTCAAACCAACGGTATGAGCAGATACCGCCTACACACCGGCTCACGTTGAGTTATGAGGCGGAGGTAATGAACACCGTACGAAAGTGGGGGTTAAAATTTGATTCGTCTGGAAACCCACGGGAATTCCTCGAGAGGCTGTCTGAGCTAACACGATGTTATAATATCCCGCCTGACGACATGCTTCGAACACTACCCGAACTATTCCGTGGGAGTGCGTTGGAATGGCTTCGCATCAAAGGAGATAGTTTCGTCAAGTGGAATGATTTTCGTGAGGCATTCATTCGTCACTTCCTGCCCGCCCGATACCTCCATAAATTGGAGGAAGAGATACTGCGCAAACGGCAAGGCCCACGTGAACGCGCAAAAGAGTATATCATGGCTGCTCAATACCTGATAAGGCAGCATCCACACATGACAATAACCGAAAATATTGATAGAATATTCGACAATATGCGCCCCGAATATCGGTACTATATCCGTCGCCGAGATTTTACCACACTAGATGAACTATCTACTATGGCTGAAGAGTTCGAATCTATCAGGAATGATGAAAGGAACGCACGTCCGTCAGGTCTAGCCGCTCTTCCCACCCCACAAGTTCCACGAGGGCCGCCGGCAGTCGTACCTTATGATAGGGATACGCATTGCTGGAACTGCAAACAAAGAGGCCACCGCAAAGAAACATGCCCTCGTCCGTTTCGACTGTTTTGTTCATTTTGTGGAGAGGACGGTATACTGACGAAAGATTGCCATTGCCACCGACATCCAGTAGCCGTTGTTAACAATATACCTGGAGTTGATCCCCGATATTTTGTACCGATAAAGATCAATGAAGAAGAATATCAGGCACTTCTCGACACTGGGTCATCAAAAACGTTTATTGGCCCAGCGTTAAGAGAAAAGTTGATTGCCCTTGGCTTGCCGATACGGAAATGCAACCGGCCGGTCCACCTAGCGAATGGCGAACCCGTCATGACCTCCGAGCACTTCACGGTAACCTTCTCTTTAGGTGGCAACGAGTTGACTGGCGAGCTTACCTATTTACCTGCGCTAGAGGAATATGCGATTCTCGGAATGGATTTAATGAATCAGGCCAACATTCAAATATATTTGGGAGGCAAACCTATAACAGGTAGCAAAAAGTACCAGAGAAACGAGAACCTTTCTGTCTGTAGAGCCGTGTCCCATTTACCAGAGTATCAAAAACAGAGACTAGATGATTTCCTAGCTATCGAATTACCTAAATTCGACAACATAGTAGGAATTTCAACCGTACCGCCGCACCGAATTCGTTTGAAAAAGGAGGAACCTTTCAAACAACGCTATTATCCGCGCAATCCAGCCATGCAAAAGATAATAGACGACGAAGTCGATGACCTGTTGAAAACTGGTAAAATAAGCCCATCGAAAAGCCCGTATAGTTCACCGATCGTACTAGTGCGTAAAAAGGAAGGATCATGGAGGGTCTGCATCGATTTTCGCCAGCTGAACGAAGTGTCATTCAAAGACGCATATCCGTTGCCATATATAGTGGCTATTTTGGACAAACTACGTGGAGCAAGGTTTATGTCTACGATCGACCTCAAGCAAGGCTATTGGCAGATCGCGTTAGAACCAAAATGCCGCCCGTATACCGCTTTCACCGTTCCAGGCCGTGGATTATTTGAATGGAATGTTATGCCTTGCGGCCTACATTCTGCTGGGGCCACGTTTCAGCGTGCGATGGATGCGATTTTTGGCTCAGACATGTTAAGCCATGTTTTCGTCTACCTGGATGACATAATTATTATCAGTGGCTCTTTCGAGGAACATATTAGCCAATTAGCCGACGTTTTTGGGAAACTCCGTGCCGCCAATCTCAAAATAAACGTGGAAAATGCAATTTTTGCCGTAGTAGCCTAAGATTCCTGGGCCATGTGGTCAGCCAAGAAGGCATTCACACCGACCCTGACAAAATTTCCGCCGTGCAAGAATTAAAAGCACCAACTAGTGTTCGTGAGCTACGTAGCATATTAGGAATCTGCTCATGGTACCGCCGCTTCATCAAAGATTTCTCGTCAGTGGCGACTCCGTTAACCAGTCTGCTAAAAAAGAACGCTAAATGGGATTGGGGATCTCTCCAACAAGCAGCGTTTGATTTGCTCAAATCAAAACTAACTGAAGCACCCGTATTAGCTTGCCCAAATTTTGACTTACCGTTTACCTTGCAAACCGACGCTAGTAATTGTGGGTTAGGAGTTGTGCTAACCCAATCATCAGAGGAACACGAAAAAGTTATTGCCTATGCCAGCCGTACGTTAACAGAACAGGAACAAAAGTATGCTGTGACAGAGAAGGAGTGTCTGGCCATTTTGTGGGGAATAAGAAAGATGAGACCATATCTTGAAGGCTACCATTTCAACGTTGTCACGGACCACCATTCTCTGAAGTGGTTGCATTCCTTAGAAAACCCTTCTGGAAGGTTGGCGCGCTGGGCCTTAGAGCTTCAGCAGTATGACTTCGATACTCATTATCGCCGAGGATCTATGAACGTAGTAGCCGACGCGCTATCCCGCGATCCTCTGCCTATCAACGAGACGGATAAGCTCGCCGCCGCTAGAGACGTAAGGCCAGATTGGGTACAACGTATAAAAGAGCAAGTCGAAAAATATCCAGAGAAATTCCCCGAGTACAAAATAAGAGAGAATCAACTGTTCCGTCGTTTCGTTGTGGCGCATCCAATGTCTAGCCCCCGAGATGTGGATTGGAAATTATGCGTGCCAGAGTCCGACCGCCGTCAAATTTTGTTTGAAAACCACGATGCCGTAACCGCAGGACACTTGGGTATCGCCAAAACTATCGCTCGAATGGCCAAGCGATACTACTAGCCAGGGATGTTTCGTGATGTCAGTAGGTATGTCCGTAAATGTGGGATTTGTAACAAATACAAAGATTCACAACAAAAGCCCAGCGGATACATGCATACTACTCAGGTGGATGAACCATGGGAAATCGTTTGCGGTGATTTTGTAGGCCCATTACCGCGTTCTATGAAAGGGAATACCGTCCTGCTGGTCATGGTAGACAAATTTACTAAATGGGTGGAAGCAGTCCCGATGCGTGCCACCACAACTCCCAGTTTAATTAAAGCTGTAAGAGAAAGAATTACCAACCGCTTTGGAGTCCCTAGGGTGTTCCTCTCAGACAACGGAACTCAATTTACGAGCAACCAGTTCACAACCTTTCTACAGAGCCTGGGTATTCAACATCGCCTTACCGCCCCGTATACACCGCAGGAAAACCCAACCGAGAGGGTAAACCGAGTCATCAAAACAATGATTGCTCAGTATGTGCAGGAAAACCAGCGATCGTGGGACGAACACCTGCCGGAGTTGTCATTTGCTATGAACACGAGCCGTCACGAGTCTACTGGGTATTCCCCTGCAGTACTAAATTTTGGAAGAGAGTTACGAGGACCTAGAGAGTACATAACACCCTTCCCCGACGACAGCCCTGCTGAAGACGTAATCACCAGACAGGAAAGATTGCAAGCGTTATATGAGTTAGTACGTACCAACATCGCAAGAGCCAGTCAGACGCAAGCGAAATCATATAATTTACGCCGCCGTCCCTGGCGACCTAGTATTGGTGAGATGGTCTACAAGAAAATACGGCATCTTTCCTCAGCAGGGAATTATTTTGCGGCGAAATTAGCTCCCCGTTACGATGGTCCTTTCCAGGTAACAAAGTTTATTTCCCCCGTCATCGTAGAATTAAGGGAAGGAGATAGGGGAAACAAACAAAAGAGAAGAGCGCCCATTCGTTCTCACATAAGGGATTTAAAAGGATTTTATTCCGATGAAAAAAATATAAATAGTGAGGATCAAACCGCTGCGATCGTCAGTAGAAAGACAACCGTGGAGGCGAGCAGACGTGCGCTACAAACTAAGAAGGTAACATCACCATTACTAAGCGTATTAGTAGTAAAAATTCCGATATACAAGCAGCCCTTATCTAAATCCCTCAGCCAGAAAACTACCACCGCCGCCGCCGTTAATATTTCCACTGCAAACATGGAGGAAGGAAATGGAAGAGGTAAATCCCAGCCGAATGCAGAAGTAAGGCGTAGCCCACGCCTTAGCAAAAGACGAACTAGCCGCCGGTCACCCAGGCGGTCACCTCCACCCCGTTTTCACCTCCTGTCGACTCCTGAACGCCACAACACCCTGGCAAAAGATGGACCAAAGCCCGAGCGTCCGTCCTCTACCGTAGTTGCAGATGGCCATGCAGATTATGTCTCGCCACATAAAAATAACGTCGAGAGTAGACATCCAACCACAGCCTGTGGTTCAGGTGCCTCTCCCAACCGTGCTTCACCACGCAAGTCACCACGCCAAATAGCAACAGCCAAGTGTAAGCCAAGGTTTCACCTCCCAGGAAAAGCAACCGTTGGCAAGTTAACTCCTAGAAATCCAGTGCCGTCATCTTCGTGCACCGCACCCTTTCTGCCACCCGATCCTTGCGTGCGCCAACGCACCGTTCCGCGTAAGATGCAAGCCACGTCACTTGGGGATGATCAAGTGTGCTTCCAGCTGGTCACCCAGCCTCGTGTCAGCAGGGTTAAGGAAATACACTTGCTGGCAAACGCCAAACCCATTCCGCCCAAGGTATCGGCATTGGCAGACATGAAAAGAGTACGGGAGCAGCGAGAGGCAGCCGACGAGAGTTGGGCAATTGAGAACCCTCCGATCACCAGAAAAGCTAGAATTAGTTCTAGTCCCACAACCAGTCAAGCTGCGCCCTTCACTCATCCGACAGATGGCATCACCACTTCTGTTACACCCCAACACTACCAAATTCCGGTAGTTCAAGGGATGCAACAATCCGAAGCCCAAGGATGGAGTCCAGAAGTCCTACCTCCAGCAGTTAAACCGGCCGTCCCAGCAGCAGCAGCGGGAAGCAACTCGGAACAACCGTTCGATCCGTTCGCAGGCATTACTCTCAAAGCCACACCCAGCCACCAGCGCCAGTTCGTTGTACACCGCCCGTGGGGGCCTGTATTAGTGCGAATGAATCGCAATGGCAAATTAGCACAGCTCAAATTTGGGCCCTACCAAAAGACGCTGTATTTACCTGATTAAGAAATCACCCCACCGAAGAAGAAGATGCTGTCATAATGAATTATTGTTTTGTTATCTTTATTATTATTTGAATTATTTAATTTATTTTCGTTTATAAGTTGTTCATGAAGTTAAAAATTAACATTAATTATAAAAAAAAAAAAAAAAAAAAAAAAAAAAGTATATATGTATATAAAAAAAAAAAAAAGAAAAAAAAAAAAAATTAATCAATGAAGAATAAAAAAAAATATATATAAAAATTTAAAGAAAAAAAAAAAAAAAAAAAAAAAAAAAAAAAAGAACCCACCCAGCATAAGGAGCATAGACGAGAAGGTTCTCGTCTCCAAAAGAAAGGGGGGTGTGTAACGAAGCGTTACAATTTCCTGCAACTTAGTGCCTACCAGCCACCCACCGAAAACCCTCTTTCTTTTGGGATACCTACCTACCAACAACATGACACTAGGATACCTACCAATAAAGGAAATGGAAGCCACCCTTTAAATGAATATACATATTCAATGTTTATTTTATGCTGTCTGTTTTCGGCTGAATAGCCTTGAATTTATTTATTTTAATTTAATTGGAAATCAAAAAGAAAACACAATATTATAAAAAAAAGACCAACTTTATTTTTCCTTTTGTATATTACACTTTTTCTTGTATCTGTCACATCAAAATCGTCTCATTCAGAGATAAGACATTTGAAGTAATGTCTATGGACTTCTTTCGATTGAACGAGCTCTTTCGTGAACTGTCATTTGGATTAGGGTTATTTCATCTTGACCTTTTCAGCTGGCTGTAACTTGAGTCGATTTTTAAACGTTTCAGAGTGCCTTGAACATTCTCCCCGGACGAAAGAAGAATCTGCTGAATCGTTATCTTTATGTACCAATTGGAAACACATCTTGTTTTTTTTTTTTTTTTTTGTCTTCATCTCGGTTTACATGAAAAGAAACAAACTTTATTAACAATTGACAAATAAACATGAACAATTGAAACATTATTTATGGTATTGATCGTAATTGCGAGGTTTTTTTTTTTTTTTTTTTTATAAAATTTTGAGCAATCAAGTCTTCGTAATGTAATGTTCGAGTGTGGTTTCCAGGAAGCGAGTTCAATTGCGTTTACTTAAATGAAACTATTTGCGTTTTCGAAGAAAAAATGAGCAATTTAACGTGATGCATTTCAGTGACCATGATAGGTACGTGAATTTGAATGGTTTGCGTTTGCGTCTTTTTTTTTGTGAAGTGAGCAAATATAAATAATTTTCTTTTCAAAAGTATTTTGCGTATTTCGTAGAACTTAGTGAGAGCAAATATTTGTATGCCTTAGCAAAGATTTGTCACCATGATGCTTGTAGAGATGAATGTAAATAAGGTTGATGTCACTTGGTGTGTGTATGTTTGTTCGTGTATATAAGTGTGTGTGTGTGTGTGTGTGTGTTGTGTGTGTGTGTGTGTGTGTGTGTGTGTGTGTGTGTGTGTGTGTGTGTGTGTGTGTGTGTGTGTGTATGTATGATTTTTTTTTTTTAATTTGTATTAATTATATCGGTTGGAATAGTATTGATTGGAAGGGGGCATAACTTTGTTATAGGTCGTTTCAGTTCTCCGTGTTGCGTTTTCAATTTAACAACTCTAGTTATATTATCCTTTCCTGGAAAAGTCTCCAAAACCCGTCCCAAGTTCCATTTTGTGGGGGGAAGTCTCTCATCTTTAATGAGAACAAGATCTCCGATCTGGATTTGAGGTTGCGGCTTCAACCATTTTGGTCGTTGTTGTAGGCGCGCCAAGTACTCAGTTTGCCAATGCTGCCAAAAATGTTGTAAATTGAATTGAATATTTTTCCATCGATCTACATAACTTGTTTTTCCTATTGTATAATCTGGTTCCGGTACTACGTGCATCTCTGCTCCGATTAAAAAATGTGCTGGAGTTAGCGCTTGGAAATCATCTGGGTTTTCAGTTAAAGGACAGAGAGGTCTCGAATTTAAACACGCTTCGATTTGGGTCAGAAGCGTGGAGAGTTCCTCAAAAGTGAGCGTCCCATTCCCGACTATTCTTTTAAAGTGGTGCTTAACACTCTTTACTCCTGCTTCCCATAAGCCTCCAAAGTGGGGAGAAGCAGCAGGAATGAAGTTCCACGTTGTTCCTTGTGATGATAAAGTTTCAGCAACATTTTTCCAGTAATGGGTGGCGTTGTTCAAAAGACGACACAGTTCAGCCTCAGCTCCTTTGAAATTCGTACCGCAATCACTGTATATCTGGCTACAGATTCCTCGCCGCGAAGTGAAACGTCGAAACGCTGCTAGAAAAGCTTGAGTGGTTAAGTCGCTTACCGCTTCCAAGTGTATGGCCTTTGTTGCTAGGCAAATAAAAATAGCCAGGTAACCTTTGTAACACTTTGCTCCGCGTCCTTTCCATGCGCGGATATTGATTGGACCGGCATAATCAACACCCGTATTGGAGAATGGTCTTGAGATAGTCACTCTAGGCGTTGGTAGTTCTCCCATAAGCTGATGGGCTGTTTTCGCCCTGTGCCGATGACAGATAATGCATTTGCCAATGTGCTGTTTTACTGCTCTTTTGCATTGAAAAATCCAATATTTCTGTCGGAGATATCCCATCATCAATTGAAGGCCACCATGAAGTGTATTCTTATGTGCTTCATGAAGAACCAATTTTGTCAAATGATGATTTGTTTCCATGATGATAGGATGCTGTTGATCATAAGACAGTTTAGAGTTTTTCAGTCTTCCTCCAACGCGAATAATACCAAAAGAATCAACAAATGCACTAAGAGATACCATGCCTCTGGACTCAATACTATTAGGAAACATTTCCAATTGAGCTAACTTCACTAATCTTTTGCCAGCCTCATCAAGTTCCTGTGGAGATATGGTACCTGTTTTCCAATCAGGTATGTACAGTTGCGAGTTGTTTACAAAACGTAGAATCAAAGCGACAATGCGGATTAATTTGTTTATTTCTGAAGATCGATACATCAGTTCGTTGATTGGAGATATACTCTGTTCGATGTGATGAACTTGTATGATTGGAGATATAGTCTGATCAAAGTGATTAAGTTGTATGTTTGGCTGTGCAGGATATTGAAAATTCCATGATTCGCGTAAAAATTCAGGTCCATTCCACCATAACTTGTTATTTAACAAAGTAGATGGTAAAACTCCTCTGGAAACCAAGTCTGCAGGATTTTGTTGAGTAGGTACATGTTTCCATATTTTGATTGGAGTCAATCGCTGAATTTCTCCGACTCTGTTCCGCACAAAGGTATACCATCTGGTTGGCGAAGCTTGAATTCATGAAAGTGATTGCGGAATCAGTCCATGCAAATTTCTCGACCTTAGAGTTATTTAATACTTGAGCAACATGATCTAGAAGTTTGGCTAGCATAACAGCACCGCAGAGTTCCAAGCGAGGGAGACTTACTGGCCTTACTGGGGCAACTTTAGATTTTGCAATAATAAGATGCATTGTTGCTTGGCCTTCATCGTCCTTAGCCCGTAAATATATTGCTGCACCATATGCTTTCTCTGATGCATCACTGAAGCCATGTATTTCCACACGAGATATATCACCACCTGTGTGAACCCATCTTGGAAATTGAATCTTGTTGATGGATTGCAAGTCGTCGTAGAAAATTTTCCATTCCTCCAAAAGTTCTTCTTCAATTGGTTCATCCCACAATAGTTTTTTCATCCACAATTGCTGCATAAATATTTTCGCCTTAACGATACATGGAGCAATCCATCCCATTGGATCAAACAGACGGGCTATCGTTGATAGAATAAATCGTTTTGTCGGCCGTGGATTGGAAAGTGAAGTGTAGCAGAAAGAAAATTTATCAACGAAAGGAAGCCAATGAACACCGAGCATCTTAACTCTTTCCGAATCTGGTAATGGCATTGAAAATATTGATTCCCGATCTCCTGTCGGAATGTTCGATAATAACTCATCAGAATTTGAAGTCCATTTCCGTAAGTGCATTCCAGCTGTCTCTAATGTTGATTTAATCTGCATTATTTTTTCCTTAGCCTCTTCAATTGTATTTCCTCCGGATATCAAATCGTCCACATACATTTCCTTACGGATCATAACAGATGCTAATTGATTTTTTGAAGTATCTTCAGCCAACTTCTGCAACGTTCGAATCGCTAGGTACGGTGCAGCGGCTGTTCCGAAGGTAACCGTATTTAGTTTGTAAATTTTCAAAGGGTCTTTAGAAAATTTTCTCCATAGAATCAATTGATAATTTCTGTCCTGTTCCGATATCAAAATCTGACGATACATCTTTTCAATATCAGCTGTAAAAGTGTATCTATACAGCCTCCACCGCAGAATGATATCGCAAATATTTTGTTGAAGTGCTGGACCTACCATCATAACGTCGTTTAACGAAACTCCACTTGATGTTTTGAAAGATGCGTCAAATACAACCCTCAATCTTGTGGTTGAACTGCTTCCTTTGATGACAGCATGATGCGGCATGAAATAGTGCTTATTTTGGGGCAAAAGATTCTTATCAACTTCACTCATATGTCCCAGTTTGATATAATCTTCCATGCAATCAGAATATTGATCTCGGAGAGTTGCATTTGCTTCAAGACGACGTTCTAAACTTTGGAATCGACGTAAAGCACCTTGAAATGAGTCGCCAAAAACCGGAGGTACGTTTCCTTTGAATGGTAATGCTACTTGAAAGCGTCCATCAGTTGTACGTTCAATGTTTTTTATGAAGTGGTTCTCACACTCAATGTCTTCCGATTTTTGAAACGGCTTGAAGGGCGTCTCTTCCAATTCCCAAAATTTTCGAAGTTGGGTCTCGACATCTATAGTTTGCATGAAACTTCTTACTGGTTGAATTGATTGACAGATAATTGGAGCTTTTCCGAATAAGATCCATCCTAATGTTGTCTTCTGCATGATTGGCATCGATTTGTCTGTTGGCCGAATTAAATCTGGCAATAAAAGTTCAGCTAAGACATCACTGCCAAGTAACAAATCAATTTTAGATCTTTTAAAGAATTCAGGATCGGCTAAGATAAAACCGTTGAGATGAGTCCAATTATCAACGTGAAGGGTTCGGGCCGGCAAATGCCCAGATAGTGACTTTAAAATAAAAACCTCCGTTGTTGTCACAAAAGAGGAGTGATGCGAAGCAAAAACAATATCTGCGACTCTTAGACGTGTGCCACTTCTGACCAAACCCAACCCGGACACCTCCGTATGAGTTGGTTTAGAATTCAGTTTAAGTAATTGAGCGGCAAAGTCTGTAATGAACGAGGCTTCAGAACCAGAATCTAACAATGCTCGCAGCGTCAACCATTCCCCTAACGATGACTTGACTCTCACAATGGCAGTTGCCAATAAGACTTGTGAATCTTTTGTCGGAGAACAATAATGAGAGTGGTTAGAAGATACATTGTTAGAAACAGATGGTGATCTGTTGACAGCCTGGAAAGATAAAGCCTCAGCGTTTAAAGTTTTTTGCGAAGATTGGTTGTTGTTCTGATGCTCCGTTTGATGGCTTTGATGACTGAAATTGCTAAGGTGTTGGTGCATTGGTTGGAAAGAGTTACGATTATGCTGCAAGCTTGAAGGTTGTTGTCTTGGCTGAAAAGGAATATTATTTGCATGTAATAAACTATGATGTGGCTGTTGGCAATAATAACACCTACGACCACTTGGACAGTTTTCTGTTGCATGGTTATATCCTAAACAATTTCGACATAAACCCAATTTATTGAAAACCTGACAACGCTCAGTAATACTCATTTTTAAAAATTTATTACATCTTCTAACGGCATGTTTATTTTTCTGACAAATTTTACAGGTAAAATTCCCCTTTTCAGCTTGAGCGACAAACGACTGCTTGTGTGGGGGATTCCGTGATGTATTGGATGTAACATGAGTGTTCTGCTGATCAACGGCTTCCAATGTTCTGAATCGTGTCTCCAAGAAAGATGTAAATTCAGTAAAAGTCGGCAACTTCTTAGGATCGCTCCTGTCATTCAGCTTCTCCTCCCACATTTGCTGAGTTTTACCAGGCAACTTTCGCACAAGTACAAAAATTAAAATGGGATCTAAGTGTTGTACTTCTATTTTTAGATTGGCAAGGCTGTGTATAACTTGAGTCGACGTAAATAGCAAATCCTTGATCGACTCGGCTCGCTCTTGTGTACACGATGGTAATTTGAATAAAGCGTTCAACTGTATGCTGACAAGAACGCGTGGGTGATCATACCGATCCTTCAAAATTGACCATGCCTTTGCGTAGTTGTGGCCTTGAATCTTCAAAGTTGAAAGTAGTTTCTCAGCATCACCTGTAAGACTCGTCTTAAGATAGTGCATCTTCTGGACATCAGAAATTGATGCTTTACTGCCCACAAGGGTTACGAAAGGATCGTGAAAGTTCGGCCATGATTCATAATTGCCGTCGAATGTAGGTATCTTGATTGTAGGTAAATGCATATCCTCACACCTTAATTCACTTTCTTTGCCAGATACACTATTGGATTGTTGACTGCTGCTGCCACTAAAATTGCCTAGAGAATCTAATAGTCTTGCTTGAAAATCGCAGTAATCGTCTCGTATGCTATCGTAAATAGTTTCTGCTTCTGGATGCTTTGAAGCAACACCATCATCTGCCTCCAAAAATTCTTCGTATATTTTTGACACACCTTTCCACAAATCTTCAAGCAATTTAAGTCGCGTTTGAACATAATTTTCATTTATTGCTTTGCCTTTTTTATTAAAATTTTCAACATCCTTTTTCAAATGCTTTTGTAAAGCGGTTAGTTGTTTCGTTGCCATTTTTAATGAAGTTATAGGTATAATAAATTTTTAATGTGTTTAAAAGTAAGAAGTTTACTTACTTACTTGATTATATGAATTCGCAAATTTTTGTTCCACTGGTGAGGTTGCCGTGTAGGTTTTCCCACGTTGACACACAATTTTAATCAACACACACTGTAGTAATCCTTGGCTGGATTTTATTATTTATGTTTTTACTCGAAGGACCAATGTTTTCGGCTGAATAGCCTTGAATTTATTTATTTTAATTTAATTGGAAATCAAAAAGAAAACACAATATTATAAAAAAAAGACCAACTTTATTTTTCCTTTTGTATATTACACCTTTTCTTGTATCTGTCACATCAAAATCGTCTCATTCAGAGATAAGACATTTGAAGTAATGTCTATGGACTTCTTTCGATTGAACGAGCTCTTTCGTGAACTGTCATTTGGATTAGGGTTATTTCATCTTGACCCTTTCAGCTGGCTGTAACTTGAGTCGATTTTTAAACGTTTCAGAGTGCCTTGAACACTGTCCATATCATCCAACAACGATGTATACCTAACAACGATGTGTACCTACCAACAACAATATACACCAAACGAATATTATATACCATATCACCCAACCACGATGTATACCTAACAACGATGTATACCTACCAACAACAATATGCACCAAACGAAAATAAAAGCAGCAACCAAGCAGTCAGCTATACCACCCACGACCCATCGAGTCAGCAGTAGGCACACAGCGACCATGCATCTGCTAGCACACATCAGTGACCAACATGAGTGGCTACGTCATCCCATATATTTATTTATATTAAGTATATTTTTTATTGGTAGTTTTTGTTTTTATTCTTTCACTTCGCACCGTCTTACTTCAGGAAAGTTGACGAATAGAAGTGAAAAATGCACTAGAATAGAGAAGAAAGTGTGGTACACAGAGGTTAATGTGTGGCTTGAGATAGAAACACATAAAAACCCCGTACACACTTTAACCTAAGTAAGCTTACTAGGAGCCGAAGTGGTTATAGGGAACGCAGAGAGGCACAAAGTACGATACTTAGTACTCGTACATAGTACTCACTACGTTCGCTTTTTGGTTTTAAAGTTAGGAATACTGAGATTCACTCCTTCAGAGTGCACCTCAGTACCCCGGTAAAGGTTGTCCGTTTGAAACCGCAGTACTTACCTCGGCTTAGCATTGTCGTAAGTACTGAATAGTAGTAGCCGCGATTTGTTGAACCCAGATCCACTCCTTTAGAGTGTATCTCGGTTCGGGTTTGCTTTGTAACCCACCGTACTTAATTTTGGGAGTAGCATTGCCGCAAGTACGTCCGTAACTTCATTATTTTAGGCTAGGCATTTATTGTAGACGATCTTCCCACGACACTTTTTGTCGCGAGGCATTTATTTTAACCGATCTTCCCACGACACTTATTGTCGCGAGGCATTTATTTAAGACGATCTTCCCACGACACTTATTGTCGCGAGGCATTTATTTTAGACGATCTTCCCACGACACTTATTGTCGCGAGGCATTTATTTTAGCCGATCTTCCCACGACACTTATTGTCGCGAGGCATTTATTTTAGCCGATCTTCCCACGACACTTACTGTCGCGAGGCATTTATTTTAGCCGATCTTCCCACGACACTTATTGTCGCGAGGCATTTATTTTAGCCGATCTTCCCACGACACTTATTGTCGCGAGGCATTTATTTTAGACGATCTTCCCACGACACTTTTTGTCGCGAGGCATTTATTTTAGCCGATCTTCCCACGGCACTTATTGTCGCGAGGCATTAATTTTAGACGATCTTCCCACGACATTTATTGTCGCGAGGCATTTATTTTAGCCGATCTTCCCACGACACTTATTGTCGCGAGGCATTTATTTTAGACGATCTTCCCACGACGCCTATTGTCGCGAGGCATTTATTGAAGACGATCTTCCCACGACACTTATTGTCGCGAGGCAATTATTTTAGCCGATCTTCCCACGACACTTATTGTCGCGAGGCATTTATTGTAGTCGATCTTCCCACGACACTTTTTGTCGCGAGGCATTTATTGTAGCCGATTTTCCCACGACACTGTTAGTCGCGAGGCATTTATTGTAGATGATTTTCCCACGACATTTTTAGTCGCGAGGCATTATAATAGAGTAAATATTAACTTGTAAAGATTAAGATCCGTATATGAAATAAATTGTTAGAAAATCTTCGTTATAAATAAAAAAACTGGTAATTGGTCAGAGTTCAAATCTTCAAAACCCGAGTTTTATTTGCTTTCTTTGGGTAAAACCCTGGACACCCACGAGTCTACCTCAGCCTCGATAAAAAAGCATCACAACCTCTTTCCTCGGCAAATCTTCGGTCGATAAGTCTTCTTCCAAGCATCAGTAAGGTATTCGAAAAGATTCTCAATAGAGCTCTGTTCAAGTGGGCTGAGGACAAGAATATTATTCCAGACAATCAGTTTGGCTTTAAGGCGGGACATGACACTATTCATGCCGCGTCTAAGTTAGTTTCTGATGTTCAATGGAACAAAGCGTAAATCAATGCACGGGTGCCGTTCTTGTTGATTTGGAGAAGGCTTTCGACACCGTATGGTTAGAGGGTCTTTATCTGAAATTAACTAGATTTGGCATAAGTAAACCACTGTTGTATATGCTTCATGACATGCTCAATGGTAGAAAGTTTGTTGTCAAAAGTGGCAATGTAACTTCGACCACAACTTTTGATATTAAAAACGGTCTACAGCAAGGAGCTGTGAACTCACCGATTCTTTTTAGTATTTACACCAGCGATCTGATAGGTAGTCTCACTCATGCAATTGCGTATGCCGATGACCTTGTAGCGTACAGGACCGGTCCAAAAGTTGAAGTCATCAGAATTCTCTTGCAGCGTGACTTCGACAAGATTCAGCGATATTGTGATGACTGGAAGTTAAAAATTAACTTTCAGAAATCAGAAACTATCCTGTTTAGAACCCCTTTGTCTAAGGCTTCTAGGGATACAAGAAAGAACTGGAGAAATCTAGTGATCGTTGGACCAAGTGGACATCAACTGGCGAGTAAAGATGTAGTAAAGTACCTTGGTATCTGGCTAGATCAGTATCTATATTTCAATCGACATATAGATGCTGCTCTGGCCAGAGCTAGGGGAGCGTTTGCTCTGACAAGACGGTTGTTCTATAGCAGCCGCCTTGAAAACAGGGTAAAGGTGATTTGTTACATGGCCCTCATCCGGCCGATGATTGCCTACGGATGCCCTGTGTGGTTTAACGTTTCCCCATCTCAAATGGAAAAGATTCGGGTGTTTGAGAGACAGTGTCTTAGGACCTGTCTTGGATTACACAGAACACCAGAGTCGGAGTACAAACATTACTATGCCAACGAGGTCTTATACAACGGGGCCAATATAAACAGGATAGATAACTTTTTAATTAAGCTGATTCGGGGTCACGTTGCAAGAGCGATGACCTCAGCCAATGGACTTATTTTCGGGGCTTACTACCCCAATGATGAATAAAGTGAGAGCGTTCGTCTTAACGGTTTCATCCCGCCCGAGACATTCCTCTATTTAGACAGTCGGGGGCTGATACAGGATAGATTGGCGGTTCCGTTAATCTACCACGTCGGCCGTAGAACTGTGGATCGGCGAATCCTGTATGGTCGAGACGTCGGCTCTGGGAACGGAGCAGAGCGTCTGCGGTTCAGTAGAGCTGTGGCCCTTCGGGACAAAAAGGACTTGGATAAGCAAGTTAAAAAATACTGGTGGTTGGGTGACCACCTTGATATTGATGGTTAGTCGAAGTTGTTGCCTTGGCCGACCTACGTATTTCTAAGGTATAACTAGGTAGATTAAGTAGGACAGTGACGGTGGCACCAAAAAAAAAAAAGTTAAAAAATCCAAAAAATCGTTTGTGTGTATGTGCATTTGGCGCTGTTACACATGCATATATGTGAATATATGCATATTAATAAGCGTGTGCGCATATGCATAGGCTGCTGCGAAAAAAAAAAAAAAAATGCTGCTGGTGGCTGTTCTAGTTTTAAGTTATTTTAAGTATTTTAAGTAGTTTTAAGTTACTTACGTATATTTACGTATATTTTAGTTTTATTTAGGTTAATTTAGTTTTATTTAGGTAAAAGGTAGTAGTGTTATATATAAAATAAATGACATAGAAAAACGAGTTTTTTAAGAATTTTCTCGTTTAGTTTTAAGAAATATTGAATTTTAATTAAGTTAGTTTTTACGCTGAAAGGCATTTTCTAAATATAGTTATAGTATAATTTAGAGCGCCCGTATGGGGCCAGTAAGTTAGTTAAGTCAATATGTAAGCTAGTTGTTTAAGATTTTTTGTCTAGCATTAAGATAGATATAAGAAAATGAAAAAATAAAAAATGAGTTAAAATGAAAATGAGGTTTAATATTATACATTGTTTTAAAATCATTATTGGTTTTTATATCTTTTTCTATACCCCTCTTTAATATTTGTATTTGTGATTTATCATCACCTGTACGAAAGTAGTTATTTTGGTCTGTTTGACAAGAAATTTCAATGGTTTGTTTCATTAGAGGCTTTGCGTTTGAGTCGAACGCGACTCCCCTGAAGACTTCGCGTTCCGCGACCGGTTTTACGGGTTACACTTTTTGCAGTGTGGAGTTTTGATTCCGGCAAAACATATTAATTACATCTAAATCGCAATCAAAATATGTATGCCCCTGTTTCTTACAGTTCCAACAAATTAGATTGGACGTGTCTGAATATTTCCGAGAAGGAAGTTTCGGACGATTATTTGGAAATTGAAACGCTGCCAATTGTTCTTCTGAGGGCTGGTCTTCTTCATCTTCATAGCTCAACTCGTTGGCCATATTATTATTATTATTATTATTATTATCATTAATTCTACTCCGTAGATAAATCTACGGAGTAGAGACACATATAAGCACTAGCAGCTTAGGCTATCGGCTTGAACAACACAAGAGAAATAGGCTGATACATGACAGAGACATACACAACAGAAGAAAGACAGAACAGAGAACAGATGCCAACACCACATGGATAGCACATGAACGGTCCCCCATCCAAGTACTAACCACGCGCAATGATGCTTGATTTCGCTGATCAGGCTGGTTCCTCAGGTTGGCAACAGGTTAATTCCCTGTTCCGTAAAACTTCGAATTACGAACCCGACAACAAGCCTCAGAAACAGACTGATCTCACGACGACAACCAACGCAACGAAAACGGCAAAACGATTTACGAATTTTCTTATGGAACGTACGATCGCTCTATAGAGCTCGAGCTGCTCAGCAGCTAGCCGATGCCCTGTCAAAATATAGAGCTGACATAACAGCACTACAAGAAATCAGATGGACAGGGAATGGTGTTTTACAGAAGAAAGAATATGACGTATACTACAGCTGTCATACAAAACACCATGTGCTCGGGGTAGGCTTCCTAGTCAGCGAAAAAATGAAGTCTACCATCATCGGCTTTAACGCTATAAGCGAAAGGCTATGCACCCTTCACGTGCGAGGCAAATTTACGAACATCAGCCTCATTAACGTTCACGGACCTACGGAGGAGTCCTCAGACGAAGAAAAAGAGACTTACTACGAACAACCTTCGCCAAGGGTAGTCACCTTGTTGTGGTGCGAAGGCTTAAGTTTAAAAGATTCATCTGATCTGTGAATCTGGGGAAACCTGGATCTACAGTGATTTTGATGAGTAACGAACCAAGAACTACCCACCCCTTAATCCAGGGTGTTACGTCACAGTGCCTATTAGATGGTTTGCAGCCAAGGGGTATACCGGCTGTATTCTAACGGTACCTCTTCGAAACCGGGTCAAATCGAAGAGTAACCTGACCTTATCTGTGTACAGGGGGTGATACGCAGACTGACTTTTCCTTCCCCCATACTCGTGGGAACAAAAATGAACAAACAAAAAAACAAAACAAAAACAAAAGGGGACGACGTGCGGGCACGAAGTTCTTAACGGAAGCCGATTCAATCAACGACGACAACATGACAGAAGAAGAGGAGAGCTTCCTTCTCGAATCTTCTTCAGCCCTTAAGGCTACTTCCGACGGCAGCATTGGAGCGAGTGTCATGGATCTGGGAAATTTATTCCTTGGTGACAATGACACTGTCTCCCATGCTGGCTCGTCCATTTCAACATCGTCAGTAGCCTCTAACCGAAGCAGAACTAAGAGCTACAAGAAGACGATTAGGGCTTTGGAAGGGAAAAAGTGGGAGAGCCTTAGTGATAGGGAACAGCTCAGGCTTCAAATTGCTCGTGTCTACCTACGGAGTCGTGATCCTTCGGGCAACACTTATCCAATGGTAGTCACAAGCAAGAGCGGAAATGTGAAGTCGCCCGAGTCTGTGACAGGCTTAAGCCCGTCGGGACTAAAGACGAACACACACGATGCTCACATGAACCCGAACTTAAAGAATGTAATGGGTCCACCCAAATCTGTGACAGGTCTAACCCGTCGGAACTGAAAGTGGTACCAGAGCATTCGAAACCAGAAACAACATCTGAGAGAAAGATGGGAGCACCTAGTTCTGTGACAGGCCCAAGCCCGTCGGGATCACACAGGTTCCCGTCTGCCTCTGCAATTGAAGGGAACAAGTTAGGCAGTATGGAGAAGTTGGTGGACTCATCAAAGTCTGTGACAGGCATAAGCCCGTCGGGACCGGTAGTGGGTTCATCGGCTTATCTGGTTAGTGTAGGCGGTGATGGGGAACTGTTGAACAAATCTGGGACTATGACAGGCACAAGCCCGTCGGGACCTACGACGAGTTCTGCAGGAAACTTGATCCCAAAAGTAGACTCACGGGAAGACGGGGACGAAACTATAGGCAGTGTCTGTACAGTACTCTCCTTGCAGAGGGAAACCAAAGCAGGAGGTACTGCTCAGGCTGACATTCAAACAGCATCGCTGAAGTACGGCCCGAATAGAGTACGTAACGCCAAAAGAACACTCCAACGCCTCAAGGGTATAGAACCCAGCTCCTTAACGGAAAGACAACAATTATCGTTATTACCTGCAGTAGGGAACCCGCCAGGAAGCTTGGAGGGAAAGGGAATGGCAAAGCTCAACCCTCTCCTTTGGCATCAACAAATGCCGCCGGTGTAGTAAACACGGGACCGAAGCCAGTTGCGGTTTGTGTAAAAAGAGGTAGGCATGACGACACATTCTCTCCTCCACCCAAACAAAACAAAAAACCAAGAACCGTATCCAAAGTGGCCAGAGACAGTAACCGGGTCGCAGTTGTTGACTTTGGTAATCCAGAACGGAGGCTGTCAGATGACCAATGGAGATTGATTGAAGTCAGAATCCTGGATGGGGTGAATGACTCGTACAAAGTGGCTGGGCATATCCCGCACTTTGGACAGCTTACATCTCTGAAAGGATTCAAAGTGATGGAATGTGAGGACGCGGAAACCCTCAAATGGTTGAAGAAGTTCATCGCCAACACGGAAGCACCATGGCCAAAAGCCAACCTCCGTCTTTGCGATAGGAAAGAGCTACTAGAATTCGCCAAACCGAAGGGTCGTCTATTCCTTCCCGGCCCTTATCTGCCGAAAGAAAGAGTGCAACTCAACATCCAAAACCTCAACCCGGAACTTTTAAGTAAGGACTGGCAGGTGGAGGAAATGGGGCCGCACAATGATAAAGGCATGGAGATTGTGGTGAGACTCAGTCACAAATCCATGCCACTACTGCGCAAATGTGGCTACAAAATACGCGTCGGTATTACCCGATGCAAGATAAGACCATTTGTGACGGTATACAAGAAGAAAAGTGGGGAAACGACTAGCCGGCATGAAGATACGCCAAATTAATCTTCATCACAGCAAAGCCGCTAGCGCCAACCTAGTACAAGCTATGACAAGCGGCAATATAGATCTAGCTCTGGTGCAAGAACCTTGGGTAGTTCGAGGTCAAATACGAGGGCTTAGATCGAAAGACCTGGTAACGTATGCCTTTCCACAGAACAATGAATGTACAGTTCGAACTTGCATTGTAGCTAAAAGTCAGGTTAACCTATTTCTTTTATCCACCCACAGCAATATTGACCAGACCGCTGTAAAATGCGAAAGACAGAATGGCTATCCAATCGTCTTCGCATCAATTTACATGCCACATGGGGTGGACGATCCCCCCAACGAAATGACGAAGGAGCTTGTCATAAAAGCTCGAGCTAATAGATGGGACCTTATCCTCGGATGTGATGCTAACTCCCATCATGTACAATGGGGTAGTACAAATACCAACCCACGAGGTGAGTCAATTCTTGAATTTATTATAGAACATAATTTAGTTATAGGAAACATAGGCAACGAACCAACATTCGTTACTAGAAATAGAAGGGAAGTGCTAGACATAACCCTTATTAACAACTCTAACTCTTTTTCGTTAAGTGGCTGGAAAGTATCTACGGAACCTTCCTTTTCTGACCACAGAAGTATTGAATTTGAAATTGGAGATAATATAAAACAAAAAGAACCATATAGAAATCCCAGGAAAACTAACTGGGATCGTTTTGTCACAAAAGTAGAGGAAAAACAAAACATATTACAAGGCCTGAATTATGAGTCACCTAAAGATATTTACAATACGGTTGAGACACTGAACCTGATTCTCAAAAGCGCATACGAAACATCGTGCCCCGTAATAGCTCCGAGTACAAAAACATCACCCCATTGGTGGAATAAAGAGCTGCAACATCTAAGAAAAGAAGCAAGAAAACTCTTCAATGCCGCAAGAAGAAGCAATGCAGAGTCCGATTGGGACCTCTACAAAGAAGGTCAAAGAAAGTTCAAAAATGCAACTCAAAGCGCAAAACGAACATCTTGGAGGACGTTCTGCAATGGCATTGAAGGTTACCCTGAATCAGCAAGATTGAGAAAAGTCCTCTCAAAGGAACCGGTAACCCCTGGCTATCTTATAGATAACAGTGGCAGATGGACCCAATCCTGCACCGAAACTATGGAACTCCTACTAAATACACACTTCCCTGGGTGTGTTAAGACGCAGCAGTGTGAAAGAAACTTAATAAACATGAACATTGACAACAGTATTACTCAAATAATACTAAGCCTATTAAACAAAAGAAACGTAAACACCTCCCTCGCTAACACAGAATTGAAAATGACTGCCTCAAGAGGTACACCCCAAGGCGGGGTTATTTCACCACAGCTGTGGATATTAGTTGTGAATGAGGTCTTAGTACTGCTTAATAATAATGGGATAAAAGTCATTGTCTACGCAGATGACCTAGTCATAATGGCCACGGGGAAATTCCTAGACACCATCAGTGATATCCTCCAGAGAGCTATCAACACACTAAACAAATGGGCCCAAAAATGCGGCTTAGGTGTTAATCCCCAAAAAACAGAACTAGTTCTATTCACGAACAAACGAATAATTCCACAATTCCATCTGCCATCAATTGAAGGCACACCCCTTAAGTTATCCGAAAGCGCGAAATACCTGGGAATCATACTTGATAGGAAATTGAACTGGAAAATGAATGTCCAAGAAAGAGTCAAAAAGGCATCCATCGCATTTTACTCATGCAGCAGAATTTTTGGGAAAAACTGGGGCCCAAAACCCAAGATGTACACTGCGATAGTGAGACCGATATTGACGTATGGATGCTTAGTTTGGTGGAAAGCCGCTAACAAAGCTACAAACCTTAAGGCATTGACTAACATCCAGAGACTTGCATGTATTGGATCAACCAGTGCCTTGCGCACGACACCCACGGCGGGCTTAGAAACCATACTTAACCTTCTGCCACTTGACCTTTATATGCAGGAAACTGCAGCAAAAAGCGCTCTCAGGATTAGCCAATCTAATCTATGGAGATCCAGTTTAACTGGACACTCTGAAATTTTGAACTTCCACACAGGAACAAATGTAGAGTCTGACTACATAGTTCCCTTTACAGATTTTGAAAGGTCATTCCAATGCTTGTTCCAAAGTAGAGAGAAGTGGATCAATAATGAAGTCTTCCAACCTACAACCAAATCCATCTTTACAGACGGCTCAAAAATGGATGTAGGTACTGGGGCTGGCTTCTTCTCAGAAGCTTTGAATATAGAAGGCTCAATCAGACTTCCCAATAACAGCAGTGTATTCCAAGCAGAGGTTCTAGCAGTAACGAAAGCTGCCAAAGTGGCATCAATGATGACACTACCCAGAGAGGATATTACCATTCTCATCGATAGCCAGGCAGCGATAAAAGCAATTTCTTCTGTTGAAATAAAGTCCAAGCTTGTGAAAAGCTGTCGCGAAGAGCTTAAAGTTCTTGCCACACAGCATAATATAACACTCTGCTGGGTCCCCAGTCACGCGGGCATCATGGGAAATGAAAAAGCTGATGAATTGGCAAGAAAAGGCTCAGCACTTAGCCTAGAACTCTCAGAAAGGAGCGTGAAACCACCGTTATGCGACCTCAAAAATAGTATAATGTGTGAAATCCTGGCAAAAGCAAACTCGAGATGGACAAACTTAAACACTTGTGAGGTAGCTAGGAAACTGTGGCCGCAGTACGATAAAAATAGAACGAATGCAATCATTCAAAAAGACAGGAAGTCAGTATCGACGTTGGTAGGTGTTTTAACTGGCCATAACATGCTAAGATATCACGCCAAAAAACTACGTCTAACTGAAAACGATCTTTGTAGAGGTTGCAGTGACGAGGAAGAACATGAGGATATAACCCACTACCTCTGTCACTGCCCCAGTCTCTGCCATCTAAAAAATAAAACTCTGGGGAAATACTTCTTCGAAAGCATCAAAGAACTATCAGAGTGCCCAATATCAAATCTATATCGATTCGCAAGAGGAAACGGATGGTTGAACACCCCGGGATGATACTAAGGAACTAAACATGGACTACGAGTATGGTAAGAGGAGGAATTGGTAAAACCTCAAATGGGCATCACAATGGGTCTACATTGACCTAAGTGCGCTGGGGCTGAGCTATTGGCTCTCCTACAGCAACCCGCAAACCTAACCTAACCTACTACGAACAAGTCGAGAGGACCCTCAATGCCTGTCCAAGGTATGACGTAAAAATCATCCTTGGGGATTTGAACGCAAAAATAGGTCGGGAGCCGGTATTCAGGCATTACGCAGGCACCCATAGTTTGCATGAGAACACTAATGACAATGGACTTCGAGTCTTAGAATTGGCAGCATCGAAAAACATGGTCGTTGCGAGTACCAGGTTCCCGCGAAAAGATATCTACAAAGCCACCTGGGTATCACCTGATGGAGTCACTCGTAACCAAATAGACCACGTGTTGATAGACCGTCGCCACTACTCGAACTTGATGACGGTACGAACGTACCGAGGCGCCAATATCGACTCGGATCACTATCTTGTTGGTATGGTCTTCCGAGGGCGGATTGCCTTGCGAAGACGTATTGCATCCGCCGATCAAGTTCGAATCAACACGGCCGCCCTGTGCAATGAAGATGCCAATAACACCTTTGGTAATGCGTTAGGACTTGCACTAGTATCGCTTGATTTAGGGAGAGTAAGTCCTGGAGCCAGTATGCTGGACGTAGATGAGAAGTGGACACGCCTTAAGAATACTGTCATTAGTACTGCCAACTTCATCTTAGGCAGCAGTCGTAGAAATCGGAACGACTGGTTTGATGATGAATGCAAGCTAGCGACTGAACGTAAGAATGTTGCGTACCGAGCAATGCAACAATCTCATAGAACGCGGGCACGCGAAGAAGAATATAAAGAGCTCAGAAGAATAGAAAAACATGACGCAGTACACACCACGCTGCACATACTGCAAGGACGGAGAGGGAAATCTGATCACCGATCCACAAAGCATACTGGAGCGATGGGAAGTGTACTTTAATGAATTGCTAAATGGTCAACTCACTGCAGAAGTGGAGGCTCCACTGCTTCAAGACGAATACCCTATGTTGCCGTCACCAAGCATAGAAGAGGTTGAGAGGGCTATAGGCCGGCTAAAGAAAAACAAAGCCCCGGGAGCTGATGGTATACCAGCCGAATTATTTCAACACGGTGGGCCAGCTCTACGTCAGGCAATTCATGATATTATAGTGCACGTGTGGGAGCATGAAGAAATGCCAGAAGACTGGTGAAAAGGTATAATATGCCCCATACATAAGACAGGAGATGTCACAACGTGCAGCAACTATAGAGGTATCACGTTGTTGAGTACCGCCTATAAGATACTCTCCTCTTTCCTACAAGACCGGATAACCCCATACGCTAAAACCATCATCGGACAATATCAGTGTGGTTTCATTCCAGGCAAATCAACAACTGATCAGATCTTTACCCTTAGGCAGGCGATGGAAAAATGTCTAGAATTTAACATCCCAACATACCACCTGTTTATAGACTTTAAGGCCGCCTATGATAGCATAGCCAGGGTAGAACTTTACAAAGCCATGAGAGAATTCGGCATCCCAAATAAATTGACACGACTATGTAGGTTGACCATGACCAACGTAACAAGCCAAGTAAAAATAGATGGATTGCTATCCAGACCAATCAACATCTTTAATGGACTCCGACAAGGGGATGGTTTGGCCTGCCTCCTCTTCGGAGCTAAAGAATATGTTTACTTGCTACTCCAACGATTTATACTCAAATTTTATTTCTAAAACTAAAAATTAACGCATAAAATGTATGGAAGTTTGTGAATTCTAAAAGCGAAATGGCGGGTACTCCAACTCGTTGTTTTTCAATAATATCTCGAGCCAAAATTCTATAGAAATTTCAAACATGTTCGGGAATTTTTTCAAAGAAGCTTTTTTAGACTCATCAACAATGAGCCATCAATATTTTCGTTTTCCTCACAAACTTTCTCAGACCTTAGTTTGATAAACTTTTCTGTTGGGAAATTGAAAAGATTCTTAAACTTGACGATTGTTTTAGTTCTGGTCCTGATGGAATTCCATCCTGTGTGTTAAAAAAGGGCGTATCTCATTTGTCTTATCCTCTATTTATAATATATTTATATTTGTTATATCTAATATATAAAATTCCATTTTGTATGAAATTTTGTGTGCATATCGGGTAGGTCTGAGAATCGGCCAACATCTGTTTTTCATACCCCTAAATAATAAGGGTGCTCCACCCCCAAAATTTTTTTTCGTTTGACAAATTCTATTATATAAAATTCTCGTGTCGCGATGTTAGTTATCAAACTCTTTCGAAACGGCTGGACCGATTTGTATAAAATTTTGTGTGCATATTGGATAGGTCTGAGAATCGGCCCATAATTTTTTTTCGTTTGACAAAGTTTTTTATATATTACTTTTATTATCATTTTGCATTGAAAAATAATATTGCAATCAAATATAGTTATTGTAGTACGATAAATTTTCATGTATAGTTGATAATCACAATTTACTCTAGTTATTTTTATAAATTAATCTCAAACCCTCGCCAATCGATAACTGATCAACTACCAATCTATCAGTTATCCTAGCCAGGTATCTAACGGTGTCACCTCTCAACCAGCAAACATCACGTAGTAGGGATGAGAACGAAGCCGGCCTCCTTTCTTTTTTGTTTGTTTTCTGTCGTGTTTTACTGAAAATAATAATAAATAATAAATAATAGAAGTGAAGTACGAAAATCATCAATGGAATATGTACGTAAGAAAAGTACTTTGTTTCCACTGAAAAGGGCTAGGCGCTTTGGAAACAACTAAGTTATATACCTCCTGTAGATGAATATTCACGTCAATTCACTCTCTTTCTAACCCAGCAAAGAAATACATCAGAAAGTTATTGCCTTTTGTCAAACTATTTTTATAAGCACTTTCAAAGTACTTCTGAGAAAAACATTTTTAAACTTGAATTCTTCAGAGCATGTAAAAAACACTTTATAAAAACAGTAGGATCTAATAAGGAACAAATTGACATATTGATTTTCATTTTTATTATAAAAAACATATTTGAATTTTGTGAAAAAATATGTGTCAGCTTTGTATATCTACATTTGAATGTAAATTACTACTATTTCCACTGGCATCTATGTACATTTGAATGTGAATTACGACTACTTCTACTGGCAACGTAACCAAGCGGTCTCACGATTTAATGATAAAGAAATGTGTCAGGTGTCAGGTACGTACATTTTATAAATACCGTTATTTCCACTGGAAAGGGTCTTGCCAACCTCTCTTCGGCTGCGAAAAACTCAGCTCTTAGTGGAACTTCCACACAAACCGCCCGTACAAAACCTCTCGTGTGTTCGGGGGTTACTGCTCTGGCCAGCATCTTTAGCTCAGAAGCTCAAAGCAATCCGACAAACTTGCCTGGACCAAGAACATCCTAGCCCAAATTCAGACCTGCGGCGACTTAACGTCAAAGCGACTGAGGTCTTCCGAGGGAACCACTCCGGAACGCAAAAGGCCAAAGGCGAACACCACTGGCACTCCATCCTTCACCAGGAAAGATCTGTCTTTTAGTGCCGTGCTAAAAGACAAAACCATTTTAGCTGTCATCGACAGCAGTAATGCAGATGGCACGATCTCTCCCGATCATTGGCAAATGGTCTTAAACAAGCTCCAAGCCTCATACTGGACCTGTAGTGTTCGCACTACAAATCATCCTATCCATATTCACCCAGGGTGGTCTCTCTTCACAAGAATCACATCTGTTTCCCATGATAATGACCGTTTCACATTTATTTCATAAGATTCTTTTGCCCACTGACAATATCAACGAATCGTGTGTATCTCCACATAAACATATGTCATCAATAGGTACCTAAACTCATTCTGCCTAATAGCTGACTAATATACAATTTGCATTACATATTTCAAGTGTTCTTGGTAATGGATATCTAATATCCGCTTCCAAGGGCAAACACCGCAAATATGGGTCAGCGTAGTGCTACACAGAATGAAGTGTCAAATATCTGTTGATGAATGAATGACGGAGATACACTACACTATATTGAGGGCAGTCTTACGAAATATGGAAGTGACGAAATAGTCATTGGAAATGCAATGTGTATTTAATATGAATGACCTGCACAATAGTGCAGGAAATATAAACGTTGTGGAAGGGATGATCGTTCTGGATGATGACTCTTTGCATTTTAAAGAATGGTTGAAGAGTCAGAGTTAAGTCGGTTGACCAACGAAAAGGTTCAAATCATATATCATAAAATAAAAGGTTCAATCATATATAATAAAATAAAAGGTTCGATCATAGATAATAAAATTAATAAATAATAAAATAAATAAACTCTATTGTTATTTTCCTTTTAACTTACTCTCCGTTCCTCACTCTTCTTGAAGCTATTCGAAAGCACGGTGAGCGAACGCAACAATTGGTGGCAGCGGTGGGATTTCCAAGTAAAATCTCTCTACCAAGAAACAAGAGCATCGTGACTCTTGATGCGTCTCTGGGGCTATACACCAGATAAAGTGAAAAAGAAAAGTGTTTTAAAGTAAAAAAAAAAAGTGTTAAGAGTGGAAGAAAAAGAGGTTTAAGTGCGGAAAAAGACCCAGAGATTTAAAAAAAAAAAAACAAAACAAAGACCTGGCGAATTCCTTAAAGTGGACGCGGAGACAGTGTTAAAAGAAAAAAAAAGAACATAAAAAAAAAATCCAGGACAGCAGCTGCAAGAACAATACCAGGAGCAACAATAGCGCAAAAATTGGTGGCAGAAAAAAAATATAGTGTTAAAAATTTTTTTTTTTTGTTTATATTAAACTTATAAATTTATAGTGACACAACTTTTTTCGTGCTGATTCCTTGTTCGTTTTCCTTAACCGTTTTTCCTTTTCTTTAATTTTGAGAAAGAGAAAGGCAACTAAAGAGGCCAACACTATTGCTGATCTCTTTGCAAATTTACCTTTTCATACTTTTGACCGGGTTGTAAAAAAAGATATAGCTATGGACATTAAGATAGGTATAACTGATGTCTTCAACATCGTTCCTGTTTTTGATGGAAACCCTAAGGAACTAGCTAAGTTTCTTTCATACGGAGATATCCTTTTCTGTTCCATAAAAGAAAGTGACCAACCGACGTTTCTGGAAATTGTGAAAACTAGGCTACATGGTTCTGCCTTTGAGTTGACTCAACACCATTCAATCCCTACTTGGAAGAGCATAAAAGAAAAATTAGAGGCTGAATTCAAGGAAGTGAAAACCCGGTCCTCTGCTCACAATGAACTGGTCACCATAAATCAACGTTTCAAAGAAACTGTTAAAGAATTTGGTGAGCGTGTTCTTGTAGCTCTTAATTCTTTAAACTCCGCTTCTTTTTCCACGACCAGCGATGAATCGGTACGATCTTTCCTTGTAGCAGAAAATTGGCAATACGAGCTTTTGATGATGGCTTGAAAAACGAGCAGGTAAAACTTATTACGAAAGCTTATGGGGGTTTCGATTTAAAAAAAAACTATAGCCCATGCGGATGGTCATGCTGCTCATATAAATCACAGCTCTTCTTTTTCAAGCTTTCCAAATCCTGTTAGTAACCAAAGGCTAAGGCTTTGCAATATCTGTGGTAAGCAGGGACATACACAGGATACTTGTTATAAAAACAACCAGTTTCCCAGTTTTTCTAAAGAGAAACCGGTTAAAACAGAAACACATTTTATAACCTGTGATTATTGTCGAAAACCCAACCACTCTATAAATAATTGCAGAGCTTACGCAAATCAAACTTCCTCATATAGCAATAATCAAGAAAGAAGAAACCCGTTTAAAAATAATGTCCGACACTACAACGTGGCACCAGGGTATGGTAATTGGCAATCGGGCGAGAACTTTTATCCTCAGCAACACAATTCGGGAAACGAATGCGTTCGGGAGGAGACAAGTGGCAACCCCTCTCGAGTAAATACCACTGCCGATATACACCAGAACAAAATATAAATCTTAAGTTCCACATATCGTTCTGTCCTGAATTCAGAGAGCCAACGATACGTATAAGTCCATCAAACAAAAAACATACAACATTACTTATTGATACGGGAGCAGACATAAGCCTTTTAAAAAATACTTGTTCTATAGAAAGGAGTAACGAACTTTACACAATATCAACCTTATCCGGGGAGTCATTACAAACCCTGGGGATGATTTATGGTAATTTGGAATTTAAAATTGCAGATCACACGATGATTTTGAAACATCCTTTCCATATACTTACCGATCAGATAAATTTACCATATGACGGTATAATAGGAAACGACTTTCTATCAAAATTTAAATGTGTAATAAATTACAAAGAAAAATCTATAATAATTCCACAATACAAAAACAATTTAGTTGAGAAAAGGGAGCCATTGTCTACGGATAATGGAGGTAAGCATCTAGTAGAAACATGCAATTCTATAAACGGGGCCTATAGCCAGAGCTGTGACGAGTCGCTATGTGTATCAGGATCTACCAACCCAGATTTCAATATAAAAAAAGAAAACCTATTCGAAAATTATATTACTTTAAAACCACGTTGTGAACAAATAATTCAAATTCCATTTAAGCATAACAAAGATGCGATTATATTTAAAAAAGAAATAATACCAGGTATATATCTTGCCGAAACTGTCGTGAGACCTGAACAAAAAATGGTCAAAGTTTTAATTCTGAATACGTCAGAAAACGAAGAAAGAATTAATATAAACAATATTGATTACGAATGGGATGACATTTCAAATTTCAATGCCGTAAGCCTTAAGTCAGAAAAAGACCCCGTGAAAAATAGATTACAAAAAATGACTTCCTCCATACAACTTGAACACTGTAATAAGGAAGAGAAAACTACAATATTAGGACTATGTAGAGCATACAATGACCTTTTTCACTTTGAGGGAGACCACCTCACTTATACAGATATAATGTATCACGAAATAAAAACCGATACAAATAAACCACCCCTTTTTGTTAGACCATATAGACTTCCTGAAAGTCAAAAACAGGAAATTCAAAAACAGGTAAGCGAAATCCTGGAAGATGGTATAATAAGACCAAGTTCTAGTCCTTGGAATTCTCCACTTTTGATTGTCCCTAAGAAACCTGATAGCCAGGGTGCCAAACGATGGAGAGTTGTAGTAGATTTCCGAAAATTAAACGAAATTACAGTCGGAGACGCATATCCTATACCAAATATTTCTGACATTTTGGATCAACTAGGCAGAGCAAAATATTTTAGCACCCTTGATCTCGCTAAGGGATTTCATCAAATTCTAGTTAGCGAAGAAGACAAATCAAAAACAGCATTTAGTACACCCTACGGACATTACGAATACAATCGTATACCGTTTGTCTTAAGAATGCACCAGCAACTTTTCAAAGAACTATCAATAACGTTCTTCAACGTCATTTATGTAATAAAAAACGAAAAAATAGGAAGAACTTAGAAATAAACCATAAATTAAGGAAAATGGGCATAAACTTCAAAACTTGAAACATTTTTTTTTTTTTTTTTTAAACTAGTCCTTGTTTCTTCAATAGTGGGTATTGCCTCCACGAACATCTAATAAAGCTTTAATTCGCCTGGGCATACCTTGGATAAGGTTGTCAAAATGATAACAACACATCAAAAAGTATGACTGCGCCACTTTTTTTGTAACTGAGTGTAGTTGTATATGGATATGATCTAAACGATCACAATATAAAATTGAGAAAAATTTTCGACCGACTACCTAAGCACAATCTTAAACTACAACCTGATAAATGTAATTTTGTTAAAAAGGAATTGATTTACTTAGGCCACATTATTTCTAAAGAAGGTCTTAAACCCGATCCAGAAAAAATCAAAGTGGTTAAAACTTATCCTATACCGAAAAATCAAAAGGGAATTAAATCGTTTTTGGGTTTTGTTGGCTATTATAGACGATTCATTAATAACTTTTCCAGTATAGCCAAACCATTGACAAAATTACTCAAAAAGAACATCAAGTTCAAATGGGACGTCTTTTGTGACGAAGCATTTATTTTATTTATTTTTTTTTATTTATTTATTTATTTATATATGCCTACACATTAAGAAAAATAATTCTTATAAACTAGTGCAAGCTAAAAATTAAGAATTTTTATGAAAAAAAGCTACTTAGTTATAATAAAAAAACACAATTCAAAAATTAAGTTTTACTATATATAAAAATATTCATTGAATAATTAATTAATTATCTTTTCTTTTTGAAACATATGTATATAGCAATAACAAAAGTAAGATGAAAAAAAAATGCACGTATCTCTATTCAATTTAATTTATTTTAATTAACAATCTTAAATTAATTGATTTTGAAAATGATTGCGCAGTTCTGCACGAAATCGTACTTCATTATTTAACCTGGTCAAGTTTCGGGGCAGGGAGTTCCACAAGCAGATGGCGTTTATAAAGAACTGACGCTCCGAGGTCAGACAAGTGAAATGAGGATGAATAAGTTGTTGAGATCTGTTTGAGGAACCAAAGCATAGCCTGTTAAAAAGACTACAGGGTTGCCCAGATTGAATGATATTGAAAAGTAAAAAAAGGGTTCTATAACGAAAAAGATGATCTAGCGAAATATTATAAATTTGTATCGAAAAATTTTAAATGTGGTCAAATCGTCGCAAACCGAAAATGTACCGCGCTGTATTGTTAAAGGCAACATTAAGCTTTCTCCTACTGACAGCATCACAGTTGCAAAATACTTCGCAACCGTATGTAAGTATTGGAACGACAAGCGTTTTTGCCAACAAAATACGTGTTTTAAGGGGGGTATGAACCTGCGAGGTCCATAATAAACGAAGTACTCCATATACTTTACCGACGGCTGCGTTGATGTGCGTATCCCAAGTCAGTGTTCGGTTGAATAACATGCCAAGATTTCTTGCAGATTGGGTATAAGCAATTGGTGAATTATGTAGGTATAAAGTCGGAAAGTAATCAAGGTCTAAGACATTTTTACTAATGACGATGCATTTTGATTTCATGGGGTTCAGGAACAAACCATTACTTTCTGACCAACGGGAAATCTCTTCAAGATTCTTGTTAACTGGACAGGCGCAATCTTCAATAAGACCTTATGGACAACTATTGGATAATTGTACATCATCAGCATACATTTGCATAGCAGATCCACTAATAAACGAAGGAAGCTCATTAATATATAAGGAGAAAAGCAGAGGTCCTAAGATTGAATCCTGTGGGACTCCTCTTGTTATTGGAAGAAAGTTAGAGAGGCGACTTAAAGCCGATACTGCTTGCTTTCGGTCTTCAAGATATGATGAAAATAACCGCACGGCTGAAGGAGAAAAACCATATAAATTCGAAAGTTTGTAACACAAGTATTTTGAAAAACGCAGTTGAAAAGTATGTACCTATTAAAAGTTTCATAGCTAATTCAAATCCAGTCTGGTACAATAGGAGACTAACTAACCTCAAAAATCAAAAAAAAAAAAAAAAAATAAAGCGTACAAAATTTACAAAAATAACAAAGAAAATCTATATTTTCGTACAAATTATTTAGTCTGCCAACGTAAATTTGACTATTTCGACAAGTTTCTGTATCGTAACTACATTCTTTCGATAGAAAATGATCTAAAAAAAGATAGTTAAGGCTTTTGGAAATTTTTAAATACCAAAAGAAAATCTTTCGGACTTCCAAGCTGTATGAAGTACCTCGACACAACTACTAGTGAAGTTCCCGTAATTTGCAACTTATTTGCGAAATATTTTAAATCAGTTTATTCATCTGAATATGTTTCACATTCAGACCTTCCAAACTTAACCAAATGTGTTGACATTGGCTCTATTGACCTTTTCCAAGCGGAAGTGGAAGAAGCATTGGTAGGCCTAGATTTGAACAAGAAAGGAGGCCCAGATGAAATTCCACCTATTCTTTTAAAAAAATGTGCGATTGCCTTATCTCAGCCTCTAACACGAATTTTTAATCTATCTTTGTCTGAGGGTCATTTTTTGAAAACTTGGAAAATTTCATTCTTATCACCAATTTTTAAATCGGGTTCTAAACAGGAAGTCACAAACTATAGGCCAATTTGTAAGTTATCTGCCATACCTAAACTTTTTGAATAAGTAGTTTATAACAGAATTTCAAAACTTATTCAAGATAAAATTTCAGTTTTTCAACATGGGTTTGTAGCTGGTAAATCAACAGCAACTAACCTAACGATAATGGCGAATGCCATAATAAATAATATGGAAAAAGGCTTCCAAACGGACATTATTTTTACCGACTTTGCGAAAGCTTTTGACAGAGTAAATCATAAAATTCTGGTCAATAAACTTTCTTCTTTTGGTTTCAATTCATCTCTTTTAAAGTGGTTGGAGTCTTACTTAACTGAAAGAATCCAAATTGTGAAAATTCAAAATTTCAACTCTGAAGATATTCTTATTCCTTCGGGTGTTCCACAAGGTAGCCATTTAGGCCCGTTACTTTTTCTACTTTTTGTCAATGACATACCTACTTTTTTCAAGCATTCACATTGTCTTCTTTTTGCGGATGATCTTAAGCTTTACCGAAGGATTGCTTGCGAATCCGACTGTAGCCTTCTGCTAGAGGATTTGGAGAGTTTGGCTAATTGGTGTGATATCAACCATCTTCACTTAAATATTGCTAAATGCCAAATATTGTCTTGTTTTAGGATTCGTAATCCAACTTTCTTCGACTACAGTATCGAAAATACAAAGCTGGCAAGAGTAACCCAGAAAAAAGATTTAGGAGTTATTCTGGATGTTAATCTATCGTTTCTTCCACATTATGATTTTATGGTTAATAAAGCCAACCAGATGCTAGGTTTCATTAAAAGGAATACCAAAGAATTTAACGATTCATATACTCTACTATCAGTTTATAATTTTCTAGTTAGATCTGTGCTTGAGTATTGCTGTACAGTTTGGAATCCTTGTTATGCTAACTCATCGCAGAGAATAGAAAAAATTCAAAGAAATTTTACACGCTACGTTTTTTTTAAGTTAAATTGGAGAATAGTCACACCTCCTTATAAAACCAGATGTCTTTTGTTCGGATTAAAAACGCTTGAAACTCGACGTAAATACTTTTCAATTATGTTGATCAGAGATATTATGACCAATCATATTAAATGTAATCCATTAGCTGCTTTAGTCTACGAGGGCAATGCACCTTTAAGAGTTACACGCGAACGATTTTTAATTTATGAGCAGTTTCATTTTACAAACTACGGTCGAAATGAACCCATCACCCGTTGCATCAGAGAAGCAAACTCTATTTGCTCTAGAGTTGATTTTTATATGGTTTGCACTAGAGAAACGTTTAAATCAGTTATATTAAACAAAATTTAAATATATTAAATAACTTAATTTGTCATATTATTGATTTCTGTTCTCTTTTTTTGTTTTTTGCTTGTATAAATTATGTAAGCCCACTTACAGTAATTATATCTTCCTACCTATGTATATTAGTCTGTAAGAGTTTATAATATGCTCTGATTGATGAAATAAATCTCAATCTAAATCTAAATCTATAGTCCACAGTGTCGAATGCTTTGGAAAAATCGAGAAGTACTAAAAACGTCACATGATCATTATCCAAGGCAAGTCTAATATCATCAACTACATTTATAATGGCTGTAGTACAGCTATATTTTTGCCGGAAGCCAAATTGTTTCGGTGAAAGTATGTTCCGGGATCTAAGGTGAAAAGAAAGTTGTTTTTGCACGACCCTTTTGAATACTTTAGACAAAAAAGGAAGCACTGAAATGGGTCTGTAGTCTGTCCCATTTCGATTTTTCGGAATAGGAAAGATTTTTGCTAGCTTCCATAAACTAGGAAAGATCCCCGTCAATAATATTGAGTTAAAAATGTGTGTAATGCATGGCAGTATGATAGGTAATATGGACTTAACGAAAATAGGACTAATACCATCAATGCCGACTGCGTTAGACTTGACGGACAATAAACTTTCGACGATGTCAGTGCTGTCAACCCTAGACAAATCAAACATCTCATCTAATGAGAAGTCAATAGCAGGCTCATTTATAATGGGAGAAATACTCGAGAGGTTAGGAAAAGGTAAGGTTACAAAATCATGGTTTAACAAATTAATATCTACATTTTCATCAATATTTTGTTTTTGTTTACCAAGCCCAATTGCTCTCAAGTTTTTCCATAATTGGCGTCCATTCAAGGATGAACTGAACCTATTACTCAACATACGAGTTTTCTCAATCCTAATTTTACGGACGACTTGATTACGTAAGGTACGATATAAGTTATAATGATATTCAAGCCTATAACGTTTCCATTGATTCTAGGCTATATCACGTTGTGCTAATAGCCTACGAACTTCATCAGAAAACCATGGTCGTTGACCTGGCCTAACCGTCCTAGTTTTGAGAGGAACATTTTCATTAAAAAGATTCAAAACGTTATAGTTGAAGAAGTCAATTTGGTCTTTGGGGGATGTAAAGTAAAAAATACGTTAACATTCGACAATTCGAGTATTTTGCTCTAAACGAAAATAATCAATGTTCCTGGAATCTCCAAATTCATAGCTTGTAACGGAACGGTTAACATTAAAGTCATAAACGAGGAAAATGAGATCGTGTTTAGAGAATGCAGGAGCTGACAACTGTTGGTACAATAAAACATCACTGGTGTCACTAACGAAGAAAACATCTAAAAGTGTTTGCGATTCTCTTACGAAATGTGTAGCACTAGATGTGTTGACTGGCAATAAGTTGAATGTTCTTAAACCATCAATAAGATATGACTCGACTAGTAAATTGCTGTTCATGTCGCCACATAAAATTATCTTTGGAGAACATATAGATATAGTTTCTAAAATTGTATACAATGGGGTTAAATCAGTATCGCAATTAGGTCTGTATGCTGTCCCAATTAGAACAGTACTTTCATCTTCTAAAATATCTAAGAACATATAATCTATCTCACTTCCTACAGCAGATTTGCAATTTACTTTGCATTTTATTTTATTTCGGACGTTAATTGCGACACCACCACCTCGTCTCCCAAGTCTGTCAGAGCGAAAAAGCTTAAATCCACCTAAACTATACATTTTATCATTAAATTTATCGGAAAACCACTTTTCAGAAATACAGATAACGTCAACATTAGATTCTTCAAACGCATCTCTAAACTCATCAATTTTACAAAACAAGCTTTGTGCATTCAAATGACAAACTCTTAGACCCATAGTCTGTTTGCTTAAAATTTTTATCATCGAGCGAAAAATAACGCCACCTCCACCGCCTGTAGTTAGAAGAACCTTCAACTTCAACGTGATTCATTTTTAGAACAAGAAAAATTTATTTAAAAGAGGAAAGAGTAGTAAAGAGAGAAAAAAAATAGAGATAGCTGTACAAAATCTTTTAATATATTATAAAGAAACAAAAAGTTAATAAATCAAATATAGTTTAATGAAAAGTAAATTGAAAACAAAAATCAAAAATTATTGTGAGATGAGAAAAACAAATTTTTTATTATTTTTTTAAAATTGAAAAGACTTGAATAAATTATTAAAATATATACGATGATCTTAATTAATCGTGTTGGGGTTGGCAATTCCATCAAGGGTTTCGATGTTTTCAATACATTCTCCTTTTTCATCGGACAGGTGGCGTTTGACATAAACACGACCACGGATAGTAAACACTGTGGCAATTTTTTTAATTGAAGTGCGGCACGCAGCAGAGAATTGTTATTTTTTTGTTAAACATTCACGAAGATAAATTTGTGAATTCGATTTAAGGGCCAGTCTTTTCAGCTCTGGTTAAATCTCTGGTTAACCATAGTTCGTCTTTTCACCATTTTGTTTACTTTGGTTACCAAACCAGAGATCGTTCCAGTTTTCCAGTTATTCTAGATGTCAAACGGAATCTCTGGTTAAGTTTGTTGATGTTGTTGCTTGTGTATTTATAGTTCAATAAACTTACAAGTGAGTATTTTATTTAAGTTATTTTATTTATTTAAGATAGTAAATTTAAATTATTTCAGATTCAAAATGCTCGCAGCAAAGCGTACCTCAAACTTTACAAAAAGTGAAGAAGAAAAAATTATTAGCTTGGCGTTAAAGTACAAAAACGTACTTGAAAATAAAAAAACCGATGCAACATCCACAAAAGCCAAAAATGCAGCGTGGGAGAAAATTGCTGAAATTTTCAATTCATCTTCGGATAGGGTAAGTGCTTATAAAAATTAAAATCTAATTACTTTGATGCAGAACATAACTGCATGATTGTTCCATTAAGTTTTTACTTGTTATAGACATATACGTTGGAAATATTTGCTGTTTTTATGTTACTTCTTTTCATGGGCTTCACGTATACAAAAAATTATTTGAAATTGATTTTTAAATCAAAACAGTTTTCGAAAAATGACATATTCTATCTTTGTATTGCATATAATTAATTTGGGCTAGTCGCCTCTAGTTTCGCACACCTAGTTTTTGTCAAATTCTATTTCGATTGGTCAGGCCACCGTATGAATTTATTGACTTCCACTTTCTCTTCTGCAAACTCCCACTGCGATAATTTTGCAGTTCCTAGCATGAAGTATTATTGTATATTCGCTCTAAATGAATTTTAGCGGGGGGAGCAGGCAATGGAACACCGTTGTAACATTGTATATATGTATCCTTATCGAACGAATTTATTATCTAGTTCGATGAATGATAAATTTCTTCTCCCAAAATATCAATTATCTTAACAGCAATAAAGATTGTTCAAGCTAAACGTTATGAAAAGCTGCACCAACTCAGATTTTTGAACAATTCACCACCTTACTAAGTTACTTGGTTTCACCGCTATTACTAATGTTGCAATATACTTTACTTAGTTACTTAGTTTCACGGCTACGAGGAGTTGCTACTACTAGTTATAGATTAAGTAGTCCCTGTATAGTACCTTAGTGGCATGGTATACAGAATTCCTGTACCATACATCCAAATTGTATAGTATATGGCTTTGAACTTTGAAGTGACATCTTTGTTGGAAAACAAAAACGTATTCTTTATTTTGTATAAAGAATTTTCTATCGCCTCTTACACGACGGCATTCCAGGTGAACCGAAATTGGAGCAACATCTAAGTTCGTTTTTTCAATTATTGCCATTTCTTAAATATAATTGTTGCGATTTCTTTAATATAAGGAACTCATCGTCGGGCTCCTTGCTTTTTTGCATTGCCTGACATTGCCCGAACTAGGTGTATGTAAGGATGCATACAGTTTCAATGCAACTTTAAGAAGGAAGAAGAGGCACCTTTGGTTATTCTATTGAAGGATGTCGGTAAAACCAGCAGCATTAATAATGTCATATACGAGTGGAAAACCTCCCTAAACTAGTGGCTGTTCGGAGTGCTGTTTGGGAGTGCTAAACTGCCTTCCTGGATTAAATTGGGAGTGCTGTTTCATTTAAAAGAGCACTTCTTGATTTTGAGGGCAAATCTTTGAGGTTTAAATGAAAAACGCTATAAGTTATTATAGCAGATAAGAAAAAAAAATTAAAGTTAGTGGTTAGTTAGTTTCATTTCAATTACGAGATCGCATCTTTGTTGTTGAGATTTGCTCTTTTTCCCCTCTTTTCATTTGAATGAAACACCGAAAATGCAAAAAGATCAAATCTTTTGCAGGAAAGAGCAAATCTTTTCGTAAACGAAAAACGCTATAAGGCTCCTCTTGGAGTATATGAGAGGTTAAACATTATTCTTACCTGGCACAGAGACAGAAAGTGGGTTCATCTTGATCAATTGGATTGGGCGGTGGAGTTAAAACTAGGATGTATTTTTGGAAGGAATTCAAGTCTTTTAAATTCCGTTTGAATAAAATTGATATCGAATACTATCAGCCTATCAGTTCTAACGAATAAGACAATTATTATGTATTATGTTGTTTACTTTTATTTTCAATTTTTGTACTGCAATTTTATTAATACTTACTTTTTTAGGTACGCACTGGAAAAGTGTTAAAAGAAAAATATAATAATATTAAACGCACTTTTCGAAAAAAGAGGGCCGACGAAAAAAGGCAGTTGTTCTTAACTGGTGGAGGTCCACCCCCTGAAATAAAAAAGGATCCAGTTTATGAACAACTGCATGAGGTTATGGGCGTAATCATTGACGGCCTGCCATCAAGGTAATTAAGTTAAAGAAATAAAAGTAACTAATATTATTAAAATATAATTTTTAGGTTTGATGATGATGAAGTATTTGTCGTCGATGCAGCAGCTGAACACAAAAGCCCCCTAGAAGAAGTTGAGTACCTGAGTCAGGAGTTTTTGAATGACAACGACGAAAATATTCCTCCTTATTGCGAGACTCATATAATTGAAGAAGATGAAGTTGCAGCCGAAGTTCCAGAGGCAGATTGGAGCAATTACAACCCGTCTATGCTGCGAAAAAAAACCGATAATCTGCTCAGCAGCAAAAAAATAAAGCAGAAGCCAATAACATCTGGCGATATTATGGTTTTAAAAAAACAGTTGCTGGAGCAGCAAGTTTTACATAATAAAATAGAACATGAACAAAAAACCAAAGAACATACGATGAGAGTAAAAATTATGGAATTGGACATACAACTGAAAGAAAAGCAGTTATTAACAGGGCCGGAACTCTTTAAGATGATGTGATGTGTACATATTGTTGTTTTTTTGACTTTTTTTTTATTTTTTACCTTTTTTAAATGATTTTTTTTTTTTTTTGAAGTGATACCTACAAAATTTGCACGTTTTAATAACTTTGTTTTTTTATAAGACTATTTGTGATGAATTTTTTTTTATGTTTTTTTATTATGTATATATGTATTTAAAATTAATAAGTGATACCTGCAAAGCTAGCATATTTTAAAAACTTAATTTTTTATAAGCCTATTTTTAAGATTGTGATGATTTTTTTTTATGTTTTTTATTATGTATATAAGTTTTTTTTTCGTTTTGATTTCTGTTAACAGAACAAACTTTTTAAGTTAACATGTTGTTAAAAAACACAAATATGAATAAAATAAAAATGTGTTTATTTCATATGAGCTTTTACGTTTATTTTAATCGATTAAGGAAGGAATGATGAGTAAAGGGAGGAACATTTTGAATCGCTGTTTGGATGCAGAAGTCCAGGGAAGTAATCAGCCAACAAAACTGCACGAACATTGTCGACAGTATCACGCTCCGATCTTATCACATCTATTGCCTCAACAGGTGGTATGTCCAATTCGTGTCCATCGGGGGGAATTTCTTCGTTAAAGTTTACTGCTATATTATGCAGAACTGCCGTTGCGACGATTACATCCTGGACTGTTTCCATTTTAATTCTCATTTGGAGTGACGAAACAGGAAAGCGTCTCTTCCATTCACCGTATTGTCTCTCAACTACATTTCGACTTCTGATAATGGATTCATTGTACAATTGCACAGTTGAATTTGTACATTGAAGCAAAGGTGTTGCCATATAAGACGTATAAGTATATCCAGAATCAGCAACCAAAATGTAGTTTCTGAAATCATTCCTCTCTAGCCGCATCTTTAGAGCCGAATTGTTAAAGACGGTTTGATCATGCGAAGATCCAGGCCAACGTGCAACTATGTTCAAAAATTTCAAATTAGCTGAACTTACACTTTGCACGTTAAGTGAAAAGAATCCTTTTCTGTTCCTAAAATGCTCTGCATTATTTCCGCCTAAATATATAAACGAATAAGTTTTGATATTTTTCTTTTAACGGGTTTTTTTTATTTTTTTAAAGTTGTAACTCACCAGGAGACTCAATTTTCACGTGAGTGCAGTCAATTGCTCCAATCGTGCGGGGAAATTTAGCTAATTTATAGAAAGCGTAACTAGCTTCCGCCAATTCTACATCGGATTCTGGCATTTTTATAAAATCTTTGAGTAGAGAAGCGATCGCAAAAGAGACTTGCCTTATCACATTGGAAATGGCAGCTTTCGATACACCAGAAAAATCCCCGACTGAAATAAGCATTGTTCCTAATGCATAGAAGCGAAGTGCAATTAGTAATTTTGCCATTGGAGTTATATTGCGCTTTCTGGAAAATGTAGGTTTGGTTTTAGTTACAAATAGAGAAATATGGTTCTTATGAAAACTTCACCTTCGGCTTTTATTTTCTAATTTGTCTCGAATCAGAACTAATAAATTAGCCACAGTTGATTTTTGGAGCCGAAAACGACGAAAGAAATCAATATCATCCCATTTATTGAAATGGTCAATTCTTTCGTACATGTTGTACTGACGCCTTTCAACAACAAGTTCTTCTTCGCTTTCTTCATCACTCCATGAATCCCAAATAAAATTTCCAAAAGAACTAATCAAATATAAACTTTTTATAAAATAACAAATATGAAAAATTGTTAAATAAAAACTCACTCCATTTTTCGTAATAATAATTTTTGATTTCTATTTTTCCTTCACTACGAGTCAGAAAATACAATTGAAATAAAAAATGTCAAAAAATATATTCGCTAATCATAGAATTTCTGTGGTTAACCAAGCAAATTTGACTGGTTAACGAAATCTCTGTTAACCATAGATTCTCTGGTTAAAATTTTGCTGAAAAGACCAAATCTCTGTTAACCGACTGGAATAATGACACTAACCACAGAAAATCAGCTGGTTAACGTAATCTATGGTAACCACAGATTCTCTGGTTAAAATTTTGTTGAAAAGACAAAATCTATGGTTACCAGCTGAAATAATCAATGATTAAACTTAACCAGAGCTGAAAAGACTGGCCCTAAGTCCTACATTATTTAGACATATTTGCGTTTTCTTTAATTTTTGGTGTTTAGCGATTGAAGATAGAATGAAGTTTTTGTCGTATGCGGAAAGAAATTTAAGAATAATTGCGGTGTTATTTTTATTGTTGGACTTCGGAAGGGTACGAAAAATATCAATTAAAACCGGTGGTTTAATGGAGATCGAGTGACATAAGTGATTAAAAATTGCTTTTAAATTTTCATCGGGCGTGTGCGGGATTCCAAACATTACTGCATCAGCTGCTATTTGTTTGTTTTCAGTTTCATCTTGTGTTGTCTTTAAAGAATTTATTGTTTTAATAACATCAGAGTGTTGTGATTGTATAAATAGAATGTCATTTGAGGTTTTTTCGAGATTTAGGTTAGTATCCCTTAGATCTGATTTGACATCTGATAAAAATGAATTTTGATTGGTGACGTTGGAATTAATTGCATCGATGTCGACTGTAAACTTGGTGTTTACAGATTCGAGTTGAGAGACTCGCGCGTTGATATCAGTAATGTGTTTGTTAATATCGGCGAACTGGTTTTGTATTTTTTGCGCAAGTAACTCATTATTTTCTTTGATTTGTTTTGAAATAAGGGAAATAATGAACTCACTTTGTTTGTTTTTCGAGTTTTTCGTCCATTTTCGACCACATAGTACTGTCATCCACTGCCATTTTTTTTTTTTGAGGTTTGTTGCGGCGAAGTTCGTGGTGAGGTGGTAGTGTCTACTTCAGGCTCAACGTAGGATGATCTGCAACGTTTATTGTTAGAACTGAACATATATTCGAGTGAGTTTGACACTGATTTTGTTGTATGATTTAAAGGTTCGAAGACACAAACAAAGGAACTTTTTAATTATAATTTTAGTGCGGTGAAAATTTAAAATGTAAATAAATGTCAATTGAACAATATTCACTGGGAGTTTTTCACTTTTAATTGAAAGTCAATGGCACAGTTTTCTTGTGTATTAAAAAGAGAGATAATTTGGGAACTTTATAAGCGAGGAAACCAAGATAAAGACTGCCGTTTACACGTCTAATCAATAGCTCTCTTCATACTTTAATGATCTTAAAGGAACAAATTATTAATCCTCCAATTCTAATATATCCTGATTTCGAAAAAGTGTTTGTAGTTACAACTGACGCCAGTGACGTAGGTATAGGCGCTGTACTTTCGCAGGGTGAAATTGGACAAGATAAACCAATTTGTTTTGCCAGTCGAACACTGAATGATAATGAGACTCGATATACTACCACTGAAAAAGAGTTATTAGCCATTGTCTTTGCAGTTAACCAATTCCGACCTTACCTCTATGGTCAAAAATTCATAATATGTACAGACCATAAGCTTTTAGAATTGCTTATGAAATTAAAAAACCCAATGTCTAGATTAGCTAGATGGAGAATTTTACTCTCTAAATACGAATACTCGATAAAATACAAACCTGGTAAAATAAATTCAAATGCAGACGCATTAAGTCGTAAACCTATCGAGCCAAAAGATAATGTCATGGTAATAACGCGGAACCAAAAGAAAATATTGGAAACAGAAAAAACAAATGAACATGTAAACCCAATCGAATCATCTCAAAACGAAATACAGATAGTTTCTAGCTTTTCATTAATAGAAAAGGACGGTGAAATCAATCAAGACAAAAAGCTTCCTCTCAAAATAATAATATTGCCTTTAGTAGATTCGCCAGACGAGAAAGTGCTCCGGAATTTAATACCAAACTTTGTAAAACCAGACATATTCAAGAGTCTTGAAACCGAGTTTTATCATGTAGTCACATTACCAATACCTATTAAAAGTTCCAGAGATGAATTTGAAGCAGAAAAATGCCTGACGTACTTAAAAAATATAATAGAAAACAAAAATTTTAAGCTATTAGGTTTCTCGTTACCAAACTTAGATAACAACACAAAAAATAATTTCAAAATATTAATAGAAAAAGTTTTCGAGAAAGAACACATAACGATCTTTTTATATACAAACAAAAGAATTACTCTAAGCGATCCGGAAATTATACGAAAAGCTATTTTCGAATACCACGATTCACCTTTCGGAGGCCATTAAGGTGTGTCACGAACGTTAAAAAGAATCAAATACAAATACTACTGGCCTACAATGACACAGGATATTACGCACTATATCCGCAAAATGAGCTTCATGTCGTTATTCCATCATCGTTATTAACAGATCAAGGCGCAAACTTTCTCAGCGTCATGTTCAAAGAGATGTGTTCACTACTGAAAAAAAAAATTAAACACAGCACCATATCACCCAGATACTAATGGAGCTCTTGAACGAAGCCATAAGACCTTGATTGAATATTTACGACATTACGTTAATAAAGATCCGCTTACGTGGGACACATGGACTCCCTATGCAATTTTCGTTTACAACACATCTCCTCACTCTAGTACAGGGCTAACACCTTATGAACTGCTTTACGGATTTCCACCTAACATCCCTAGTTCACTAGCCCAATCACCTAAAATTTGTTACAACTACGATAACTATGCTAATGAGTTAAGAGCACGCTTGCAACATGGGTATCAAGCTGCAAGAGAAATTCTTATACACAAAAAGGGAGCATCAAAAAAATATTTCGATAAAAAATCTCACTTTAAAAGTTTTAACGTTGGTGACAAAGTACTTTTAAAAAACAACGCTAGACAAAACAAATTAACCTCCTTGTGGGTCGGGCCTTATGAAGTCTTGAAAATACTATCCACAGAAAACACTATAATTCGAGTGGGAAGAAAAACAAAAGTAATTCACAATAACAATTTAAAATCTTTTAACGAATAGATAAAAAAAAATTCCTATAAAGCCTTCATACACACACCACACACACACCACACACACAGTCATACACACAAAGCAAATCTTGTAAAAAAAAAAAAAAAATCACGTTTTGCAGAAATGGATCCAAGGATTTTGCTCATGTGGACAGGAATATTTCTATGTGCAAATGGAAATTTACTAATTTCTCCTATAAATAATAACCCTGGCATTTACTTTGAGCAATGGGGAAAAGCTGAATTGAATTCCAACGAATGGAAGCTGATAGTGTACTACGACTTAGAAAAACTAACCAAAGCCTTAGAACATGCCCAACTTTTTGTTGCAGAAATAAACAAATTATGTGTCCAAATGCAAGGAAAAGTGAGTTGTGACATTTTATGTAATAGTGCGACTAGCGAACTAAACCATCTGCTCGTCGATGTTTCACAAAAATATAGTCTCCTAACAGTAAATAATATCAAAGAAAAACGAGCACTATTAAATGCAGTAGGGATTGTAAGTAAAACCTTATTTGGAACCCTAAGTGAAGAGGATACGATAGGCAGATAAAAAAATTGGAATTAAACGAAAAACATCTGTTGTCACTGGTGAAGAACCAAACTATACTTCTCGAAACTACATCTAATGTTTTCAATAAATCTGAAATGGCTATAGAATCCCAACTTATTACAATAGATTCAAAATTTGAAACAATTAGGGAATTAACAAATAAAATAAATAATGCCAATCATGAACAGCAAATATTTTCCGAAATCGAATCCCTAACCACTTTGATTACTCTGATTATTATGCGTTACCAAAACACTGTAGATGAAATCATTGACCTGGTTAGTAACGTTAACCATGGCAAACCACATCCGGCCATAGTTACTCCAAATCAGCTCAGAACAGCACTACTAAAAATCAAACAAGATCTTCCTAGTGGTACACAAATTTCATCGATTGTGTCGAATAATATTCTAACCCTTTACCAGATTAGTACAATCAGTGCGACTATACATCAACAGAAAGTAATTTATGAATTTAAAATTTTCACTTTTATAAAATTATCCCTCTACCTTCAAATTTCAAAAATCATTTTATATTCATACAACCTGCAACAGAATACCTAATAATAGATTATAACAAAGAATACTATAGCCCTATCAATGCAAACGACTTAGCGAATTGTAAAGAATTATTACGAAAATCGGAAATTTTACCACCCACATGCGAAGTAAAAGAAGCAAATATTTCAACCATATGGTTACAACTTTCTACCCATAACAAATGGTTATTCTCTACAACACACAGTTATGAAATAGATGAAATTTGCAAGGATGACACAACAACTTACACACTTCAAGGAACGGCTAAGCTTGAGATCACGGGAAATTGCTATATCAAATCTAAGGACCTGATAATACGTTCGTACAATGAACTAGATACCATTTCCCACTCTTCTTATATACCACCGATAAACATTTCAACGTTTTTAACTAACATTACTCTTCGGTGAAAATAAAAATGAGATAGCGCTAATAAAATTCTCCAGCCAGAATGAACTTAAGCTTATATCAAACCGAATAAAAGATCTTAAGTCTGAAGAAAATACTCCGCTTTTGCCAATTAGCTCCCATGATATACATCAATATACATTATACAGTGATCTATACAATATTAGTATTGATTTAGCATTTTGTTTTTACTGCCTGGTTGGATGTATGAAAAGGAAACAATAATCTGTAAAGACTGTAAAGAATAGTAACGAAATCCAAGAAACACACAAACCCTCCGTAACAGTACTACAAGTCCCTATAAAAAATTAACCCCTCCCGTCTACAGCACCGAAATTAGTGTTAACAACTGGTGTTTAATAAAAAAAAGAAGTGTTTGTATAAACTTAAAGGATTTTGAAAAAAAAAAATAAAGTTCTTTCCCTTTTCCGAGATCGTTAAAATTCAGAACACGAATTTTTTTTCTTTCTTAAAAAAAAAAAACAAGCTATTAACGAAAAAAAAGTATAAAAAAATAATAATAATATAAAACGAAAAAAAAAAACAATTAACTACTTATGAATATATTAAATTGCAATTCTTCTTGTTAAAACTATGTATTAACTAAAAAAAAAATATATAAAAAAAAAATCTTTTAATAAAATGTATTAATAAGTATAAAAAAAAAATTAAAAAGTATGTATTAAAAATCATAAGAAATGAAAAAATCAAAAATATGATTAAGAAAAATATCTTTTAATAATATGTATTAATAAGTATAAAAAAAAATCAAAAAGTATATATTAAAAATCATAAGAAATATTATATAAGAAAAAAAAAATCAAAAAGTTTATATACACAAACAAAAAATTCTTCTAATAATATGTAAATTAAAACTAAATTTAAAAAATTTGAAACATTAACTATTATTGTTATTATTTAATATTGAATTGTCAATAATTTTTTTTGTTAAAATGTAAATTAAGGAAAAATATGTATTAAATATAAATTTAAATAATTTTAAATGGTAAATTTAT